>JANEYF010005222.1:217500-321995 GCA_029963845.1 Rhamnusium bicolor | reverse complement strand
TTAAAATACATAACGAAACTCCACACCAACTGTGATTTTCGGGAAAGGTAAGGGCTTTTGATGAATTTTGCAAGTATATCAACAGTTTTGACCTTAGCGTGTCCTCTTGGAGAAAAAAGTACTTCGTCACTCATGAATAAGTCACGTTCCACATGTGGATTATTATTTTTTACAATTTGTCATAAAAATTGATGGCAATCAAGCAATTCATTTGATTCAAATGTATTTAGACACTGACATGACACATTTTGATTCATATTGGTTTAAAATTAACTATCATGTAATACATAAGTGTATTTCTCTAACTCTTATCACAATATAACAATTAGTCACGTTTTTCTTCAATTGGTTTTCTGATATAAACATATTTGATTAGCTATTAGCAATTGGTCCGATTAGAAATAAAGTAATCCAAATATACATACACATTGAAATTAGAATTATCATTGCCTTTTAATCGGACGTAGATCTTTTTTTAAAAATTGTACATTTATATACATTTTCTAATCATTATAAATTTTTAGTAACAGCATTAGTCATTTCAAAAACACAAAAGTTCAATGATTTTAATTAAGTTTTTACTATGGATCAACACTTCTTGACTAGAAAGCACATAATATGTATAACGACGACAGTCCAAAAATTCGTTCCTATGTTTACAGACGGAAAAATTCAAGAAATGTGCTAAAGTAACTTGAGACTCAAATTGTTTTTACACTGACTACTACAGTTCACCCGTGGAGATGGCAACTACTGTGATATGACTCGGCTTGTTCACTTTTCCATTCCAAATTCGATAACTGACATTATTTTGCTGAGTATATGTTCAGCCAATATTTTCTGTCAAAATACGTTAAATCGTTCTACTTATAAGTTCGAATTTTGGTTGGATCAGTTTGATGATGGCAAATTTACTTGAAATTGATAACAAATTTAACAATGTGGGGAAATAAATTAAAACAAATTCTAAGCAAAAATAGTTAAGATAAGATGTCATTTTGTCTAAAACTCGGCCATAAAACAAAAACAGTGAAATGCTACTTTCTGTTCAAGGCATGGAAAGAAGAAAGCTGGTTTTTTTGACACAAGAAAAATTTTATAAATCTGCAGGTGTTAAGTTCTAAACTTTCTGCTCATTGTCATATAAGAATTTAAACTTATAGTCTAAGAGCCAGTGACATTTTTGGTGATGATTTAGTTAAGGCCTATTTTTTGAGAGGATGTTGAGAGGGGCATAACTAAGTGTCCTCCACGAGGATTAACCCGGATTCCAGTCATAAGGGTGTGGCAGAACACCCCCAACGTGTAAAAAAACTGCATCTTCTTATTATTTAGTTAAGGCTGAAATTTTCTCCAGTAGTCCTCTGATAGCTCACAATCATCGATATAATATTTGCAGAACGATTGGCCAGTCATAAGGGGGTGGCAGATCACCCCCAACATGTGTCGTGTGAACGATGAACTTTTTATTATTTAGTTAAACTTCATCTTTTAGTATGTTGTTGTTACAACTATTTCAAGTGTAAATGCCAATTTGCAGAACAAAATGGCGGCATTAACACCCTGGCAGAACGATTTGAATTTGTAAAAATTTTTTATTTTCAGCCGCATATATCTTTGGAACTATGCAACATACGAGAAAGTTGTATTGTTGTTTTTTGTGGGAAATTTAATTCTCTACAAAAAAAGGTTTTTTGATATTTTCGTGAATCTCCTTTAGTTTCTGAGATATACTGAAAATAAGGAATTTTCCTCATGAATAGAACATTCGTGAGGAAGGACATTCTGGTGCTCAAGATAGTTATTATCGTAGTTATTTCAAGTTTCAAGTGTAAATGCCAATTGACAGAACAAAATGGCGGTTTAAACACCCTGGCAGAACTATTTGAATACCCTGTATGCACGCCTTGATTTCGTTACTCCAGCCAATTATTTCGTGTATTTCCTTTTTTGGAACATTTTTGATATGATCAAAAAAAGATATTAATGATTCAACATACATTTACAATGTTTTTTATCTATCGAGATCGTGGAACTTCAATAATTTCGATTTTTTCCAAAAAATTTTTATAATTTTTTTCATGGCAATCGGGTTTTTTTAATTATTATAGTAATACAGTTACAATAATATTCATCATATTTTGGGGTTCTCAATAGGCACTGATTATATTTTTCTGAAATCAGTATCATTATGAAAATCAGATAACGCAATTGCAACGAAAAAAAATTTTTTCGAGTTCGAGAACGCAACAACAGAAGCATCTGAAAAAAAAATCATTGAACTTTCTTTCAATGGGCACAGGAATATATAAAAAATCGGATGATTCAAAAATAATCGGAAAGAATTTGGCTAAGGTGACTTGTCCTTAACATTTCATCGCATGACTGCGTTGAAAAATGTATAATGGTATAGGGCTCAATTTCACTATTGCTAAAAATAACATTTTTCGACGTTTCTGAACTTGTAGGAATAAAAAACATGGTTTTAGGGAAATATTCATTAGTACGTCTCCAACGGTTTGTCGGCCATGGAAAGAAAATTCTTTATTCTCAGTATATCTCAGAAACTAAAGGAGATACACGAAAATGTCAAGAGACTATTTTTATACAGAATTAAATTTCCTACAAAAAGTGTTTCAAGTCGTATTCTCGCATCTAGCATAGTTCCAAGGATATTTGCGTCTGAACGTAAAAAATGTTTGCAAATGTTTTTAATTTTCAGTATATCTCAGAAACTAAAGGAGACACACGAAAATGTCAAAAGATCTTTTTTTGTAGAGAATTAAATTTTCCACAAAAAACGATAATACAACTTTCTGGTATGTTGCATATTTCCAAAGATATATGCGATTGAAAGTAAAAAATTTTTACATATTCAAATCATTCTGCCAGGATGTTAATGCCGCCATTTTGTTCTGCAAATTGGCATTTACACTTGAAATAGTTGTCACAACAACTTACTAAAAGATGAAGCTTAACTAAATAATAAAAAGTTCATCGCTCACACGACATGTTGGGGGTGATCTGCCACCCCCTTATGACTGGCCAATCGTTCTGCAAATATTATATCGATGATTGTGGGCTATCAGAGGACTACTGGAGAAAATTTCAGCCTTAACTAAATAATAAAAAGATGCAGTTTTTTTACACGTTGGGGGCGTTCTGCCACCCCCTTATGACTGGAATCCGGGTTAATCCTCGCGGATGACACTTAGTTATGCCCCTCTCAACATCCTCTCAAAGAATAGGCCTTAACTAAATCATCACCGAAAAATGTCACTGGCTCTCCTACTATTAGCACCACATTACAATCATGTATTATCTCGATATTGGGTAGTGTGATGAGTCTATGATTTACTTGCTTCACTTTGTTTTTCTATTTGATTTTATAGAATTTGTTAAACTAGATCATTTCTACCGTGGTTCCATTTGGGAGATTGTACGAACTTCAGAAATTTGTAGACATTTTGACTGAAGCTTTAAAAGTATATTTTTAATAGTAATTTCGACTTTACATATTGTCAGTATTTTTAATAGGTCAATTTTAGTGCCAATATCGATTCTATTATTTATTAGTTGAAGGTAACAACTTTGCCAAATATTTTATAAGGTAGGTATACTTACGACCTTTTTTGATGTTAAAGGGATGAAATTAAGTAATTTGTAAGCTGAAATTGAACCTGAACAATGCCTTTTAAATGTATGACTAAGAGGTAATTTCTGAGATCAATAAGCATTAAAAAATACCTTTAATACACCTATTATTAGAAAACGTCTATTCTGAGAGCATTTTCTAAAGACAATTTAAGTTAATTTGGCTCTCAAAATAACTTAATGCGCCATGAACAATGAAGGAATTTTTTTATGTAAGTTCTAGACTCATCTCAATTACTTACAAGATCAATGGATCTTGAAAATGTATGTACAAAACAAGTTTCTTTATAATTTCCATAGAGAATAATCTATTGTGAGAGGCAAAATAGCCACTACACGCGAGTAGAACACAGTACTTTTTCTACGACTACTCAATAGGAAGTTGCACTTTTAGGTCTAGATAAATTTGGCGAAAGTAATTATTAATTATTAATAAGTTTACTTTTACTCATCACTCGGTTTTTCATTTGCGAGTTAACTTCTAATTGGAGCTTAACCAGAACTATATTTTCATAAAAATTTATAAGATCGTAATACAAACTATGCATACTAAAGGTTGACTTTAGTAGTATTTTTTCAAAGAGTCGCAAGTCATGACAAAATGTAGTTTGTGTATTTGTATTATCTTTATATTTTTCGCTAGCTAATAATATTTACATTAATGCACATTTCAAGTAGTTAGTCGCAACATAACCTTGAGCATAGCAACATTCCACAAGTGGAACACTGGGGTATGATAAATAAAAAGTTTTGATTTGTTACAGAAATCATTACTTTCTTAGGAGTGTTGTATACCAGTTGAATAGGAACATTGCCTCTTGATGGGAAAAACTCATTTAGGTATAATTTCACAAATATATACATATGTAATTATTGATATGTTAATTACACATGAGTATAATTAATGCTTTATAATTCCTTTATACAATTAACGTTTTACTAATGAACATATTTTAATTTTTGACAATCCGTATTGATTTTGTGAAATGAGTATTAAATTTGAATAGCGTACATGGTTCATAATTTAATTAATACTTGCAGTATATTACATGGTGAATATTATGAGATATCGCTTTTTGTAATGAAATATATAGTTTCTTCATCCTGTTTATATAATTAATCAGTGTGAGTTAATCAAACATAGATACCACCTACTTCATCGTAATAAATTATTAGAGGTAGTATTTTTAAAGCAGTTGGTTAAAAATAAATTATGAAATATTGTTTTATTTCAATACAATTCGTTATTGGATATAATAAACTACATATAAAACACCAATATTGCGGTATTTCGTAATAATAGTATAAACAATGAATTAATGAAATTTTAAAATAGTGATTTATGCATTTGTGCTATTTACCAAATATGTAATAGTAATAAGCAGATTAAATAGTATTTTGTACAATGTCGTATATTTTCAGTGCTGGAAATTATGGCTAATTGGTTCTATTATTTACATACATTAATTAGAACGTGCGTCCAATAACAATTATTACCTCTGACTGATTTTTATGTACTATATTTTAATCTATTTTGGTGAAAATTGACAATATCAAAATAGTCTTTATTTCTTTGTTATTCGCACAGATACATAGATGGATAGAATGACAGATATAAAGGGTGGGGGAAAATAACTAAATAATGACTGTAGTCTGGTAAACATTTTTGAGATGTCTTCATAAAAATAAATCGAAGGGCGCTAGATCGGGATACCCAGCCGGGCATTCCAGGGAACCCCGTCTACAATATTTATTCTGTTTTATTTTCTTTTATTCAGAAAAATTTCCGCAATAAATTGCTAAGAAACATTCTTCACTCCCAAAGGATTTAGTTATCCAAACGTTCTTACAATACACAAATTGAAATTCTAATGGGATTCTTTCTTCAGATTTCGTAGAATACTTGGAAAATACTGAAATGACACGCTTTTCACGGATATTTCGAAACATGTGTTCACCTATTATATAAACAGGATTTGCTGTGGATAGTAAAGATTTTCCTTAAATATTTGATAACTAGATTTAATAATGGTTATACTTAGTATTAAAATAAACCAAAAATTAATTTTGATCAAATGCATTTTAAAGAATAGTTTAAAATTTTTGTAACTTTTGAATATCCTAATTCATTTGTTTAGCATGTGTGATATAACTGACAGACAAGACAGGTAATATAACATAACGTAACATAACTTTTATTAGTTTACACATTTGTACTAGATGAACAAATGATGTATTTAAAAAGTTTTACATACACCAAAATTATAAGATGGCTACATTTTTGTAAAAAAAATCTAGAATTCATCTTTAACCTTTTCAGGAAACATTTTTCAATATTTTTAGTAGTAACTGGTAACATAAAATATTAAATATTATTTGAAATAAATTGTCGTTTGAGTTAACCCTAATACACTTATAATAAAATAATTTTAACAACGAAATAATTATTATGTATGTACGTAAAATAAATGACAAATACATACAAGCAATAATGAAATTTTTATTATGGCTGTAAAACCAACAAATTAATAGACACTAAAGATAAAAATTTACGTGAGTTACTATTAAATCACAACAATAAACAATTAATGTTAAAATTACTAGACAGAACAGTTATTTATTTTATTATACCAGTAAATTACACTCCCAATTCATCATATTTACTGACAGTAACTATAATAAGCACAGTAAACAAGTATACAAACTGGCTAAACATTACCAAGTAAGTTTTATGGCTTTAGTATTAAATTTATCAAAAAAACCTAAACATTCGAGTTAACAAATAATCTTATTAAAGAAAATTGCAGTATTTTTAGACTTTTTAGTCGGCCTCTCATAAAATATTGTTTAACAGACTTGACAGTGTTGGAATTAGGGGAATGCCGCTGAAATTATTCTGGCGTTCTGTAGGGTACGGTACTGGGGCCTATTCAATTTATTATTTATGTAAATGAAGTAGAAATTCAGTGTCACCTAGCATTTTCTGCAATTGTCCTGCGCTCGTAGCACCTCTGTGTAGCAATACATCGATCTTTAATGATGTGATATGCATTAAAAAAAATTTCTACCTATTTGTCATTATTTCTGTCTGTCTGTCCGCACTTCAATGTTCAAACTGTCACCTACTTGAAATTTTATAATTTAGACTTCCGACATTAACTAGCACAGCTGATTTGGCTGAAAATGGTAGTGATTTATATATGCGTTTTCTCTCGCTTTTTTGATACTAGAATTAGTACACAATTACATGAGAGTGATACTTAATTAGAAACAAATAAAGTAAACTATTAAGAGCAATAAAATATACTATGAATTTAGTTTCGTTTTAAGAATTGTATACCGTCTACTGAAAACATCAAAATACTCGTCAATTTTGATACATGTTTATGTTTAATATAATTTTTATTAAATGGGACATACAATATAATACATGTTGGGAATCATATGTTTCATGAAATCGTGTATAGTAGCATCAAGTGTACATACATTGTAATACCACGAACTTAAGCAGTTAAAGAAATGTGGAAGTGACAGTACGTCCTTTCTTTCCTTGTAGTATGGAATTAACATCAGAACCATGTATTTTTTGGCAACAAAGCCTTTATTAGCTGGTGCATATTTAACAGAACATTTTCTAACAAACTCAGTATATGCACCGTTTCCTAATCGTAACTGTCTATCCGAATATTCCTTGATTTTGTATCCCATAAATATGGGATATATAATAATAGATTGTTCCCAAATGCTCGCGATCTTTTTCCATATTTAAGTACAAATACGCAGTAAATAACTGAAAAAATTAAATTGTGGCGCTGCATCAGTTTCTGTTGCTTTGTATCATAGAATCTTGTGCAAAACGTGATGTTGCATTGCAACATGTATCATCATTTTAAAGAAAATACGATAAT
The DNA here is from genome assembly GCA_029963845.1 of Rhamnusium bicolor. NCBI lineage: Eukaryota > Metazoa > Arthropoda > Insecta > Coleoptera > Cerambycidae > Rhamnusium > Rhamnusium bicolor. The sequence continues at coordinate 314,433 of JANEYF010005222.1, read as the reverse complement.
AGTAACTAGCTTAGATCCGAATATTACATTGAGATTATTGTCTCGTAATATTTTGAAAATATCGCGTCCGTTTATGTCTCAAACTACTATAGAGCGATGTATAAACTATTTCTCGGAGTTAGAGTTTGAGAGCGCAGAAGTTTGGTGCATTATTTGTGAGAAAATATCGTAATATAATATTCGGATCCGTAAGAAGAAAGTACACTGCTGCTAGAAAGACAAATAAAAATGATCACTCTCTCACTTATTGAAAAAACATACAGATATGATATCCTGCCAGCATGATCACGCAATTAGAAGCGAAGCATCACGTAGTCACGGATGCGCGGTTCGTTGAAACACGCCTTTAATAATGCGAAGTTAAGCATCATGCTACATTAGGATTGACTGGAATTTTATAGACCAATTATGCAGCTAATGATTCTATAACATAATTATGGCCCTCTTCTTTTTTGTATTCCAGAAAACATCTAAGCTTTGATCGCTTACAAAAAAGTTCGCAAATCTCAAAGAAAACATTCTTTATTTTCTTATTTTTACGGCATTATTTTATTTCTTATTAAACATAAACTTATAATAATAATTAATCATCTTTATAAACAATAAAATTTCATACTAAAATTATTACATCGTGTAGACGTCATCAGAGCATAAAACTGTTTTTATATTAAGATTGCACTTTGGAACTTTACTTTAGAATGTTTTCTTATGATTACGGCATGCCGCAATATATAATTAACCATCTTTGCCTCGAAGGAAATCCAATTTACAAAATATTATCTGTTGGAAAACTCTGAAGAGTTCATTCAATACAGTTCCTATTAAGTTTGTGATATTAGTAACTGTCGAAAATTTAATTTTAGTTTTCATTAACTTATATTACATTCAAATTAAATTTCAGTTGCTCTTTATAATTCATATTACTATCTAGATGAGGTAACATACATTAATTTAATAATGGCTTAACAAAATAAGAATAAATTATGTTTTTTAACAGAAACAACCCTCAGAAAATCATAAATTTTATGTTAGGTAAAGAGAGACAGGATCTCACCGTTTATTGTGGGATACGAACCACACTTAGGGCATCGACAGTAGGAAAACATTTCAGTACAAAATAAAATTAGAAAAATTGTTATAAACTTATAAAATAAAATTCACAAAAACAGAGCTAGATTGAAGAAAAAATTTTTATTTTTATATAAAAATTTATTATCGTACATTGGACATAATATGAATGGTATATAAAAAAAATTAAGATATGATGGAGCTGAAACTTTTCAGGTTCTGATTTTTCATTAAAAATTTGAGACTTCAATTACAAGTGAGCATTGAATAAATTTTTAAATCGAATTTTAGTGACTGCAAAATATTAAAATTTGTTCACGACTTCCTACATCCACGTAAGAATATATTGGAAAATAAACTGTTTGGTAAACGAAAGGTATTTAGTATTTATTTATTAATAGTGTACAGTCAGTTAGCATGTTTTTTCGAATTCTTTTAAAACAATTTTAAATGTGAAACCATTTAAAAAAAAATTGGAAATGATAACTAGACTGGGCCAAATTCTGAGTAATTCAGCGGCGTCGCAAAGAATGAACACGACATTAGTTCAACAGCACGGGGCGGATTTGCAAATCTTTTAGAAGTGTATGTAAACAATTTAATGTTCACACGCGAAGCACTTAAGTCAGAGACACAAGTTAATGGGTAGTGCCTAGGTACCTATGGGTTCGAAGTTCAAATTTTCTTCGTATCTCTTTGGGTCGTATAGACGTCAATAATAACACCTAATAACCTCCTAATAACACTCACAACAGCTCAGCTCTTTCCACAAGTCGGCATCGCCTTGCCAATGCTCTCCACTCACAAAATTAACAATTCAAAGCACCGTCGCTGGTCATCCAAATTACACATGCCAACAACTTTAATCTTCCTTTGGCAATGGCCTGCCTCGTTCTATCTGTCTCCTGCTTAACACACCCGAATTCGTCTCTCAGCGCGCGCAACCGATCCTCTTCGTAAACAATTTTTTTTTTTTTCGCACAGTAGCGGCGCACTAAATAGCTAGTACAATAAGGTTTAGTAAAACTATTTTATTCAAATTTAGAATTTAACTTATAATTCAAATGATATCCATATAGCTTATAAGGAATATAGTCTAAATTATTTATTTAGAAAAAAACGGACCGTTACAATACAAAACAGATTTTTTTGAAAGCCACTAATCGTGTTAAGAACTTTCGTGTGGATTTTACGGCCATCCCACTAGTGCCAGTGCCATCAAAATCTATTCTAACATGTTGTGGGACAAGGTTAGAGGCTGTTCTCTATTACCACAAGTATTTTAATGACGTAAAAACTTTGTGCTTCAGTCAAATCCTGGTTAGGTTAGGTTAAGTTTTTGTGAGTGGATCTTTGTGGGCCTTCCACTGCGGCCATCAACAGCCCTATTGTGCTTCACTCTTAATTTCACCCAATAAGTTCAGTATTTTAATGTAACTGGTAACTTTATTGGGTGAGTGTGTCCAGATCCTCTGGCAGCAGTTACACTTTGCCAAATATTGAAAATCAGATCCTCTCCACAACGCGTCAAGTTTATAAGCCGTGGTCTGCCTTCTCATCAACCTCCATGCATAGGCGGTACTAGGTGTTTTACGCCAGGACGAGTTTATACAGATGACAATTTAGTCAACGGTGTCCAATATACAGGCCTTGTTAGAATTGTCAAGTTTACCATGTTTAACTCTAAAAGTTTCTTAGCTCTTTATTTCAAAGTGTATTTTATAAACGCCTTCGAATGAACTAATACTGGTAACTCTTGCCAATGCTGAAGAGTTTTCCTTTTAGCTCAGGTTAAGATACCCATCTTGGCAATACTTGAGGATATGCCATGTACCGGTTCAGGTTCGATGATTCGTGATTATGCTCCTTCTCTGGTTATTTCGTTACCTTCCAGACCAGAGTGGCCAGATATCCAGACAAGAGTCATTTTATTATTTTTGATCAAATGATTTAGAGCATTCCGACAGTTCCAGACTGTTTTACATTTATAACGGTAGGAGCAATGAGCTTTTAGAGCTGCTTGGCTACTTAAAAAAAAATTTATTAATCTTCGCACACACAGATCAATGGTATGTACCTTGGCCTGAAATATAGTTGCATTAGTACCTAGGATATCCTCAGCCTTGATCTGTAGCTGTGTGTTTCGGCTACCGTTCCATCAGAAGTTTTGGAGCCGTTTGTAAACCGGCTTTATTCCGATCCCACTCATCTCTTTTCGTAAAAAAGATGTTGAAGGTTAGCTCGTGGTTGGTCATGGTAGGCATAGTATCCGCGGACATTCCCAGGATGCTGTGACTTTCTATGTCATTCAGCAGCCTGTTCTGCTCGATGATACTAGTCTGCGGCATATTAATGGTAAGAGATTTAGTGACGTTTTACAAAAAAATCCAGGGTATACAAAATAATGTTGTATTAATCGGTGTGTCAATGAGAAACATATTTCAGTTGATAATAAATTTACAAGTTTTCTTTTTAAGTTTGCAAATATTACCTCCATCGATGTTGAATGATCATTTTCGCTGTACACAAATTTGTTTACACAACGAAGGAGGCTTTTCTTGGAAGAAAATATAGAAACAATGTTGCACATGGAAATGTTCTCACGTGTTCTCTTTGAGCCTTTGTCATCTCTACGGGGATTAAAGTGATAAACATAGTTATATACTATAATAGAATACAGTAGAAAATAAAGGTGGCCTTACTATAAATTTTGAAACGTTTTAAAGTCCCAGGACCAGCTTTTCTTGTAGAATCCTGAGACAGTGCCGGTTTTAGAATTCCGAGACTGGAAACCCTAGTAATTACGGACAATTTTGCATAAAAACTAAGGGCCGATCTTTGCATCTTCTATTAAATTTATTCTGTAGATAATTTACTTGGATATCATTGTATCAACAATTGTTCCTATGGAACTTATTTATCAAATAAATTTAATGGGAGATGGAAAGATCGGCCCAAAATATATTTTTCTTTTCATATTACAATATTTTAAAAATATGTAATTTTTTCAACTAACACCAGTTTCTTCTACTGAGCATGCTGCGGTGCATATTTTTTTCAAGGATATCTCAACTCAACATTATATCTGTTGCTGTCGAGTGGTAAGAAGCTTACATGGCAGTAAACAGTCGAATTTTTAAGAATCAGAGGGGATGAAACCAAAAAAAAACCAACGATTAAAGTTCACCATCATAGTACATACTATTCCTTTTAAACAACAACAAAAAATAATTAAATGCTTTAGCTTGTAAAGAAAATTGTATGTGAAGTTTCCCGCTTGAATTAAATATATCGGTCTCGAGTTTCACCATGTGTTATAAGATGTGATAGAAAACTTGTCTAATCTGAGTGTTGATAAATCATTCTTTGCAATATTTTGTTAAAGATGAACTTAGTCTAAATTTTGCTTTACCTGCCTCTGAAAGAAATTTAGAATCATCTCCAAATAAAGACAACTTGGTTATCTATACACCACACATAGCATATATTCTTGGTGTTTGTGAAAATTAATTCAATTTTAGTGTCACATCAGCAAAATAATAATAAGGAAAATATTTCTGAAAACATTTTTACAATTATTTTATTAAAATTAATATTGGTTATAACCGGCGTGCAAATTATATTCCGATTTATTCTCTACCAATTATAATTTTGAATATATTTTAATAGATTATGCGGTTACGCTGTTTTAACAACAATTTTAAATCTGAATTTTAATGAATATATCTCCGCCGGAAGTGATCCACTTTCAACTGTGTGTGCATGTATTAATTTACCACCGCGCAAACTTTAACTGCCATAAAATATTTATCAAACAAAATGTAAATTCAGTAACTTCCTCCGCATGAAAATTAGACAAACTAATTTCGCAATAAAGCTCAAACATACACCGTGAAGAAATGTGTGATGAAAAATTATATTTATCACCTCAACAGGAAGACACTTAAATCAAGAGTTGGTTTGCAGGTGAAGTTTGCATAGCAAAGCAAAACAAGGAAATTGTACGCAAACAGAGCACTGAGATATCACAGGAAGACGAGATTGAATATGTTGATATGCTATCAAGCGCAAGGAAGCGATAGAGCCTTTAGTGGATGTGGTAGCTCTAAAAGATTAATATAAATAGTACGGGTTATGCTAACACGAAGGATAAATCGTATCAACTTAGATCAATTGTCAATTAATATGTTACCAAAGGGCCTTTCCACCATGCGTATTTTTTCTTAGAAGTTGTATTGTTTTATAACTGCAATAAATTGATCGTCACTAGAGACGGTCCTCCTAAAATATTAGTCAAAATTGATGGCTCATACTCATAACTGTTAAACTAATCGATGAATCTTGATTTTTTTTTCAGCAGAAAAAAATCATTCCTTTCAAAATATTTTATTTATTTATTTATTTATTTAAGTACAACTGCCCAGACAGAAATCCAATTACAGGGCAGAGAAATTACAATTTAAAGATATATAATAAAAATGTTATAACATTATATATTTACCATAGTTTTGCTAATATTTACAAGAATATGAATAATTTATAAATTACAAACTCAACCCAAAAGGTTAAGTAGGAATTGAAAACAATAAAACATAAGCAAGTGTCAATCTGAATTGTGACAACAGTTTGTTGCTTAATTAATTGTTATCGAGAGAAAATGTCCTATTATAGCGATGATATATAAAATGTGTGTTTGAACATTAGTCCTATTTCAAAACTGTAATTTATTTAAATACATTTTTGCTGTATTTTGAAAATAGTGTAAGCCCAATCAGTATTTAAAACTTTATGTCAAACCCTGTACGTTAGATTTGGTTTCATAAACGATTAGATATTTTCACGACAAGCAAAAAATGTCGAACCGCTTTCTTATATAAACCCAATAACAAAAAAGTTTCTCCTCTTGTCCAAGCCATCCTGGCATCCTGTATTTGTATGAATCATATTTATTATATTTTTTTAGTTTGTTTGAATTAATTCAAGTGAAAGTAGTAAATAACAAAAAACTGGAACTTTTTTATTTAGTAGTATAATTTCGTCTAAAAAATTAAAAGACCCGTGTTCTTTATCTTACATTTGTACGAGTATTTGCACTAAAAAAAATATTTATGTCGCTATATCGCACTCTGTGAGTCAAATGAAATCTTATTAAGCCAATTAAACTTTTAAATGGATTTCTTAATTACATAAATAATCGCGGAAGCACCTACTATAAGAAGAACAGAGCAATTTCCCAGTTTTATACGCAGAATGCATATTTACATTTCAATTTACATAAAGCTTATTTAGTGGCGCGTATTACAACTTGACTTCCTCGCCTGCCACTTTGCTTAGCACAATCAGAAACTTTTCGATGAATGGCATTTATTTCCAAAGTCTGACTGACGATCTATTGAGGGGGTGTTAACTAGTTCACAGGATGTACTTATTCAGTATTGTAATTGTTATTGATTTAACCAATAGAATTTACACTAGATAGAAGGAAATCAACTGCCATGCCGGTCTCGTGATTTGAAGTACTTGATTAAATTTGATTGTCTGAACAACTAGTTTAAATATAACCCAATAGGTAATTACTAACACTAAAATCATTTCCGTAAACACTAAAACAATCTGTACTGTACTCACAATCAAGTTGGCATCGTTCGTCTAAAGATAATCACGATTAAAAATGGAGTTTTAATAATCTCCAGAAGATGTCAGCTTAGTTGTCGAAACGTGCATTAAGTATAGCAGTGGGTGTTGGTGTTGTCACATCGAGGATGCAACTCACTTGGTCAATATTACTGTATTAGATTGCGCCCTAAAGAGATCTTCTGTGATATGTTGTGTACCCATCAATTCTTAAGCTTCTTCATGCCTAAAACTTTAGGAGCTGGCGAACAGACCTAAAACGGTGAAACGTTAACAACAATCTTCTCTGTTTAATGTTTAATATTGAATAAAATCAGCACACTTAATTGGTTTATAATTATGAACCATTGCACTGGAGTATTCTTGTGTTGATTTCACATCTGTAAAAAGCTTTTCTATTGGACGTAATTTTTAAGTAATTAACATTTTTTGTGGTAGCAAAAAAGTTATATTATTACGTTATTCAATAGTGTTATATTATTTTATATTAATAGCGCTTTTCTATGGAAGATTCTTGAAGAAAAGTCCAGATGCATTTTAAGAGATATATTGCATCCAAACTTTGTATAATTATAGGAGATCACTAACAAGTTTTCTATAGTTATCCGCCCTATGGTTTTTAAGGAACTTATTTACCATTCTTTGAAATGATAACCATGTTGCCACCTCAGCTTCATTAAAATTCTTTCCAAATACAGGACCAATCATTATTTGTGAATAGCTCAGCCATTACGATTCATTGTTTTGACAAAATGTTTTTATTAAACCTAGCTAGATATTTAAAGATGGAAGATAAACTTTCTATTCTCTTTTGTAAATATGGCTCACTTTTAACGTTGTCTTCCAAAATGATTGCACCTTTCTTTGTCCAGTGCTTCCTGATGTGATTTTTCCTGCTTCTGCTGTTTCATTCGCATAGAAAGCAATAGAATTTTGTGTTTCCAAGTTGTAGGTAATCCAAGTAAAATATCTATTACTTTGAAATCTCCACAAAAATATTGCTCATACTATATAAAAATCAGCAAGAGTTTAATATTTTCATATGATTCCTTCATGTGAGCAGCATTAACAAGGTTTTCGATGGATACCTACTTCCATTTTGACTGCTTTCAAACTCAGCTTTGAAGAATCTATCGCTAAGCTTCAGGGTTGTGTTGTTGTCATAAGGTCTTTAGTAAGGAGTCTACATCATTGCAGTAGATTAGGTCATCGTGCTTAGAGAAAAGGTTACTTTTGACGAACTGACTTTTGTACCTTTCTCTAAAAGATTTCACCCTTTCAATCCAGAAGCTAATATCCCAGCTTAAAGATTTGAGGTCACCAACCAAGTCATTGAATTCTACCTGATTAATGAATTAAACGTCGGCGTAGTCTGAAAATCAGAGTCTTATTGAGAAAATAAGAGATATTAATTAAGCTATCAAGCACAATAGATGTATCTCTTTCTTTACTGATTTGTTTGAAAGACTAGACCTTTTTTTCGGAATAATTGTTAATCTTATAGGTTAATACCCTAAAAAGAAATTTCACTGTGTCTCCAAAGATAAATGAACAGATACAGTGGAACATTCTGGTAAAAAACTATGAAGATTTTGAACAATAAATGGCCAAACCCTTTCATTTTCTTAAAACGTTTCATATCCTGAACTAATTAAGCTTGTTAAAAATGGATAAAACCGATAAACATGAAATTCTTGTTTAGCTCAAAGCCATATTTGATTTTCATATACGTGTATTCTACATAACGCAAAAATTCAAAATTAATAGACCCTGCTTTGTTATGTATTCATTAAAAAGTACAGACTCACATATTTTTTAATTACTGTATTTTCTGGAATGAAATCAGGTATAATTAAATTGTGTTTATTACAAAGCTCGTTTTTTCATCAAACAAACAAAGTCATATAATAATTAAACCTCCATAGAATAAACAAACCTAAATGCAATCCTTTTGATATAAATCCGTATTTGAAGTTTTATCTTTATTTCTAGTGCAACCACTTTAATTCGTTAATATGTTCACGGAACTGTTAACGCAGTGGTTGCATGTCTCTATCCCTCTGGCAAATTGTTAAAGTTTCCTTAGCTATCAACCGTACACAGAACACAAGTATGTAGAATGTATGCCAATAATGCCACACCAGTGTTGGAAAACATTATTAAAAATTACTATATCAATCACTAGACGAGACACATACAGTAGAGCAAAACTGGTATTAACAATTTTCTTGGAACATCGTTTGAACCCGTTTAGTAATTTAAACAAAATCACATGTTTTGCATCTATAAGTGTAAAATGTTCCATAGACAATAAATAAGTTGAGAAAAACGCTCTGAAGATTTAAAATACATTTGTAATTTACATGAGATCATCGATTATGGGAATATCCTATTTGGTTCAGCTCATTCTAGTCTTCTTAACTGACTTGAAGTTGTACAAAGCAATGATACTTACACATGTTGAAGCCCATGAGCTCCCACTAAATCTAAGACGCGAACTCCTTACCAACATATTTTTTGTTAAAATTATAAGTAAAAATAAATATAGTTTAAAAAAACTAAAAAACACGCTTTTAAAGCACATCAAATTAAAAAGTGAAAAATAATTATTAATATAAACTGAAAACAATAATGAACGAAAAATACTAGTATTATTGTGAAAAAAGCGTGGGTTGCTCGATATACGAAAAATATGGCACAAAGCGCCCCACGCTTTTTTTCACAATAATACTAGTATTTTTCGTTCATTATTGTTTTCAGTTTATATTAATAATTATTTTTCACTTTTTTAGTTTGATGTGCTTTTAAAGCGTGTTTTTTAGTTTTTTTTAAACTATATTTATTTTTCACTTTTTAGTTTGATATGCTATGAAAGCGTGTTTTTTGGTTTTTTTAAACTATATTTATATTGCTTATTGATGCTGATATTATAACATATTACGATCCAACAGATACTTCTGAAAAAAAAAATATTTTTTTTTCAACCATGGGATTTGAACTCACGCCTGAGGAGTCCGTCGTTTCGCGTAGACTAAGACTTGTGCCTTAGCCCACTCGGCCAACGACCGAACTGAGAATCACGGAATGTACTTACAGCATTAAGCCTCTTGCTCTCACGCAGAGGATACGTGAGGAAAGGAAATTATTTAATTCTGGCGATCCTGATCAGGATAATGATATAAACTTATCAAATCATTGTATTGTTACCGGTTCTTCGTAAGTGTACAAAGCTTCAATTAAATCTGTCCGTTTAAAGTGGGTCAAAATCGAGTCCAAAGAGTCGGTTACAAACAAACATACAGGTGAAGCTAATAAAAGCGTGTTAATAACCCTTCTCTTCTGCAAAATATCCCATTCTCAACACTTGAACGTATAAATACTGGATAAAAAAACCATCGTTACCATTAAGTCAAGTCTTTCGAGAATGTACCATTATTCTTTCACTTCTTGAAAATTTTTGGAATAATTCGAACTACTTCATTCACTACTTAAAGATTTTTACTCCTATCTCCATATTCATTCCCAAGTATAACGTCGATGGATCCATGTACTCTTCAAAGTATTCTAGATAAGTGGAATCATGCAGAATTCATCTACACAGATGGCTCCAAATCGAGGACATACACAGGTTATGCATTATACGTTCCTAATAAAAATCATGAATTTAAAATTAAACTCTCACCGGACCAATCCGCAACAGCAGTTCACGAAGCCATCAAGTACTCCATTGACTTTAACAATAACATAAAATAATCCTATTCTATTCCTATTCTCTATCAGTCGTAAAGTCCATGCAAGTACTTCCTTAACAAGTATCAATTCAAGCCCCTTAATTTTTAAAATCAAACACCTAGTTGTGGTAATATACCCATTTACGTAGATAAGTTTATTTTGTGTGCGTAAAAGCTCACATAGGACTCATAGTAACAAAAAGTAGACTATTTGGCCAAAATAAGTATAGCAACAGATTAGCTAGAGACAATAAAATATGTTTATCTTATGTTTTTCACATGCTAAAACTAAATTTAAAAAAAAATAGGGTCATTTAATGATTCTCAGTTAAAAAATAATTAAATTTTGAAAAAAATAAATCTGAATCATTCAACCCGTACTATACTCATTGACAACGGAAAGTTCACCCCTCGTTTCTTTTTTTTTAGGTAGTTTTTTGAAAATCGGGTTATACAAAATATGATATGAACACATGTTTTGGACATGACAATGTACAGGGTTAACAAAAGCAACTTGTAACGAAGTGATTTTTTCCGTTAATAGTTTTCTATTGTAATCAGACTTAAGCGTATTTTTCCTTCACTTTGGTACACCCTGTATACGACAAATTGTATTAATGTTTATAATAAGAACCGTTTGGAATCAAAGTTAAATTTATTTTGCAAGTCCAGTATTTGGAATAACAACTATTTCTCAAACATAATTGTTTCAAACCGGTTTCTATTCAGGGTAATCTTAGTTAGTTTTATTATCCTAATGATAAAACGATTATTGTGTTTGTACTTAACTAAGTAAAAGAAAAATAGTATCATTTAATTCAGTTGAATTTCAAAGTTGAAATCATTTATTCGTGGTAAAGAAATATGTTTCTATTCGTTTTAATAATGTACGGGATAAGTTATTAGTTGATTTATTTTAAACATTGGTACATGGCCGTTTTAAATTATTCTTTTCTGAAATATAGTTTTAAAATGATGAGAAAGGGATTCTCAGCCCTGGAATATTTTATAAATATTTGTTTATATGAATTAACGCAGGGAATTTGTTTATGTCCGATGCGCCGGGCTAGCTTAAGTAACGTTTGCCACGGTCAACAGCTGATAACTTCGCGAGTCGCGCAGATCCCCACCACTGTTTTCGCCAGAATTTGGATATAAATTAAAACGCGCCGATTAAATGCGAGAGTACCATCATTTACCGTTTGTGTCCGAATTTACTGCTGTATTATTTTGTCCGAAGTGCCTGCTTTTCCGAATAAGTCAGAGATATTCGGAAATTTTCGAGATTCATTGATAAAAGCGAGTTATCTGTTCAACAACAAGCACCGGGATTATTCGGTTGTTATTTTTATTTAGTATTGACGTAAAGGTAAGACTTTTATGCCTCGATCTGTGGAAAAAGTCCTATCTCAGTCGTGGCTGAATTAGTACTGGTGAAATCTTTATGCGTCGATCTGTGGAAAGGATTTTATCATGTACGTGCACAGTGACACCAGTGAGGTTCTATGCCTCGATCTGTGGAAAGAATCTCACTAGGTGTCCGGGGAGGTAATGCATGTTCCGTTCCGTCCGACACTCGTGTTCACTAAAACTAACTTGTACAGAAAATAAATTTGAAGTTGATTTGATAACTGATTACACTAAGCTATCACTAACAAATGATAGTGACTCTATAGTCATTAACCGCTTGCTGTAAATGCCAGTAGTAGTAGCTGTCGTAACTGCTTTATTTTGATTCACCGCTTACTTTCTTTTATAGATGCTTGTAGTAAACATTTAAATATTGCCTATAGTAATATCGTAGTAATAGTTTCCGTAACTTAGCTGTGCTTGATATTACTGATTACTGCTTTTGCATTATCATAACCGCTTGCTTGGTTCCTTGGTTGCTTACCTGTAATATATCTTAGTATCTAGGTTGCATTAAAACATAACTGTTGTATTTACTTTTTTTTATTCTTCTGTGAAGCTGCCTTAAATAAAATAGAGTAAGTGAAAATGAAATTCTGCCTTTTATTTAAAGCAACGATATAAGTAATAAATCTGTTTGTACAACGAGAATCATTTTCGGCAGGTAAGGTAAAGTTGTCCATTGCTACACAACTGACAACCATACACACAGACCCCTGGACAAGCCGTTTATACACTGAATTATCCTAGCTTCTATCATACCGCTGATAGAGTAAAGTGATGTTCCTACACTTTAAAATAGGAAATAGCGCTTGAGATCGTACTGTAATAAAAAATTCAAAGTACCGCTGCTGTAGTAAAGGATGCCACAGTGACTAAATACCATTTTGCATGGTGTTGTTACGTCACAAACGTCGGCTTAATTTTCTTAAATGAAACACATATTTTAATAGATATTCTGATAAAGCTTGGTAGCCTCTACGCCTGTTTTTTTTAAATCGGCTGAAAAACAGCGAATATAGAATAAATTGTTTTGTTTGGTATAGATGGTCAAGGTACTCATTTAAAATAAACACCTGTCAAGTAGTCCTTGGAATTAATTAAATAAACTGAAACGAATGCTTCTAAAACAAACGAATGCTTATTAATCAACAGTAACATGGATAGTTCTCGATTTAAAAAAAAATGCGTTATTATTGACATAATTCACATTTACCTTTAAATACCAACATAAACTTCTTATTTCTATATTTAAAAGGGTATTCATCTAGTCTGCTTTCAACGAATCCGAGAACCTGTATAGTTTTGTTGACTTTAGACTTTTCCTCCACATTTTTTTTGCAAACAGTCGTTTTCAGCTTATTACAAATAGAGCGTGTTTTTGGGAAGCTGAGACTGGAATTTGGGGATGTTTGACCTTCGAAAAAAAAGAACTTTTAGTATGTCAGTGCAATTCCTAAATAATGCCACAAGAACCAAATTTATTTCCAGTTTTCCAGCTATAAATGTTATATTGTACTGAAATAAAATGGCATTAATGCAATTAAACAAATTATCATATAATTCAGTTAAATACAAAGTTAAATTTATTAATTTATGATTTATAGACAAATAAATATGAGAAATATTCCCTTTAGCATCTTTCGGTGTTTCGTACAACTTTGAACTCAAAACTTTAAATTTATTGAGTTCATATCAACTCCACGTAACTTATATGAATTTAAGTGGCTCCAGATCAATACTCAAGCCAATTTCAAACTATTTTTAAATTAGTTGTGCAAAATGCTAGTCATGCTAAGGACGTTAAATGTAATTTTAAATTAATCCTTTCAGATAAGCAAATTTTGCTCAGCTCTTCCAGAGAATAATAATTTTACGTAAACATGCTGCTGACGTTTGTTCATTGAGGAAATAAGAACAGTGGAAATCTTTTGTCAAGATACTTTTAAAATTTGCTTTATACCGGAATAAGTAGTTTCGCAATGCAACATAATTTGTAACATAACTGCATTTGCATAGTGACGCATGACTGTTTCCACTATACCTGGTGTCAACCAGATCATGTATCAGACCAGTATTTTTTTTAAAAATTGAAATAAAATTTTCGAAGTTAAAACCCACGTATGAGAAGTAAATGTGCTTATATTGAAGAACATATAATAACAATATCAGTTAAATTTTTTATTAGTAATACAGTCTTAATTTCATTCTTTAAATAAATTGCCTTCATAATAATTTACTTTGTTTGAAGCAATAATGTGGAATAGACCATTTTTTCCTTCAGTTTTTTCAAAACTAGACTTTTGGCACATGGCTCATTATTGCACCAAGGCCCTCAATTATTAAATAAAATATCATTTGAATTTAATTCTTTTTTCTTTAATTTGATAGTTATTGATATTTCAAATAATGTTTTAATGGAAACAAGATTAGAGACGTAATGCTTTTCAATACTGAATAAAATTGTCAATAACAAATCGAAATACAAAAACGAAAACAGGCTTATATTAAATTTTCAGCCGAAAAACTAAAACGAACACGTTCATTAATACATGTATTGTAATCAATCAAAGACGTTTATTTTATGTTGAATGAAATAATAGATATACAGGGTGGGGCAATAGTGCGTCGAACCTCGATATCTCGAGTTCTACGAGAGCTAGAAATTTTTTAAAAAATTGCAAGTAAACTAGATAAAAAAGTCTATAACTCGAAATTATTTTTGAACATACAGGGTGAGCCAAGACGAAATTATAGGACCAATGCCTTTTTTTTAAAATTGAATGCTATGTATATCAGTACATTTTTTGAAGCCTCTTTCTAGGCTCTATTCATTCCTGTATTATTATTGGCTATCTCCCAACCACTTTGATGTAATGAATTTTTTTGTTGAAGTAATGCCATCTGCAGATGGATATTAAAAAAAATCACCACAGTCACAATTATGGGTTTTAAGAAAAACGTATGTGAATACTTGTTACGACACATCTAGTTAATATTTTTGAATCATTTTCATTTCCTAAAAATGTACAGGGTGGCCAAAAATTAGTATTTAATTAAGAACTTTTTGAATTAAATTTTCCCAATTTTTTCAAATGGAACACCCTATATATTTTTCAACGATGTGATGTAAAAATGAAAAACGAACATTTTTTGTAAGTACTTCCCTATGGCTAATTGCAACCATTTTCGTTTTATTGAGCAATAATTACAACATTCAAAAATAAACTTAAAAAAAAGAGGTTTCTTCAAATAATAAATAAAAATTATAATAAATATTCCACATGTTGGCCATTTTGATTGACACACATCTCTATGCGCTTTTGAAATGAGGTTCCCACTGTTCCTAAAACTGCCGGTGTAATAGATCTAAAGGCAGTTATTATTCTTTCCTTCATATTTTGTACTGTTGTTGGTGTGTCTCTATAAACAATTTCCTTCACGTATCCCCATAAAAAGAAATCCATTTTTGTAAGATTTGGGGATCTAGCAGGCCATTTAGTGGGTCCATTTCTTCCAATCCATTGATGAGGGTAGGTATTATTTAAGTGGTCTCTAACTGCATTTAAATAATGTGGTGGAGCACCATCTTGCTGAAACCACATCCTATTTCGAATTCTTCCAGGGAGATTTACCAATAATTGTGGCAGATAGTTTTCCAAAAAATGAAGATAAATAGCTTCAGTCAATGTACCATCAAAGAAATGTGGCCCTATTACATGTTCTCCAATAATTCCTCCCCAAACGTTTATAGACCATCTGTGTTGGTTATCAACTTGCATAAAAAGTGAGGATTTTCCGAAGCATAATAATGAAAATTGTGCCTATTAACAAATCCATTTTTATGAAAAGTTTCCTCATCAGTGAATAAAACATTATTGAAGAAGTTGACATCAACTTGCATTTTACCTCTGGTCTAATTACAAAATTGTAGGCGCTTTTGAAAATCGTCATCATATAATTCCTGGTGCATTTGAATATGATATGTATGCAACTTATTTGTTTTTAAGATTCGACCCACAGACCGTCTACTTATTCCTACTAATGAAGTCACTTCTCTTTGACTAACATGGGAATTCTCAACCGTTGCCAGCACCACAGAAAACTCATTTTCTTCGTTCACAACACGTTTTATTCTTTCACTTTTTTTATATTCGACATTTCCAGTTTCCAGAAATCTATCGAGAAGGTTTTGGAAGCTGCTAACATCAGGAAGCCTTCTTTCAGGATAACATTGGTGATAAATTCTATTGGCAAGTACACAATTTCTGTCTGACTCGCCCAAAACAAAAGTCATGTCTATAAGTTCCGCTTTATTAAAATTCATATTGTAAAATTCCAAATATTTTAAATTCAATACAAATTGTAACTAACGACCGATAAGTGTGATAAATGCTCCTTTGTACACGACAATCTATTTTAATATTCATCTGCAGATGGCATTATTTCAACAAAAAAAATCATTACATCAAAGTGGTTGGGACATAGACAATAATAATACAGGAATGAATAGAGCCTAGAAGGAGGCTTCAAAAAATGTACTGATATACATAGCATTCCATTTAAAAAAAGGCACTTGGTCCTGTAATTTCGTCTTGGCTCGCCCTGTATGTTCGAATATAATTTCCAGTTATAGACTTTCTTATCTAGTTTACTTGCAATTTTTTAAAAAATTTCTAGCTGTCGTAGAACTCGAGATATCGAGGTCCGACACACTATTGCCCCACTCTGTATAATACCCACAAGTGAAAATAACCAAAATAATTATTTGTGTGTGGACAAAAAATCGAATTTTTGGAATTTTCGTTAGTCAATTTTTGACATGCAGATGAATTAATTAGTCAAATATGTACTCAAATATTCTAATTTGCAAATGCATAAATTTAAAATATTTTTACAATATTCAGCATCATAACACTGATACATTAATATTTTTTCTAAATTTTATGTTGTTTTAATAGACCATTACGAATTCTTGGGACCGATTATTTAAATAAATATATTTTAAAATTGTTAATACAGAGATAGCCATTTCAGCATGGTTTGAAGGTATTGACTTTCAGCTTGGCCTAAATAACATTTACTGAAGTGGATAATTGTTTAGGAAGTTTGACCCTTCAATAAGCCGGATTACTTTGACAGTTTCGAATATTTCGGTTTGTAGATATACCCTATATTTGGAATAGTTGAGACTTGTAGACAATCGCTGCTCCTCCACCTTCCTTATCTGCAGACGGGAAAATTTCGAGTTATGATTAATATAAATTCCATAACAATGAAACATAATCCGCTAAATAAATATCCCTTAATTAAAATAAATTAAATTTTAAAATTGTGAAGGTTACTTAAATGAAATTAAAATGTTAAGACAGAAATTCTCCCGCGTAGACACTGTATAAATAAAGACGAAAAAATAGTAATAATAATAATAATAATAATAATAATACAGTGTGATTCCCTAAGTCACCTACTCTTCTGTTTCTCACTGCTGCCGTTATCTATTGGACTCCGCTAAATCCGCGGATATCAATGTTCGCCATCCATCGACAGCAGGCATAAGGTCATCCTCTTATTTTACATGAATGACTTTAAACTGTATGCCTCCGGAGAGCGTGAACTACCAAAACGCTCTTAGGCTGGTCGAGGAATACACGCGGGCAATTGGTATGAAGTTCGGGTTGAACAAATGTGCAGTTGTCCACCTCAAGAGAGGACGATGCGGGGATTTGTCTGAACATACGCAGTTCATAGACAGAAGTATCCTAAGATATCTGGATGCCGAAAAAACCTATACTTATATGGGTGTGCAACAAAGGCACATCCAGGATGTAAAACAAATATAGGGTTCTCTCCGCGGCAAGTACATACACCGATTCCGAATGATTTGGTCTTCTTAACTTTCGGCGAATAACAATGTGTCTGCAACAAACATGCTTGCCGTTCCGGTTCTGCTTTACTCCTTTGTAGTAATGAATGAACGGTAGATGAGCTGCGCCAATTAGAAAGAGATGATTAAGTCAGTGGTTGTTACACCAAATGCAGAAGGTGAACATTATCAGTTCTCTCCATTTGTTTGGGGCACATGATTCTGGAATTTACAGCCGCTAACTCTACAGGATGTGGGGGGGGGGGCAAAAAACTATATCGATGTGGTTTTTATCAAAATCGTATCTATTTCAGATCCAGAGTTATTTCTAGGCGGTTAGGTTTGAGATGAATGAAATAATAAAATGAAAATGCCCACTAAAATTACTGTACTGACATCATAAAATATCCCCAAAAAACGAACATATTTTTTATATCTCAATAACTACTAACTGTATACAGAGATTCTTATACCAAGGACAAATATAAATCTAATAACTGTGAGCGCAATAATATCACTAAATCACGCACCAAACTTATAAAAACAAAACAACGATAATTTAGCTCTCCATGATTTTTTCAGGATAAGCTGAACTTTATCAGATACTTTGAATATTTCTTCAGCCATTTCATTCAAATAAATGATATATTATATCTGGATACATTAGTGACTTACCATAAAGCCATTTATATGGTAATATTTTATTTATCAGTGCTTTCATCTCATCGGTCTGCATGCTAAATTAACACATTTCTTAAAGAAGAAAATATTCAACTAACCAGCTGAAGTTCGAGAAATAGTTTTTATGTCACAACAGTATAATTTAAGCAAATACTTTTATTAGGAAACAAATCTTATTTATAAAAATATCATTAATTTTTCAACAGAAATAATAAATTTTAAAATATATTCTGCTGATTAACTCATATCTGTTATTAATGGTAGCCCCTAACTTATGAACCATAAGAAATCAGTTGTGAATAATTAGTACTTCCACAGACAAACGTTTAATTATCAACTTACTTCTTGTTATAACTTGTTGAAATAAAGCTTGCAATACTGCAATGTAAATGTAATTAGATTTTTTGTATAAAAGTTGTTTACAAGAAGAGGTTTAATGTTGCGTGCTGAACTATTGCAAATTGTAACAGCGTTGTATGAAAAAACATCGTCATATATATTTCTTTGTAAGAAAATGAGCGCATTTTTCAAATGTAAACAAAAATGGAAAAACCGTTACTAAATAAATATTCTAACATCAGCCAACCAATTTGGTTTATTTTAGATCATAAAATAATTCATGAATGCTATATTTTTATGCAGATTTTAATTTTAATTTAACCAAGGCAACGAAAATATATTACAATGCAATAATTTAATATATTTATTTTTGAGTATAATGGAAATGCAATGTAACATTCGTACTAAGTTCAAAACTTAGTTTTTCTTTTAAATTCAGTGCCAAAGCACAATACAGAGAATCAGAAATTGATATGGTTTTCAGCGTTTGAGTAAATACTAGTAGAAAGTTAATTGGATTTAAATTTCAAATTGCCTTTCTTAGTACTCGTGGGCTCTTAGATTATTTTACCGTATTCTTGATTTCTTCTTAAAGAAATGCTGGAAGATCTTTGTCAGTTTCTCAGTCATGCCACGCAAATTTGTATGAGGCAATTTGAAAAAACTTTTTTTATATACCTTTAGGAGTCTCTTCATTATAGCTGTTTACTAGTAGTATTTAGTTTAATAAAGTATTCGTCGTGTGTTAAAGAGTCAGAACTGGTTTTTCTTTTATCTTTAATAACTTGTAAGATTTTTCACTTTGTCTCGGTGGTATAGTTGGCTAGAGCACTCGACAGCAAGTGTGACTAGAAATCTTTTATCCTAGCTGCGGGTCAAATCCCATCACCGGCACTGGCAATGTCGGTGCGAATGGTTGAATGTTCACGTTTTTCTCTATGTGGCCCCTTCTAGATAGTCTCGACTTTAGATTTCAGGAGTTATCTAATTTCTGTTGTCTGAATGTCTGGTAGCATCTTGGGGTTTTAAGCGTGCTGAGCTTGACCTCCTGGTGTTGGTAGCCATTTTACCGCTCTGCACCGCCGTCACCAGTCTAGTAATTATTTATCGCCGTGAGTCTTCAGCGTGTTGAACTGGGCCCATGGTTGGTAAATGGTTGCTAAACCAACCGCCGTCACCAGTCTAGTAATTATTTATCGCCGTGAGTCTTCAGCGTGTTGAGCTGGGCCCACTGTTGGTAAATAGTTGTTAAACCAACCGCCGCGCGCCGTCACCAGTCCCCTAATTGTTTATTGCCGTGAGTCTTCAGCGTGTTGAGCTGGGCTCGCCGCCGCTAAATAATTATCGAACTTACCGCCGCATCGTATCCTAGATGTTTTACTTCAGTACATGGAGCTGGAGCCCACCGTCACCGTGCATTCACCGAATTACACTCCCCGTAAATTAATCTCACCGATGTAAATAATATTTGTTAAATGTACTTGACTTGGTTTTATTGTAGAAGAATCTGATTTTATGTTTATTTAACTTCATGTTTTGGATATATGTTACTTTAATAAAATAAACTCCGTTACGAATACTTTGGGCTTTCTTATTTACAACTAACAGGAATCCTGGATTAATTCTCCAAACCAGCTATCCGAAAGCAAACACTGTTACGAGGCCCAAACATACTTCGCTACATATTTTGGGCGTCCGAACAGACACCGTTACAGTATTTATAATTGTTATTATTATATACATGGCCAGCACACTCGATGTAGTGCTATTGCTTTATAAATTTTGCAGTAGAGTTCCTTTAACACAGTATTCCTTATGCTTTGATCCATCAGCTTTTCTCATATTGTATACACAACCTGTCAAAATTTCAGCCAAGCCAGTGTTTCTTTAGAAGTCTTTGCTTCCAGCACATACCATTTTTCGTTACAAAAGCTAAGGAATAGATTCCAAATATACTTTTTGTTTTTTACTGTATTATAAGATATTTTATTCTTCACACCTTTCTTAATTTCGTTGATACAAGTGCTACTAAATCTATCATTATATTATTTACTCAAATAAAATCAGAAAAGCATGAAATTGTTGTATACAAAATTTAAAACAATGCAGCTAGTTACCTCTCCTTGCTCTTATTAAATAACAAAAAAGTCTTCGGTGCCTTTTGGGGAGCGTCTAAGATAAAACTATTTATAAGGTTAGCTTGCGTATCCTGTGTTTTCTTGTACTCTGTTAATATTTTCCTCCTTTCCCTTATTCAGTATGTGTTAATTAACAAAGTCCTGAAAGACTCCTGGATAAGAATTGTGTTTTACATCCTTGATATAAAAAATAATAGTAAATTATTTAAATTATTAGTGAACCGAGTTCTATGGAACTCCTTAGATGATATTGGTATAGTATTGTTCTAAAAACAAAGAAGCTGAAGTTTGGAATGCTACAGCAAAAGAATTAGAAGTTTCATGACAACTGTGCATCAAACCACTTTTAGTACGATTACTGCTTTTCAATATTTATTTATTTGTGTCATTTCCAACAGGTAACAAAGAACCCAATTACAGGAAATACTTACATATTTAAAATAAATACAAATGATAAAATTAACAGAAAAAAGTGCAATAAGAAAAACAGAAAACAATTACTCATATCTGAGAAATATTCTAAATTTAGAAAAACACAATATACCGAAATAGATAAATATGAACATATATATGTATATAATTCATACCTGCTTAAAACACTTTGTATTAAAATAAGAAATAAACGCATAACTATAAACAGGCTAACCATATACACACACATGAACACAAATACACCCATATACACATCTATAAATGTAAAGTGCACTCAAAAATGTAATGCAAGTAATACCACAGGGAAGCTATATATCAAATTCATTTTAATAATCTAACACAATCATAATTTCATAACATAGAATTAGCGCAATTAATAATATGTTTGATATTATCCACATAAATATCACAAATTGCTGAAATCTTGTTAACACTAGTACACATAACATGTATTGGTGATTTACACATTATATTAGTGCGAATTAGATTAGGATAAAAAACCAAAGTCGAGCGCGATTCTATTCTTGGAACGTAAAAATTAAGCATATTAAGTAACGAAGGTGAATCAATTTTATTGTGTATAAGATTGTAAACAAATTTTATAGATATTATAAAACGCCTAGTTTCTAAAGAATGAACACCACATCTGTCTAAAAGAATTGAATTTTCTATACACCTATTGGGATATGCCCGATCTTCTTTAAAGATTAATAATCTTAAGAACCTTCTTTGTACGTATTCTATATTATTTATGTGATTTTGGTATAGCGGATAATAAATAAGACATCCATATTCTAATTTCGATCTCACATAAGCGAAATATAATATTTTAAGACTAAATACATTACTAAAGTTTTTGCAATTCCTTAACATGAGGCCTAGTGCTTTAAAAGCATTAGACACTATATGTCCTATATGCATTTTAAAAGTTAACTTACCATTAAGTAGTATGCCCAAATCTTTCATTTCAGAACACCTGACAATTGGAGTTACGTCAATACCATATTGAAATTCAGTAATATCTTTTCTTCTAGAGTACGACATGACAACACACTTGGAAATATTTAAACACAAATGACTCCTAACACACCAGTCATTTACTATATTCAAATCATTTTGAAGGGCTATACAGTCTGCCGCAGATGAAACACTGCTAAATATTTTGAGATCATCTGCAAACATTAAATGTTTAGAATTAATGTTATTCGACAGATCGTTTATAAATATGAGAAACAGTAACGGCCCAAGGTTGGAGCCCTGTGGCACTCCTGAAGTTATTTCATATTGATCAGATCTAAAACCTTCATATTCGACAAACTGCTTACGATTAAATAGATAAGAATTAAATAGATTAAGTAGCTGGCTCGAGAGGCCTATAACTTCCAGCTTTGTTAAAAGTAAATATGAATCTATTTGGTCAAAAGCTTTACTTATATCCATATAAGTGGCATCAACTTGGCCCTGCGCATCTAACACTTCAGAAACATTTTGAGTAAAATAACAATGATTGGTGACAGTGGATCTTTGCTGCATGAAATCGTGCTGATTAAGAGATATAAGAGATTTCACATCGGTATATATGTTATCATATAGGATCATTTCAATAAGTTTAGCAAAATTGCAAAGGATAGATATTGGCCTATAATTTTGTAAAATGCTAGGGTCTCCTTGTTTCAATATGAAGGAATGATACAATGTGAGAACCTTGAAATGTGCCAATCACAAATTCCTCTCACGCATAAACACAACGCCAACGCATGCTTATGAATACACTCATCATATAATTCTGGGCATGACTAGAGTTTCTTTGCAATAAAAAAGCTGTCTATTTAAAGCTGCAAAAACCCAGACATATTATTTAAAAAATGTCGTTCATATCATAGCTATTTCAAATGTCTACAAACAAATATCCAATTTGCTTCAAACTTTTCTCTCACACTAATACATACATAAAAAGATTTGTAAAATCGCTCAACTTGAAAATTCAGATAGAGAAAAAAAGCAAAGCTTAACGTAACCAAGTTAATCAAATTTAAGAAAAACGAACTTTAAATATGTTGTGTCATTGAAGGATCTCTCGAGCCTTCACTTGAACGTCAGCTTTGAGATTCCCTACAATTTCTTTTGTAGCGTATAAGTATACTATTAGATGCAAAATTCCCCCTTTCATAATGCCGAACTGAAGTCAGACAATGAATTCTATTAACATAATCTAAATTTTCAGTAATTAATGATTGCTTAATGAAGGTTTATAAGTGGAAAATATGTTATTAAATATCAAATGTCACTTGATTTTAATAAATACCCACTCAGAGGACTAAAGTACAATGTAGTGATTTTAATAGAGGAAACCTTTAAATTAAAATTAATTATCATTTGTTGGCATTATACAGGTGATTTAAAAGTAAACCATATCCTTTCAAGGGCGGCCACCATTTATCAAAATATACCATATTGTACACCATTTATTAATATTTAAATCCATACCATTTACCCAAACAACAGGCGTTGTAATCTAAATTAGTTTGCATGGTAAACGTTCAATAAATGATCTGATTACAAAAAAAAATCACTTTAAAATCATCTGCAAGTAAGAGTTTTACCGAAAGAAAAGTTATTTATGATACCATTAATAAATGTTAAATAATGATCCTAAGTGAGCTCCTTGGAAAACACCGGATGTAACAAATTATATAAGAAAGACAATTATTTACACGAATATTTAGCCGATTTCAGTGAGGCAATCTTTTACGTAGGTCAAACTGGTCGTATATTCAAAACTATAAGAAAGGAACATCTATTTTCTTTTACAGTTAATAAAACCGAATCAAATTTTTAGTTAATATAAGATACAAATAACTGTGCTTCAGTAGATAATTAAATATATTATTGCATAATATACATTTAGAATGAGATAGAACATCAAATAAAGATACCAAGCCAAGCCTAGTTCAAAAAGATTTCGAGAAGGATTTAGTAATTTAACTTAAGTATGTTGGTATATAGTATATATGGTATAGATAGTGGCTAGTATGTTGTCTCGATAATGTTTGACTTGTCAAAATCTTTCGACACTGTGAATAACAATTTTCTCGAGCAAAAGCTCTATAGTATAGGAATAAGAGGTGATCTGCTGCTTTGGATAAAAAGTTACATGGAAGGGAGGACATTAAAAGTTGAACTTAACAATGCTCAATCAGGCACATATGTTCGGTGTCCCCCAAGGTTCTGTGTTGAGGCCCTTATTATTTATGTTGTATATTAATAGTCTACCAAATTATCTATCAATCGGTCACTTAACAATGTTTTCTGACGATATTACCATAACTTTAGCAGCAGACAAAATAGAAGAACTACACTCACTTGTTGATCAGACCTTCCAAGAGGTTAGTACTTGGGCGCAGAGAGATAAGTTAATCTTAAATGAAGAGAAAACAGTCATTATAAATTTCGGAATACAGAAACTACTGCCACATAGGATAATATTGCATGACAAAATTACTCCGTCAGAAAATACCAAATTGCCTGGAACTCACTTGGACAGCAAATTGTCGTAGAGTAATCATATTGCACATGTATGTGCACAACTTAACAAAGCCTATTTTGCTATATTACAAATGAAGAGTACTCTAGATGAAGCAGGGTTATTGAGTATTTATTACGCTCTTGCTTACTAGCATATTTCTATTAATGTAATTGCATGGGGTAATTCAAGAGATAACGATAGGGTATTCGTAAGTCAAAAGAGGCTTATTACACTAATTTTGCAAATACCATATAACCAGAGGTGCAGAGATATATTTATCAATAAGAAGATATTGACAACACCATGTATATTCATATTAAAATGTCTAACATATACCAAGAAGAATATTGAATTATTTACACTAAGAAATAGTTGTGATGTGTATAGTACAAGATATGGATATCTACTTAATATACCTAAACATCACATCACAAATTACAAGCACTCTCCAAAATACAACTGCATTCAGCTTTTCAATAGTCTCCTTCTGAAATTAGGCATGTGCAAAGCTATAACAGATTTAAAGTTGAAAAAAACTAAAAAACACGCTTTTAAAGCACATTAAACTAAAAAGTGAAAAATAATTATTAATATAAACTGAAAACAATAATGAACGAAAAATACTAGTATTATTGTGAAAAAAGCGTGGGTTGCTCGATATACGAAAAATATGGCACAAAGCGCCCCACGCTTTTTTCACAATAATACTGTTATTTTTGTTCATTATTGTTTTCAGTTTATATTAATAATTATTTTTCACTTTTTAGTTTGATGTGCTTTAAAAGCGTGTTTTTTAGTTTTTTTTAAACTATATTTATTTTTCACTTTTTAGTTTGATGTGCTATGAAAGCGTGTTTTGTAGTTTTTTTAAACTATATTTATATTGCTTATTGATGCTGATATTATAACATATTACGATCCAACAGATATTTCTGAAAAAAAAAAAAATTTTTTTATTTCAGCCATGGGATTTGAACTCACGCCCGAGGAGTCCGTCGTTTCGCGTATATAATATACTTACAATATTAAGCCTCTTGCTCTCACGCAGAGGATACGTGAGGAAAGGACTGGCGATCCTGATCAGGATAATGATATAAACTTATCAAATTATTGTATTGTTCCGGTTCTTTGTAAGTGTACAAAGTTTCAATTAAATCTGTCCGTTTGAAGTGGGTCAAAATCGAGTCCAAAGAGTCGGTTACAAACAAACAAACAAACATACAGGTGAAGCTAATAAAAGCGTGTTAAAATGCTGTTAAAAGTATATTACTCAAAGGTGGTTTCTATAGTATTCAGGATTCTTTACATAGAGAACATTGAGGCACGCCATACAGTATTGTATCATTTTTCTTTTTTTCTCGTTAAATTTTATTTATACTTTTATTATATCTGCATTTACTTATATATTTATATAGATCTATTTTTATTAGTGTATATACTTTTAAATCTATTTATTGTAATGTGCATTTTCTATATTTTTTATGTTATACACTGTGCCTGTATATATATATATATACATATATATATATATATATATATATATATATATATATATATATATATATATATATATATATATATATATATATATATATAGTTGTTTTTCAGGTTTTCGCGGGTGGTGAATGTTAAATTCGTTTTCCGGGTATACTCCCGCGTAGGTGATAGGCCCCGAGAGGGACCGTGGTTGTCTGAACGACGTTTCGGCAGAATCTCATCTGCCATCTTCAGGTTCTAACCGATAACTGCTTACTGCGGCTTCTGGTTACTCGAACTGAAATGACGTTTTCTGGATCTGGCAGTTCTTTATATACTCTACCAATGTTACGCTCTGTTGCTCTCGACACACTCCGGGCGTCATGGTCTGCTGCACCCATCTCCTGATTTCGAGCGCGGCTTCGTGTAATCGGTCCTGTTCGGACGCGCATGCGTGTGTCTGTGCTTATGTCACGGTCTGTTGCACCCATCTCCTGATTTCGAGGTCGACTCCGTGTACTTGGTCCTATTAGATTAGCTCTGGTTGATTCCTCTTCGTGTGTTCGTTGCGTTATGTTTCTTGCTTCCTCATGGACAGCAGCATGCAATACCAGAGCAGGCTTCCATGTGGTAGGTAGTCTTTGGGTGTCATCTCGTGTATTTAGATTGTGTGGTCTTTTCTCTATTTCTATGGCCTCCCTGATGATTCTTGACTTGTAATGCTCGATATTGGCTAGTGTTTTTGTTTTGTCGAAATCAATCCTATGTCCTGTAGTTGTGACATGTTGAGCTAAAGATGATGTTCTCTCGTCTTTTCTAACAGCGTTTATGTGTTCTTCGCGTCTTGCACTTATTTTTCTGTTGGTCTGTCCTATGTATGATTTGTTGCAATCTTGGCAAGGTATTTCATATACCCCTTGACTTTCTAGAGGAATTTTGGTCTTTGGATTTCGAAGAATGGTACTGATTTTCTTGTCGGTCTTACAATGAGCATACAATGAGCAACGCTACAGACAAACAGAAGGAGCCCCGATGGGCTCCCCCCTATCTCCAGTTATTGCCAATCTCTTTATGGAGGATTTAGAAACTCGAGCACTACAATCTGCACCATTAAAACCAAGCCTATGGCTAAGGTACGTCGACGACACATTTGTGATTTGGACTCATGGAAGAGAGAATCTCACTAACTTCTTAGAACATCTGAATAGTATACACGACAAAATTAAGTTCACCATGGAGGTAGAGACTGACAGTCAGCTACCATTTCTCGACGTACTGGTCAAGAAGAAGCAAGACGGAAGTCTAGGCCACACAGTTTATAGAAAAGCCACTCACACTGACAGATACCTAAATGCACAGTCACACCACCATCCAGCACAACTAAACTCAGTAGTAAAGACATTAGTCACACGCTCGCAGAGACTAGCAGATGCAGACAACCTCAAAGAAGAAATGTCAACTCTTCACAAAGCGCTGCGAAAGAATGGGTTCACACAACAAAGAATACAGAAGTTGTCAAAACCATCTCGGCCGAGAAATCAAGAGGACTCCGAACAACCCATAGCAAAAGCCTATCTGCCATACATAAAAGGAACAACGGATAAAATAAGCAAACTTCTACGTAAACATAAAATAGAAACAACTTTTAAGACCGACAAGAAAATCAGTACCATTCTTCGAAATCCAAAGACCAAAATTCCTCTAGAAAGTCAAGGGGTATATGAAATACCTTGCCAAGATTGCAACAAATCATACATAGGACAGACCAACAGAAAAATAAGTGCAAGACGCGAAGAACACATAAACGCTGTTAGAAAAGACGAGAGAACATCATCTTTAGCTCAACATGTCACAACTACAGGACATAGGATTGATTTCGACAAAACAAAAACACTAGCCAATATCGAGCATTACAAGTCAAGAATCATCAGGGAGGCCATAGAAATAGAGAAAAGACCACACAATCTAAATACACGAGATGACACCCAAAGACTACCTACCACATGGAAGCCTGCTCTGGTATTGCATGCTGCTGTCCATGAGGAAGCAAGAAACATAACGCAACGAACACACGAAGAGGAATCAACCAGAGCTAATCTAATAGGACCAAGTACACGGAGTCGACCTCGAAATCAGGAGATGGGTGCAACAGACCGTGACATAAGCACAGACACACGCATGCGCGTCCGAACAGGACCGATTACACGAAGCCGCGCTCGAAATCAGGAGATGGGTGCAGCAGACCATGACGCCCGGAGTGTGTCGAGAGCAACAGAGCGTAACATTGGTAGAGTATATAAAGAACTGCCAGATCCAGAAAACGTCATTTCAGTTCGAGTAACCAGAAGCCGCAGTAAGCAGTTATCGGTTAGAACCTGAAGATGGCAGATGAGATTCTGCCGAAACGTCGTTCAGACAACCACGGTCCCTCTCGGGGCCTATCACCTACGCGGGAGTATACCCGGAAAACGAATTTAACATATATATATATATATATATATATATATATATATATATATATATATATATATATATATATATATATATATATATATATATATATATATATATATATATATATATATATATATATATATATATATATATATATATATATATATATATATATATATATATATATATATATATATATATATATATATATATATATATATATATATATATATATATATATATATATATATATATATATATATATATATATATATATATATATATATATATATATATATATATATATATATATATATATATATATATATATATATATATATATATATATATATATATATATATATATATATATATATATATATATATATATATATATATATATATATATATATATATATATATATATTATGAATAGTGGTGAGAGGTATGAAACTTCTCATATGGTCTGATTGCTACTATGAAGTCGCTATCCGCCACAGAGACATCTAGGATGTCGGTCGGATAGTAGCATTCAGACCATATGAGAAGTTTCATACCTCTCACCACTATTCACTTCACCTTAGTTAGTATATAACTAGCAGGTTGGCCACTATTATTTGTCTGTTCCATAACCTATGGCATACTGAAGAGAACAAATAAGTTCGAAATCGATCTATGTCTGGTTAGGAATTGACAAATGATATTGGCTTTCTATCTATCATGATTTGAAGGTGTAATTCAATGCAGGTCGGGGTATTTTGCCCGCTGAGTAGTTGTTTCCTTCAAATCATAATATATATATATATATATATATATATATATATATATATATATATATATATATATATATATATATATATATATATATATATATATATATATATATATATATATATATATATATATATATATATATATATATATATATTTATTATTTTGTGTGTGTATATATTTATTATATACGATTTTCTATACATTTTTGTAATTTACCATATATACATATTGTATATCTAATGGTCAATAAATATTATTATTATTATTCGTAGATAATATTTTAACTCTGAAACCATTAAAACATTTTTAGACGTTTTTGATTTGGGTATAAAATTATACAATGCTACTAGATCACACTGTTTTTGAATAATTTTTGTATTTTCGTAACTATTTAGATATTTTGTAATTTGAATAATTTTAGCGTAGTTTAGTTTCTTGATTTTGAATATCGAGACTCAGATGAAGCTCATTTTTTAGATAATTAATTAATGCCTTGTTCTATTACTAGCATATCATTAAGGTTTTAAATTTGTTAATTCTTGATTTATACTGATTTTTGCAATTTTCTGTTAGTAAATGATGTTAATTGTTTTGTTATGAAATTAGAATTTTTTAACCTAATGAGTAGAATAATTTATTGTTATAGATGATGCTAAAGTGACAATCTTTCTTGTATCTCTTTCGCTCTGTGAGTGATTTTGTTTGATTTCGGTCTCTGGTCATAAGCACTTGCTACATATTTAATCGGTTGTGGTGTGTATATAAATATATGTAGAATAATGTTTTGAAACGTTTTATTGACGTATGAAAATTGATTGGGTTTTCAATTATTGTTATGCCTACAGGTAATTATTGCTTAGATTTTGATATTTTATCATTGTTATGTTTTTCTTATGATAATTTTTTTTCAGCTTGAAGTTTTGTGATTGAAATATGTTCATAAAGAATATTTTACACTTAACTAAGGCTTTGTTTCTACTATTTTCAATTTAAAATTGTGCATTTTGTAAATTTATATTTGAATAATTTTTTAATTAATTTTGAATCTATCTAAAAAAATGTATTTTCATAAATGGTTTTCTCTAGTAGATATTTAAAAAATATCCTCCTTTGGAAATTTCATGTTAACATCATTAATTTGCTATTGAGCCCAGAGGAGGCTTAAGTGTATTAAACGAAATGTGGGTAAGATATCGTTTTTATTTTAACTTGCTGTACCATTTCCGACAATTTTAATCTGTAGATTATTATTGTTTTACACATCTTTTTTAAATTTTATGTTTTTTGATTTTTTCTTATTTTAATGTATTTTACATACAATTTTTAATGATTTATGTGATGCGTACTGTATAGTTTTGATTATTCATTTCTCTTCTTTCCCTTCCTCACTTGCTTTTCTAGATAGACTTTTTATCCACACAAAAAAAAACGCGGGAAAGAAAAAGAAGAACAGTGATATTTCTTTGTAAATTTATAACACAATGTCAGTACAATATATTTTATATTGTGCGTTTATAATAATAATAATAATAATAATAATAAAACGTCTTTATTAAATTAATAATTTTACATTAATTAATTTACTCCCTGGACGAAGTTTAGCTCTAGGGCTATTCTTACACTTAACCCAATGTAAATAATTACATAAAAAAATATAAATATAAATAATAGTAACATTAAATTGAAAAGATGAAAAAAAGATAGAAAGAAAGTAAAATAAAATAATAAAACGTCTTTATTGAATTAATAATTTTACATTAATTAACTTACTCCCTGGGCGAAGTTTAGCTCTAGGGCTATTCTTACACTTAACCCAATGTAAATAATTACATAAAAAAATATAAATATAAATAATAGTAACATTAAATTGAAAAGATGAAAAAAAAGAAAGAAAGAAAGTAAAAAGTAAAAGTAATAAGTAGATTATCCCAAAAATTATGCAAACAGATGAGAAAGAAAAAAAGAGAAAAAAATATCAAGAATTAAAATGAGTTGCCAAGTAACTGCTGATCTAAAAGATATTTTTTGAGTTTCTTTTAAAATTAGGAAGGGTATACTTTTTAAAATCTAGGTTTAGTTTATTGTATAAATAAATTGCGTTGTACGAAAATGATCTCTGAAACATGGAAGTGCTATGCAGAGGCATTGTTAATGTGTCTCTGCCATGAACATTAACATTATGAATAGTACTTCTCGCAATCAGTTTTTCTTTTTCTAGAGGGGTCTTGAAATTGTGTGTAAATTGTGAACAAAAACCAAAATAAAATACTTAAATAAATTGTACATATTTAACCATTGTATTTGATTAATTTTATTAGAGATATGATCAAATTTTCCAAGATCAAAAACATATCGACAGCAAGTCTTTTGTACCTTTTTAATACGTTTCTTATTGACCATATCAAGGCAAGGATAGTAAACGATATAGCAATAATAAAAAATGGACAATACAAGGCTCTCACAAAGTTTTTTCTTTAATTTGAAATTCAAAATTTTTTTATTTGCATATAGAAGTCTTAAGCGTAGATAAGTTTTATGTATCAAATTAATGTTTAGTAAAACGAAGATTAATATCAATTTTTTGTAGAATCGCACCATCTAATTATATCATCACTTATTCTTAAATTAATGCTAGACTTTAGCTGAATATATTTAGCTGCAGAAGTAAAGACCATAGCGGAGGATTTCGACGCGTTGAGCTTGGAGTTATTTTCATATTCATTTATACATAAACATTTATATTGACTTGGATTTTACCATTAAATATTGTTAAAACGACGTCTGTCTTCTATTGTTATCTAGATTTGTAAACTTTATACGTCTTTCGTAAAAAAAATAAATGCATTCATCTAGAATTTTTTCGTAACATTAGGCTTTAAAACCTAGACCACAGTTTCTTGTTTATATTTGTTTAGGGAAAGAGAAATTAAAAGTACCAAAAAAACACATTCTTTTGTTTATTTCAATTAATTTTGTTGCTACAAAGAGAACACACGCAGTCTTGTAATTTGTACAAAGTATACCAACCGATAAATTCATTGACCCAAAATCGAAGTATTTGTACTTTTAACCCCTAGCGCTCGATCCAAATTATTTGCTAACTCCAGTGTAACATCAAAGAAAACATTCTTTTGTAAAATGAATGATTTATAAACGAGAATTCTACATCTACAACATAAATCACGGTGTGTCATGCAAACCTGCAACTTAGTGGTTCAATATAAATATTCCTTCAGAGCCAATCAAAGAAGTCTGAAAGAAGGCGAACACATTGTGAGTTTTAACCATTATTATTATGGTATCAACTGAATGGAGTATTCTTTTATGGGCAAATGAGGTACAAAGTAAAGTTCCGACTCTTCGATCAATCACTTTGATTTTAGCATTTTCTTATGCCTTTTGTTGTTTACCCTTATTTGTTCAGTTAATTAATTTTATTAGGTAACATATTTTACTCTCTCACATTTAGAAGACATATTGGTATTGTTTATTATACAGAGAGGAGAGTATTTTTATTAAGTAACAGTATTTTTACACGCATCAAAAATATTCTATAACCGTTAGCAACATGTCCATACAGTTAAACATTAGAGTATTAAATATCAAGCGGAAAACAAATTCTATATACACGCTTCCGTTTTTCTAAGCATGTTCCGAAAAAAATTGATTCTTCAAGTAACTGACGCCAGGGTATCTGAACCTCACTTCGGAGCTCTAGTGTCCTTGAAAGTTGGAGTAAATTAGATCGGTTCTGGCCCTTTATATCCCACACATATTCCAATAGTTATTAAATATGATTTGAACGAAACAACTACTCAGCGGGCAAATACCCCGACCTGCATTGGATTATACCTTCAAATCATGATAGATCGGTAGCCAATATCATTTGTCAATTCTTAACCAGACATAGACTGGTTTCGAAATTATTAGTTCTCCTCAGTATGCCATAGGTTATGGAACAGACAAATGATAGTGGCCAACCTGCTAGTCATATACTGACTAAAGTAAATTGAGTAGTGGTGTGAAACTTCTCATATGGTCCAAATGCTACTATCCGACTGACATCATAGAGGTCTCTGTGGCGGATAGCGACTTGCGAAGCAAGTACCGAGAGCGGTGACCTCTAGCCCAGGTGGACTAAATTACTGTTATTAAATATGATTTGAACGAAACAACCATTTAGCGGGCCAATACCCCGACCTGCATTGGATTACACCTTCAAATCATGATAGATCGGTAGCCAATATCATTTGTCAATTCCTAACCAGACATAGACCGGTTTCGAACTTATTAGTTCTCCACAGTGTGCAATAGTGCTAAATCATGAGTTACATTAGTAATGGCTGGATGCCCATTCTCTTGTTAGATGAGGCCATTTTCAACCTTTTCATAATTGAAATTACGAGTGACTGCAGTATTTGGTCGATATATTCTCGGGTGTTTAAAGTACTCTGAATAATTACTAGCGGTAACGTACCTCAGTTTGCATCCCTTTCTATGACTTGTACAAACCCTGGTGTTTGTGCTATGTGACATTCTAGAGCAGACTCTAAATTTCTTCTTTCATAATTACGTATCCTTTCTCCTCTCCTACCAGCTAACTCATAAGAAAAAGCATGATTCGTTATTGAAGTCAAAACTGTTCCATTCTACATCATATTATACTTTAGGCTTTTTCTTTATCTTTGTGCTCATTGGTAAGTCGTAATCACCATACGAATATGAACGAATTTCAAATCTGTCGGTATGCAGTAACCATGGACACCATTTATTATAAATTAGGTATCTAAAAATTCACTACCGACCTTGTGACTCAATACAGCAACCAACCTTAAGGTACAGTTTTCCTAGTCAGTGGTTGCTCTGGGACAGCCACTGACACGCAGAAGGTGTCGCAATCTTTCCTAGAGTTTAAGTTGCAGCATCCTTATCTTTTACCAGCTCTCACAACATTAATAACTATGGTAGTGCGACCATGTCTGTTGCTATTAGTTAACAGATAATGTCAATATGTGCGACCATACTAATATGACTTGTTTATTTTTTTACATGGTGAAGGAAAAACCCATGTCAACATTTTAATTCAAGAAGAATCAGTTAGTCATCTTTGAACTGTATAGTAATTACCACGTTCAAATTAGATGATAAATCAAATATAGTCAGCGAAACCTATATTGTGACGGGACGTGCAGAGCAAGATGCGATATGTGGGCGGGAAATGTATAACACATGACATCTTCTGTCTTTTACATGGCTTACATTAAAGCGAGAACGATGATTGTTGTTTTTGCTGGCACGCGACCGAGGCGGAGTTTCACTTACATTCTGTGATACTTCAGAGCCGCAGATAATTTTGTTACCGAATCATTCTAGCAATCCGGGAATTCACCAATGATTTTATTCACTTTGTCAGCAAATGGCCGTTTTCTACCCCTGCGTACGTCTGCCATGCTTTATTATTGAATTAATATCAACAATACAGTACAACAAATAAAATAAAAACACAAAAACAATATGCAATACGCCCAAGTGACTTAACGTGGTGAATGCCGGCGACAGTAAGGACATCTGTACTCAACGACCATGATACACAGAAACGATTTGCAGCTTTAGTCATTACATTACAGCAAGTAACATGGAATTTGGTAATTGACAATTATATTATTATATAATTATATTATTTTCGGTACTATATGAATATACAAATTTTTATGCATAATGTTTGAATCATAATAATAAATTTAACTGACCGTTTGGTTGCCTGTTACATATATATTTTCTTAATACTTAGTGGTATTGAGACCAATAATTAAAACAACAAAGAAATGAAATAAAGTATTTCGAAACGTCGACTTTTTTAAAAAACAATTTGTTGTTTTAGTTATTGGTCTCAGTCCCACCAAATTTAAAGAAAATATAACAAGTGTTAACCAATATTTTTGATATCACATTAAAATTACATTATTTCTGTTAACTTAACTACTAGTTTGGTATGTATACTTTTAACAGTAATTGTGAATATTCTATATATCTGAGCTTCCAAAATTGCAGCAAGATAAAAAAGCCCCTATGTAATTAATTATATTTTAGTAGTTATTGTCTAATGTGTTTACCCATATATTAGTATCGCTATACTGATATATGTATAAAACTGTTAACAATTCCCTTCAATCATCTCGTCAAAATTGCTACAAATATGGGCCAGTGTGATATCGTGCGGAACATTGTTCACACGATAATTAAAACCATGCTTATCCACTTTCAGGCAATTTAGTGGATACATATAAAATGATTACAGCCTGATTCATATTAATTTTGAAGCAAATTAGATATGAGAGAAATTATGGGCTGTGCGGTCTGAGTTGACAGATTCACGACATGCACTTTGGTTTATACATGATTCTTATTAAAATAAATCAGTGTCATATGATCGCATTTTTGTGCTCTCTGGTTATGACACTAATTAGCAAGAATTACAAGAAAAGATAAATTAAACAATCAGCAATATTCTTACTAATGTATCTAATTGAGAAGCATTTTCTCAAAGCTCGACAATTTCAATTTTTGCTAAAATGAACTTTTTAAGATATTTGAATATCAAATCAAATTAAATCATATCAGATCAGATCAGATCAGATCAGATTTGTAAATAATTGAGTCCTTGACTAGAGTGGATTTTGGAATTGGTAATGCAAAATTTTTATTTTAACGAGTGACATAAGATGATAAGTATTATTAAGACCACTCTTGTGTTTTTGATTTAAACATACTCTTTCCAGAATATAAAAAATAGTGGTTTGCAAGAATCACGAATTCTAGCTCTACACAAGTATCGAACTTTTGAATTACAAATATCATACATATTAGGTATTTACTGCATATACCCCGTAATACTGTATCTCAAATGTGATTCAGTTAATGAAAAGTATGCAGTTTTACAGTCATGTAACCTGATTCATTAGATATGACTCTGATGGCATAGCGTCCAGATGCCTATGACATGTTTTTTAAACTTTAGGTTGCAATCGACATTTAGTCCCGTAACTTTTTATATATTACCTACGTATCTATTAAATCTAATGGCCGATTGCACCGTAGTGTTAAACTAGGCCTATATTTAAGTATCGTTTAGACAGTGACTTTCACCATTTGATTATCGTTACAAACGCCACAATCTAAGTTAGCCTTAAATATAAGCCAAGCTTAACGCTACGGTGCAATCGGCTATTAGTCTACTAGTTTAAGTAAAAAAGAGTAACATGTAAAACAAATTTCACAACGTTTTAATCATTATATATCGTTTCTCTATCTACTGCTATCTCAATTTCTAGCTCACTCCAACTAGCTAACTTCCCCGTTTTTCCATACAAATGAAACTAAATGGTCACCCACAAATCCAATTAAAGTAGGGTGAATTTCCCTCGACGATGCATCAAATTGGTTACATTTTAACACTTCACCTCTTAAACGAAGCAAACACAAAACAAATCCTTGTAAATCCAATATACCACTAACAAATTAGCACGAAGTTACGAATAGTTAAAACTAATGACTTTAATGGTAGCAAGACAACATTACGTGTTTTCTTTACTAAGTGATAGTCCAATGCTGAAGTGTGAGCAAGTATGCTCCTGTTAGCAAAACAGGTCGCAATGCAGGGTTTTACCTACAAACTATGTATGCGCCGAACGTAATTCCTTTGCTAACGCTGCTCCGACGAGAACCGTTATGCTTTTTATGAATGGAACTGAGCTCTAATACACTTAACTGAGAGTTGATACGTAGCTATTCTAAACGGCGTGTGTTAATTTCTGATAGGTAGTTAAATTAGTTAGTTAATTATCAATATTTCCGGTTATAGACCGTGGTGGTGCTGCAGATCCTGATAAAGGAAAATAGCGGTGTTTTACAACTAGAGTAATTATAATTGCTGCATCCTTAAAACACTTAGACATGGTATATCCACCCTCTGGTAGAGTGGCTGTTAGTTACTAAACAGATTTATATTAATTATTACGTCTCTACTTTTGCAACAAACTGACCACAGCGAAGTTTATTCTCATATGGAATAACTGTTCTGCAAAAATAGATAAATAGTTATTTTATTAGTTTAACAATTTTATTCTTAAATTTATCTGTTCGGTAACTTCACCAGGAGTTGGATATACCAGCCCTTAGAAACTTAAGAGGGCTGCTTTGTACTTGGACACTATTGCCAACAATGGACTAGTTTATTTTTACATATTTTTCATCCATAGGAATGATGTAGATATATCCTGGGCTTTCGGTCGTTTAAATAAAAAAGAACAATATTTATTCTCTTACGTTTCGGTTTATTACAACCATCGTCAGAAAACTACAATTAATTACACAAAAATTATAATGTTATGTTATGTACTTACAATATGGATTATTTTGGTATTTTTTGGTACTAATTTACATTTTATAACTATTGCAGATGAGCGTTTATATGTGACTGAAACTTTTCTGGCCTATGGTGCGGTTAACTATGAAGAGGAGTGATTTATGTGTGTATTATTAAATATGGTATTTTTCTTACATTGGTGATATGCATTATTAGTATTAAACAATTTATTTTATGTGTGAACTTGATGGAAATATGTAAAAAACTTGTTATTTTTTATTTTTATAAGTGTATGGCATATTATCCCCTTTATATGTAACTTAATAAGCTGAAATATATTCCGCTTAAGTTCTCAATATCTGCACGGTTATTAATTGCGTTATTATGTCTTTAACTTGCAGCATTTCATGTATTGTTCTTCGGTGATAGATTGGTTCTTTTTCTAGTATGTTTAATTTGTTAAAGTCAAAACTATAGGTGCATGTTTCGTAAGCGCTGTTGAATTTGATTTCGCTGTTTTCATAGTATATTTATGCGTGTATATTCTTTTGTGTAGGTATTGTTTTGATTGGCCTATACATGTGCTGTTACAGTTATTGCAGTCTATTTTGTAAACGGTATTAGTTTCTTTTTTTGGTTGTAATTTAGGGTTAAGTTTTGTGAAAAATTTTTTTTGTCGTGTGTGCTATTGATATATTATGTTTTTTTAATACGTTTGTGATGTCTTCTGATACCTTTGGTATATAGGGCATGGAGATATATTTCTTATTATTTTGGTTTGATGAATTCTTTGTTTTAGTATATTGTATGTATTCTTTTTTTATTATAGGTTCATAAAAATTTGTAGGGTAAGAGTTTGTTTCAAGAAATTTTTTTAATTTTTTTTTTTTTAGATTATTAGGTCTATATTGTGGGTGTGAAAGTTGAATGGCGCGATCTGTTAGGTTGTTAACGACACTTTTTTTGTAGCTATTAGGTGTGTTTCAGTTAAAATTTAGACATCTTTGAGACCAAATTTTTTTCGTGTACCAGTTTGTATCAATGATGCCAGATTCGTTACATTTGACAGATATTAAGAAAATTTATACTATATTCTTTTTCTATTTCGGTGGTGATTTGCAAACGTGGGTGATAATTATTGAAACAATTAACAGTGTAATCTATTTTATTTTTTGGTAGGAAAATAAATACAGCCATCTACGTATCTTTTGTAGAATTTTGGTTTATAATTTAGTGTTTGTAAAACAGCGTGTTCTAGTTGTTCCATTATTAAATTTGCAATTGTGGCTGAGATAGGTGAGCCCATGGCAGTTCCGAAAATTTGAGAGAAAAATTGGTTATTCTTATATGTGAAATAAGTAGAATTTAGACATAATGTAATTACATTCATGAACTCGTTTTCAGTAATTGTTGTGAATTTACTAATTTCGGGCCATTTGGTTCGTATGCATTTTATTGCAAGATCTATTGGTATATTTGTGTACAGTGAAGTAAGGGGCATAATAATGTGGTCTTTGGGAACAGTTTGTTTTTTATGAAGTCACAGAAATGCCATAAATCTTTTACGTGATATTCGGTTTTTCCTAATATGTTGCTTAAAATGTTTGATAACAATTATGATAGGTTCTAAGTAGGACTGTTTATGTTGCTAATTATTGGTCTTAATGGAATAACTTGTTTGTGAAGTTTTGGTATGTCATACAAAAAGGGGGCGTGGCCATTGTGGTAGATGAGTTTATTTATTATTTTTGTGGGGTCCTGAGTTTCTTTGTTGTTTGCAGTGTTGTCATTAAGTATGTCATTAATTTTTCTTTCGTATTCTGTTTTGTACATATTTACTGTTTAATTATATTTATCTGCTGTTAATATGAAAATATTTGAATTTTCTGTTAAAAATTGTACAGGTGCATTAATATAGTGATTTAGTTGGTTTTTGGTTTCATTGCTGGTATTTTACTTCCTCACCCCTCAAAGTGAGGAAGTTATGTATTCGTGAAAAAAATTTTGAAAATTTTTATTGCATTTTGGACGAATCTCGACGAATTATGGGACACACAAAATTTCAGACAGAAAAAATTTTCTGTCTGTTCGTCTGGTTCGCAATAGCACCTACAGTTTTTTTGATAAAGCTTTCAAATTTGGTACACACATTCTAGATGTCAAGGAAGAGATTGAATTCGTTGATGAGCAAAATCAGTCCAAATGTCTAAAAAAAATATTAGTGACATTCCACTAATGTGACTTTTTTGAAATGTCAAAATGTGACTCTTTTGAAACGTCAAAAATGTGACTTCTTTGAAACGTCAAAGTGACTTTTTTTGAAACATGAAAATGTGACTTTTTTGAACCGTCAAAAATTACTTTTATTATTATTTATATTTATATTATTTTCATTATTAATATTTATTAAGCCTGGTTCTATGATATATTGATAAAATAATTGCAATTATTTTATCAATAGTAAAAGTATTACTTGGTAGAAAGAATTTTGGTCCAAGTCTTAAAATATATTTTACAGGATCAGGAATTTTTATGTTGGTTAGATTTGTGAGCCAATTTTCGTTACGAGTGGTTCAGATTTGATTCTTGAGTTCATTAAACGATTAATTTTGTGTATGTGTCTATTTTTAATATTTGTAAAAAAGGTCTCTGTTTTTTTCACTGAGTTGTTGATAAAAGTTATGTATGTAAGTGTTGTCGAAAGTGTTTTTTAATTTTGTTTTGTTTTTTCTATTTGAATTTCAGTCCATTATTATTAAATATTATTAAATGACCGAAAGCCCAGGATATATCTACGTCATTCCTATTACTGAAATTAACGGTCAAGAAAAGCATATATGTATTTGATCAGTTTTGTATTCTACTAGAAGCAATATGTCATGATATTGTAAATACTGGATATTTATTATCTTGTACTAGATTCGTAGTATGAAATTCTCTGATCGTTATTAGTGGCATTCTCTAAATTTTTCTTTTCCTTTTTTGGGACTTACTACCACATGAATAATTCTTCGTTATCTAAAAAATATAGTTAGTTACCCAGTATGTTCTGTGCTTGTGACTTTACGTCAAAAAATTAGTCGTAGTATAATCCTGTGATTAAATGCAAATTAATCATAGAACAATCTTGGCCGAAGCCATCTGTTATAATGACGATATTTTTTACCCGTCAACAGAGAGCGCCAATCGAACTTATTTAATGATTAGTTTGAATGCAATCACATAATTTGTGAGAAAACTGATTCATGACGATACACTAGTATTTATTCGGCTGTAATATAAGTTTACTTCCAGCAGTGTAAGTAAATAAAATAATTAAAATAAGTTTCCGTTAAATCAAGTTATTTTTGTACTCTAATGTATATAATCCCACGATACAGCTTCTTTCTCTGGACTTATATATACTCCTGGGTCGGAAATGCCACACAGGTTGCTATAGTTGCCCGCGTGTGCGATGCTTGGTCGATGCTCTAATAGAGCCATCCAAGTTGAGGCCACAAAGGTGCGACTGGCTTCCTGTCAGTGGTTTTCCCTTTTGTTCTTCTTTTTTAAGTTATGTCTAACATTTAACTTAGCTACACCGTGCTGAGGACGACCAATTTGTCAGAAACACGTGTCTATGGTTTGCATTCTTCTGCCATTTGCAATTTTTTGCATTCTTCCACCGTGCATTCTTTATGCGGGCGTACCCGTTAAATCAAGTTATTTTTGTACTCTATATATATACATATATATATATATATATATATATATATATATATATATATATATATATATATATATATATATATATATATATATTATAGATATATACACTTACGCACATATAAATATAAATCTTATACCTAGTGGGTTCAATTAATAATATAAAAACATGGTGTTAAGAACAAGTTACTGAATATCATTTAACAACATGTTTTTAATATTTTTAATAAATGAATAAATCGGTACATCCAATAAATCTAAGACTATATTTAGCAAATGAGGAGCCATATACGTAAATGAACCCTCATATTTACTTGTAGAATGAAGTGGTACACGATAAGAATTAATTCTTATATTTAAATCATGGACATTATATCGTTATTCTAGTAAGTTATGTAAATATTCCGGTTTTTGAAACCTTATAATTTTAAAAAGGAATATATAATAGAGATAAGTGACCCTACTGACCGTATTGCCATTCTATAGGTACACACACACGGTCTACTACGATTTTTTTATAACCCCAAAATTAGAGAAACCATATTAGCAATTGAAAAGAAATATCGAAAAAGCTTTACTGAAAGTTGGTAACATATAAATGATAATTTCTTTATTTGCCCGGAAGGAACCACTTTTTTCAGGAAAATGGGATACGCCACTAGATTTTTCCAAGAAAAATTTGTATCATTTCAAAATTAATTAAAAAAAATATCTTCTAGAGAACTCTTTTTTACGTATTCTGTCCCCTAGTTTTACTTGACTAGTACACAATATAAAATCACAGGTTTTAAATTTAATGTTAAAGCAAATGAGCTTATGAAATCGAATGCCTCTATAAATTTCATTATCCAATATTTTTTATATCTGTTTCTGTTCTAGTATTGTGTAATATTTTTATCACTTTTAAACACATGTTTGTTTTTTTGTTGTAAATATTGACACTAGGTACCATTTATGTACTTTTTTTACGTTATTAGCACTTAATAAAAATATTTTGTTCTATTCTATTCGATATATTTCATTGTTCATCTTTACATATCTGCAAATCATTTTCGATGGAATATTATTTTTAATCATTCTTTAAGACGTAATGATGTGAAAGATAAGCTAAATATGACATCCAGATGACGGGCATAAATCTCATCCTACAGACGTCAGAGCACGACGTGAGATGACGTGATCGTATTATTCAAGTTAAATAATTATCATAAAATGGCAATAAATTACCCAATATGACTTTAAATGACGTATATACACACGTCACATAAATATCGCAATTGATAACTATTTATACGTGACATAATATTCTAAAATTATTGAATATTCATTCTCAATATGTGACACTAAGTCACGAATTTCTTAATATAATATGGATCTCCCACATACATAGGATATAGACACAGGATATACCTATAGATAAAGTGACAGCGGCTTAGTGATATCCGGATCATACCCACGACACCATTTATTATATTGCTCTCTTTCTATTGTATGACATCAGCCTTAACGTTATCCTTCGCTCTTTTCTTTGGGCCAACGAAGTGGGAGAAATGCAGTTTCATTTGTATATGAGTACTTCCAACTTGAAATAGGAACTCATCATAGCTCATTCCGTTGAAGTTTTGTTTTTGGCGAAAAGCACCCGGGTTAGATACCTCGATCCGGAGCCTTTTTTACTTTGTTTTATAAAAATATTAGATATTTTATAAATAGGGAAAACTGAGGTGTCAGGTGTCCGTGGTGCAAAATTTTGACGCTTGATTTGCATAGGAAATGTAATTCTCTACAAAATTATTACTATTAACTTTTATCACATTTCCCATTTTAGAGATGAGCAAAGTTATAAAAGAAAAAGAAGAACCAAAGAAGTGGCGGGTTACATGTTAGATTATAATAATGTTTATTTTAGTGTAGAAAAGAACTACAATATAATAATAATAATATTTATTTGAAAAGCATAACATAATACACCACAATAAATATCAAAAAATAACATTTTAATACCACGAAAATTATATTTGAAAACTTGATTCGCGTATAAACACCGTAACTGTAAATAAAATGAAACAAACGTATGGGCAGCGGCTGGCGAAATAGAACAAGAGCCACAAGAGTCGACATACGCTAAAACTTCTTTTGCGCAAGTGCACCTGCATTGAAAAGAGAGAGAGATAATAGAGGTAAATGAGCTACAAATGACATGAAAGGAGAGGAATCAAAAGCGGAATTTTTTGGATTGTGTGGACATAGTCTGAGTTGGATTGATATGGGGTATTGGTGTCTTTATATTTATTTTGAGGTCTATCTGTAGGATCTCCAATTGGTATTGCTCGACCTTGAGAGAATGTCCCTGTATAGGGGGGCCGCCATAATGTGGGCAATCCAGTTACATTTCAATTTACTATTGGTAAAAATTAGTGATTTCGCGTTGCCACACTGGGTTCACATTGTGACTGGGTTTCGATTTGTCA
The DNA here is from genome assembly GCA_029963845.1 of Rhamnusium bicolor. Taxonomy (NCBI): domain Eukaryota; kingdom Metazoa; phylum Arthropoda; class Insecta; order Coleoptera; family Cerambycidae; genus Rhamnusium; species Rhamnusium bicolor. The sequence continues at coordinate 270,363 of JANEYF010005222.1, read as the reverse complement.
ATTGTCATTTTTGAATGGTTATATATGATGTGATGTGACTGAATTTATTGCTTATTGTACTTTTTTGTCTGATTATTACTAACCATAGTATTTTTACTTGCATTTTTTAAATTCAATACTAGAAAACACGTCAATGTCAACAAAATACTATAAAATATTCTCAGTAGTATAATGTAATTAGATTATTAATTATAATATAATTGGAAAGAATTAAACACGATAAAAAATACTGCTAAATGATTGGAAAATAAAAACATTTAAAAAATAATCACGGAAATAGACTAACACGTGTGTGGTAAACACAACTAAAGTTTCTGTGGTCTCATAACCTTCTGTAATTGGTCAATATGTAGCCAATATAAATTTCCACAGTATGGCAGCCATGTAGTAGGGAACATGGTATTTGCATTGTATTAGAGATCCAGATTATATTGAGAAATTCGTGCACTGGATATAAACATAATTTAACATGACTCCACCACAGTGTACAAACTGTGATTCCCCAATGTAAAATATCCTCTTTAAACGTTAAACGTCTTAAGCACGTAGTAAGTACTTTCGATATGGATGAACCTTAGCTAGTGAAAGGCAATACCAACTTATAAATACTAGGTTCCATGTAAGTTATGCATGAATTTTTGCACATATAGTGTGAACCAACGTGCAGTGCGCTTAATCATAGTAAGTAAGTAAGTAAGTAGTATATTTATTATTGCAATAAGCAAGTAGTAGTAGTAGTATATTATTAAGTGGTAGTAGTATATTAAGTAGTAGTAGTAGTATACATGACCGTAAAAAATACAGGGATGACGCCGACCTTTTCCAGGGGAAATTGCGAATCCTTCATAGACGTTACCTTTTCCACACAAAGAATAGCTGCGAATATAGTGAGATGGGAAGTCCTGGAGGAGGAGTCTTTAAGCCACCACCGTTTCATCTATTTTGAAGTAGAGGGGACCACCAGAAACAGAGGAAACGAGGGGAAAACCGTAATAAGAAATGATTGGAAAGTTTTCCGAACAATAGTGGAGTGGACAACAGAAGGGATGGAGGTAAATAAGAGCGAAACCACGGCTGAGACGTGTACCCGAGTGCTGAACGAGGCATATACCGACAGCCAGATTCGTAGATGCAGGGGAAGACGGGCTGAAGTACCATACTGGTGGAATACCGAAATCGAAGTGCAGAGAACCAAATGCCTCGAAAAAAGGAGACAATTAACAAGGGCCAATAGAAATAATAGAGGAAGGGCTAACAGCGCTGAATTAAATGAGAAATACAGAAGATGCAAAAGAGAGTTGAGGAACCTCATAGACCGATCCAAAAGGAAACACTGGCGGGAGCTCTGCGACGACTTGGAGAATGATATATGGGGAAATGGGTATCGGATTGCGATGGGCCGCTTAGCAAATCAAATGCCTACACAGCTATCAACAGAGAGGAAAAAAGAAATCGCTGAAAAATTGTTTCCCCAATGGAACGATGCCTTAAAGGCGCACACAGGAAGTCGCGAGGTGAAACCCTTCACGAAAGAAGAACTACACAAAGCAGCGGAAAGTATGAAGAATGGGAAAGCATCAGGTGTAGATGGTATTCCACCGGAGGCTATAAAGGAAGCGGTGAAAGTTGTTCCGAATTGGTTGTTGCGGATGCTAAATGACCTGTTACGGACACAGGAGTTCCCAAATGGGTGGAAATTGGCAAAGCTGATCTTAATCCCGAAGGGAGGAAAACCCCCGGAGGACCCATCAGCATATAGGCCTATCTGTTTACTGAATACCCTAAGTAAGCTATACGAGGCATTAATAAGAGCGCGGCTGGAGGAAGAAATAAGAGAAAAGGGAGGCTTGTCGAGACACCAGTATGGGTTCAGAAAAGGTCGATCTACAATACAAGCTATCCAAGAGGTCGTAAGGAGGAAGGAAGAAACGATAGATAAGTGGTGTGCCCTGGTTACAGTCGACGTTAAAAACGCCTTCAATACGGCAGTATGGAGTCTCATAATAAAGGAACTCCAGAAGAGAAAAATTACTCCGTACCTTTTGAACATTGTCCGCTCCTACTTTGCTAATAGAAAATTATCTATAGATAATGAGGAGATAGAGGTAACTGCAGGAGTTCCGCAGGGATCGGTGCTGGGACCAACCCTCTGGAACATACTCTATGACGGTGTACTACGGGTGGATCTGACAGAGGGAGCATCATCAATTGGTTTCGCCGACGATCTAGCGATAATGGTAACAGCTGAGGACGAGGACGACCTTACCTATAGGGTAAATGAGTCACTAAGACTCATTGACTACTGGATGGAGAATCACTGCTTGAAGCTAGCACCCCAAAAAACCGAGGCGGTCATACTGAAAGGACCCAGGAAAAAGGAAAAGGTAAGCTTCACGTTAAGAGACACTATTATTACACCTGGTGGGGCCGTGAAGTACCTGGGGATCACTATAGACGCCCGGGGATCGTATGGACCTCATATTATCAATGTGGCGAAGAAAGTTGAGAACAGGGCGGCCGGACTTATGAGGATTATGCCCAATATTGGGGGTCCAAGTAGTGGGAAGAGGGAAATACTTTGTGGCGTCGTACACTCAACTATATTGTACAGGGCACCCATCTGGTGTGAAGCATTGCGAATCAGGAGATATCGCACTATGCTGGAAGGAGTGCAACGGCGCATGCTACTAAGAGTGGGTAGCGCATACCGCACGACGTCCACGGTGGCTTTGCAGGTGATTACAGGAGTCATACCTATCGATTTGATGGTGGAGGAGCGCAGGTATCTCTATGAGATGGGCAACGGGCAGGAGCTAGCGATAAGGAAGGCAGCTAGAGAAAGAATACTGAACTTATGGCAACGGAGATGGGAATTAAACGAGGGGGACAGTGGACCAAGAGGTTAATACCTGATTTAAGACCATAGGTGACATGTAGACACAGAAGGATCGACTTTTATATCTCCCAGTTCCTGACTGGACACGGATCTTTTGGAACCTATACTCAAAGACTCGGTATATCGGAAAATGCCTTCTGTTTATTGCGGAGAGGAGGATTCCCCAGAGCACACGGTATTGTACTGTCATCAGTACTTACCTTACAGGATAGCAATTTACGGAGAGCTAGGTTTCCAGCTAACAGCAGAAACGCTTGTAGCGCATATGATTGAAGATAAGCGGCAAGGTAACACTATAGGTAATATGATACGCACAATTATTCAAGATAAAGAAAATTTTGTTGTCAGAATATCTTTGACTGAAGTTAATTTTTGTTTGTAGTAGTTGTTTAAATTTTTACTGTGGCTTTTCAGTTCAGGGTATTTTTGAGCCAGATCAGAAAATAGGGCGTGTTATTTTAAATTGTTTATGTCATCTGTTATCCTTTCTTGATTATTTTTTTTTTTTCCTATTCAAAGGAAAACATAAATCAAAGTAATAATTCATTATAATATTAAAAATTTCAGAAGCTGTATTAGGGTTTATGTCTATATAAACGTATTCTAATTTTCCCAAGTTTTAAAACATTTCCAAAAATAAATTTGTTGCTTGAATACCATACGTCTCTATATTAATCTAGAGTTATTCTTTATCTAGACATGTGAACAGAAACAATTTTCAAACTCTCTTTATATAATAATTTGATTTAAAAAGAATACAATGAAAACATCCGTCGCTATCATTAAAACGGAACGTCCACAAAAATAGAATTCATTATATCTCTGAATATATCTTCCTCCGGGTATAGAATTTAAAACAATACAACGTTTAAAGCATTTCGGTTTAAAGTTTCATCATTTTCCAGGAACTCCGGAGCTCCAGACTCCTTGTCTCTTTCTAAGTAAAGAGGAGGATATCTGTCGCATCATCCCCAATGGGGAGAATGCCAGGTCACTGAGATCACTTATCAAATATTCATCGAGTTTCTCGACGGGGGACAACATGGATTTGCCCCTACAAGATTATGCCATCACGGTTCAACACTGTTTATGTAAAAAGGACTCACAGATCAGCCGGATCGTTTACAAGGGTCTAACTTGAGAACTTTTCACGCCTTCTAGATAAAATAATATGAAGCCTTATAACAAGATTTTATAATACAATGCCCATCCACCGAAGTGGAAAGCTTTTTACACATTTGTTTAGGCAAAAGGAAAATTCACGTCCGCAGTAGACTGGGCTAGAGTTGTCAATTGATTATCGGCAAATTAAATTACACACGGCTGATTTTCATACTCTAATTTTATATTTATACCGTTATATTTTACATGCCCATTTATCAGATACGTCAATATCTTCACAGAATAAATAAATAAGGACATTGAACATGTAAATAAGAAAGTATTCACACCAAATTTTCCAAACACATATGCTATTTGAAAGGATATTTTACATCGACCTATTTCCGCAATCAAAGTCAATCATTGACGCACAGTGGTCGCAATCCCGAAAAATCTTATCAAATTTCATAAGTTCAAAGCGGTGCGATCTCGAGGTAAACTATGGAGTTTCTAAAGGCACACTGCCAAAAACTATTTTTGAATTGAAGACTTTGGTTAATGCCATTACAGACACCTTCGCATTTCAATGTTGACGTAAAGAAAATCGCATTTAAATCAAGATTTTATTTTCCAACTTTTACTCAAAAATAAATTTAATCAACTAATTTGTGAGTGGTGAATAAAGCTCTATGACTTACTCTTTAATAATTACATATTCTCAGTATTAAAGTCATTACCTTAAATTATTGTAAAAAAAATAAGGGATATAAAATGTTTCGTTTACACCTGGTACATATTATATTAGTATTAATTTTAGTCTACGAAATATAGCGATAATAATTTTTTTGGAAGTGCGCTTACCGCTATTTTTAAATATCCAATTGCTTTTTAACCACCAGATAATTGTCACTTATTATTCTCATAAACACATTGTAATTTATTTCCCACTTTAACTCAGAAACCACTTCACCAACAACAAAACTTGTATCGCAAATTTATGGGTGAAGGCCATGCTAATATTAGTCCTTAAACCGACGCGGATCTTCCGGAACCGTAGCACCTTTCCGTGAACAAATTACTTGCACGCAACTGATTCGAATAAGCCGAAAGCCATCATCGTTAGCGGGCAATAGGCTAAATGTTACTAACGAATACACAATCTAGTGTGTATAATGCATATCCTCCAGCACTCTTAATCTCTGCCACAGAGATTAATACTTTCCCCCACTACGAAAGCTCTTAAAGCTCCAGGTTAACTTTGGATCATCACGGACCGGAGTGTGGCCACGCGAGTACGACTGTTTAAATTGATTGTGACAGTTTAGAATTAGGGAAATTGCTGAATATCGACAAGGAACAGGTTGGTGATTTACTGATTTATTAATGTGGATATTAGGGAATTATGGAAAGGTATATTACTTTACGTTTGCTATGATTCATACGTATTGCAGAGAACTCTGAAGTCAAAAAAAGTGCAGTTTAACCTCAGGTTATAGTATTTAGCATAGTGTATGTTTTATATCCGTTTTATTTCATAGTCATATAAGTAAATTGTAACCGGAAGTTTTTTTTATTAACCGCTGGAAAATATTTTTTGGCTAAAATACATTTTACTATACTTTTACAAATCACATATCGAAAAAAAATTAACTGTGTGTCTGTCTGTACATCTGTCGACCATTTCTGGTGAGTACAAAGTCGTTAGTAAAAATGTGCTAAAATTAGGTGGACTTATTCACGGGGAAACTTACGCATTTTTTGCAGATGGCTTGAACCTGTTGACTGATAATTTTAGTACTTTGCGATAAATCATCTCCAAATTTATCCTAATGGCTCCCCTAGAATTGGTTCTAGACAACCAAAACAGTTATAGCAACTTCCGCTTGGACAAGTTGATTAATCCAATTGGAAATCGCTACTACTGTGTTGTTGACCGCGACAATTCGAACTGAGCCTTAAAGAAAATTGTTCCTAAATTACTCAATTTGAATAGTGTCAAATTTTTGGAAAACATGTTCTGCGTTTAATATGATTCACCAAATGTTAGTCTGAATCATCAAAAGTGCAGTTTCATCGTTATAATACAATTTATTTTATCTCTGTCTTTTTAGGTTAAAATGTTCACAAGTTTTATATTTTAAGATTTGACGATTACAAGCGCCAGTCAGTCTATTGTTGTCGTTATCAACTGATAACATATTTTCTCTGAAATAGTTTTTCTCTGAATCAATGACTTTTAATTAAGTCTCATTACTAATTGTTAGCAGTGGCGGTCGGTCCATGGAAGCAAGGGAAGCAGTGCTTCCCCTGGGATTATTTAAAAAAACACATAAATAGAACCTAATTATTATTTATCACATATATTAATCATTAAAATTTACTTTTACCCAATTTCAATAGATACGGCCCTGTTTTTATGCAGCTGAGATAATGTTGCACGCTAAAACCGTAACGATGACGCACTCGATTAATCGAGCCAACACGAACTCGCGGAACTTCGATATATGTAAGCAGAGACAACTGTCTCTGGTAAGTAGGTAACTTATTGAAATGCATCCCATCCCACTTCATAATCTTGATATCTGAGCTGTATAGCATCGTAATACGTTTTATTTTATAGATTTTAATCTCGATTTTAATATCGATTTTAATATTATACTTAATATTAATCTGCCTAGTATTATTCTCAGCTTTTGTGCTATATTTGTAAAAACTTTTTTTTTGTTTCTAAACCTGTGGTGCGGCGACACGTGATTTTTAAAACGTTGAATATTAGTGCGCGTGTACGCAGATTTAGAATTACTTATTAAATTTGGAAGCTGGTTCTAGCACTGTGGAAAATATTATTTGCGTTTGTGTGGTGTGCAATTTGTTGAAAAGGGGATTTTCAACATATTCGTTTCAAGATAAACTGGATATTATTAGAAATGGGAAACCAACACCTGATTTAAAATTCTTAAAAACGAAAGTTAAATCATGCTATAGGTACTTTAATATTGAAGTGTACAGTGCTAATCAGTAGTTAAGGGGTTGTGAAAATTTGTGTAAATTGTTTTGTTGGCCATGTGTACTGTTCACAAATGAAAAAGGTGTTTGGAATAAAAATGGCTTTTCAGATTTAAACAACATTCACAAAGTGACAAAAAGGCATGGTAAGTGTGAAACTCATTTGGGAGCGGTGCTAAAAGAATAAACATTTGGAAAATCACGAATTGAGCATTCATTAGATCAGCAGTTGAAAGAAAGTGTTAAAAGGACTTATTGATATTGTTTGTTTTCTCGGCGAAAATGAACTTAGTTTTAGAGGTCATACTGAATCTCGAATCGTTGCTAATAGGGGCAATTTTATCAATTTAGTTGATTTATTAGCAAAATACGATACAATTTTAAGTAACCATCTGGAACACTCCACGATATTTCGCGGTACATCAAATCATATTCAAAATGATTTGATTCAGTCGATAAGCAATATTGTTTTAGAAAAGATCAAGCAAGAAATAAAAAAGCTCCTTTTTGTTGCAGTTATGTTAGATGAAACAACCGATATTACGAATATTAGTCAGTTGTCAATCGTAGTACGCTACATAAATCCAAATGGGAAATTCCAAAAGCGCTTTTTAGGATTTTTAGACGTAGCAACGCCATGAACGGCCGCAGCTTTATATACTATAGTTTGTCAGATAGTCGATGATCTACAGTGTGGTGCCAAACTTATCGCCGCTTAATATTTGTACATTGTTTTGCGCATCGATTAAATTTAGTTCTAGCTCAATCTGCAGCGTGTCTTAAAGAGTGCAAAGTGTTTTTTTCAAGTATTAGTGGAATGGCTGCCTTTTTTTCAAAATTATCAAAACGGACACGAGAATAAAAACTTTTTCAAGAAATTTAACCAGTGAAGAGCGGCTTTCAAAATTGTCCCTGTTAACAATAGAAAGTGACTTTGTGAAGATGTCAAAAAATTCAAACTTTTACGACGAAGTTATTTCCGACATCGCAAAAAAAGGAGAGGCGGATTAAACTACATTGTAAATAGGTAGGTATGTGCATGTTAACTACTTAACAAACTCTCTATTTCGCTGCGGGTTCAATCCTCGCCACCGGCGCTGGCAATGTCGGTGGATATGGTTGTGTCTGCGTTTTTTTCATAAGTGTAACCCTCGCCCGTGCAGCTTCGGCTTTGGAATCGGGGGTTATCTAATTTTTGTGGTGTTTTTATGTTTTATGTTTATTGAGGAGTGGCGGTCCTACAAGTGTACTTTTTTCTAGATGTCATAACTTTGCAGCTTTCGATATTTGTTTTAAAATGAGTATACGGAAGCCACGTCCCTTTTCTTAAAATAATTTTTTGCCTCGCTTCGCTCGGGGCCTCGCGCTACCCATCACTCTATATCACAAACTGCTTCCCCTGTATCAAAACTCACCGCACGCCTCTGATTGTTAGTAAACTAACAATAAATACAGAAATATGTTAATTCTTTTGACAAATGAATGCGGAAAATACTGGTCTTATCAATTACCGTCCAAGGCAAACAAATGCAGATGTGCAGGAATCACTATCGTGGCAGGCACATATTTATATTTTCCCAATGAATTCTTCATCCCCTGAAGACCTTCTTTAGTCGCGGCAGAAGAATACGATCAAAGATGTGCAAAAAATGTCATAATAATTTTGTTTACAACTATGTGTATCCATGGGCGCCGCTAGAAATTTTTTCAAGGGAGCAAACATAATATATGTGTTTTTGAAATTTTTTTTTAATAACAAAATTAAAACAAAATAAGCTTGTTTGATTTTCTCTATTTTTATTATCACATGACAATTGTTTCGCTACACAGTGGCTTCTGCAGAGTTTTTTTTATTGAAAAATATTGAAAATAAAAAGTTTATTCTAAAAAAATAAATGTAAACATTGAGCATTGATAACAAAACTAAAATAAACTTAAGAAACCGCCAACGCAATTTTTATTTACACTCCATTGTGGTATAATATATAAAAACGAAAAACCAAACTAAAAAGTTTAAAAAGATCATGTTAATTATTTACACCAAATTTTTGATATTGAAATAAAGAATAATCTAAAACAAATGCCATAGCTTTGATAACACAAAATTTCAAATAATCTTATTCTAAAACTCACCATAAATATACACCAAGATTCTTCGCCACAAAAAATGTGAATACAAAAAAAGACGGTCGCTGTCCTCAATACTTGCTTCAACCAGCCCATTAGGATATGCTGTCTGTCTATCTAAGAGTATGAAAAACATGGTTGCCAAATGTTTTCTTATTTGCCGCTTTTGGTATACAATTTTGGAGAAGAAATAAAAGTATTGATTTAACTAGAGTATTTCGGGAAATTTATCTTAATACTTGATACATTTCGTCGTTTTCCAGGAAAATGGCAACGGCCCTATTTTGCACCTCCCTGACGGCGCCCATGTGTGTATGCTTCCCAAAACGTTTAATTTAATTGTAAACATCTGATCGTTGTGTTATTGTTATTTTCAGATTTTGCACAACTTGTCTCGTTTAAAAAACTCTCACAATTAAAAATCTTCATTCTTCAAATTAACTGTATCAAATACTTGACAATAATTAATTATTTTCCTAATATGTATATACCTTAATTTACAAAACAGTAATAAATATTAAAAATAATACCTAAATAGGTACCAAAGTTGAAATCCTCTCAATTTATTTAGTTGAAGATTAAATAAACTTGCCAACATACACTTCTTAATGATTTATAAATTGTATGATACTATGAGAAGAAAGTAAGTGCGAAGTAGGTATATACAAGAGGGATTTTCATTTATATGGTAAAAATTCGTTGCTAGTGGCAATCGTAATTAAAGCTTAATCTCTTCTCAGTATGATACAAATTTATAAATCATGAAGAAGTGTGTGTTGGCAAATTTATTTAATATACAATTAAATAATTTGAGAGGATTTCGACTTTGGTACCTATTTAGATATTATTTCTAGTATTTGTTACTATTTTAAAATTAAATTAACTTTTACCCTCTCAGTTGAAATACTTTGGTATTATCATTTTTATTATGCCTTTGTAAGTATATATCTTTTTTTTCACTAATGTTGTCATTTGTATTTCTAAATATGCTTCTCTATTTCCTGTAATTCCGTGCTTTATTACCTGTTGAAAATGTAATAAATATATAAATAATTTTTAGCAAAATTTTTTAAAATTTAATGCAAATTTCTCTTAGTTATTTATTTACGAAGAAGAGAATATGCCTTTAATGTGAATCTGTTATGAAAATAAATGAATTATATTTAGTTATTTTCCAAATATAGTCATTTCTATTCAGTATTTCCTATATTTCTGTTCCTGTATTTTCCTACATTCTACACAAAAAATATAGGAAAAAAATTTGTTTCATTTTTTTATTGAATTATATTCATTATTTTTATAGATATATTAAAGAATAAAAGAAACATCTAGAAACAGACAACAAATAAATTTACACATGGTAAGAAATTTCAGTTCTCTATTGTTTATTTCATTTTATGTTAAAAAACACCAGATTAAATTTAATCTCTACATCCCACAAATTTGTTGGAATAACCCAAACGGCATTGTTAAGGGATCTGATGCATCCCTTAAGTGCCTTTTTATTACCTGATGTCATTGCCTAAAGTAGGATGAATGAATCTGCCATATACATTTTAATACATGTATGTGTTAATATTTTAATACAATGCATAGGCAAATTAAATGCTTTATAAATAGGATGTTCTCTAATATATATTTATTTGTATTTAAGAGAAGACGTAATTTATAAGGAATTTATTTATTTTTACTTGACCTGAAATCGGGGGATCAATGCTTGCCTATGGTTATACTATATCACTAGTTTCGTCGATAATTACTGAGTAATAGCGCGCATCTTTTAGACATCTAGACATAATTTTTAATATATTTATGGACCATGATTATAGGTACACAACTAATATTACATGCGCAGCGAATTTAATAAAACAGTGTTAAATAGGTATATACTACCAAAATTATATCATGTTCTATTTACACTATACTTAGTCTCTCCAAAAATTTACAGTAGAATCACAACTGTTGTAGTCAAATGCTGGGAGAAATTTCTCATCGGTGCTCAACACCCATAAGACTGATCTCATAGTTGTTTGAGTACCTGAGCACCCACAGAGTCGGTGCCAATATTGGAAACCTTTATCAAACATCCACAAAAACTCGATGTTTGGGCAGAGACCTCATCGCTGTTCCCTTTTTTATTGATGATAATATAAACGCAAATAGGTACCTTGATGTTATTGAAATTACTGTTGATCCGCCTATAACAGAACTGTTGGAAAATGGCGAAAATTTGCTTGAAAATTAATTAATTTAAAAGTTAGATGATGTACCTCCTTACTTTGTGGCTCCCGTGCGACAATATTTTAACAATTAAATTTCTGGACGATGGATTGGAAGATAGTCCTAGCGTATGGCCCCATAGATCATCCGACTTGTCCCCGTTGGAGTTTTATTATAGGGGGCATTTGAAATCCAAAGTATATACAACACAGATGGCAAACATTGAAGATCTTAGGTAGACAATAACTTAAAAATGTCGTCAGTTGACACCACAAAATTTTGCATGTTCTTCCTCTGTTCCTAAGTTATGTTTGTATTATTGTATGGAAGTTAACGGAGGTCGTTAACTTCCATGCTTCCAGTTACTTTAATATAAACATTTATTTGTAGCAACCTAATGAAATTGAAGAGAGTACATAATGCGTGAAGTTGATGACACACGTTCAGTTTTTACGTAGAAAGATGTCCCTTTATTATCTTTGTTGACATATCTCGGCAATTTTAAAATAAATAACAAATATGACAAATACTTAGGATGTTGAAAAAAGCCTGTATTTCAACAAAATATTTGCAGAAATAAATGATTTTATGAAAAAGCTTCTCTCTTGTTACAAAATAATTTTATTTTTGTTTTATAAACGTTAATTGTTTGCATATCTCTATCTTTTCAGATATACCAAGCCGCAAATTTGGAATATTCTATGTAAAAGATAAAGCGGAATTCTCAAATCTTCCATGCAAATATTTTACCTGACCTGCTTTCAACGTTAAAAATTAAAACCTTTTAGCAGACGCATTGTTTAAATCAAAACGGTTCTATTTAAATTTATAACTATAAACTCATCTGCATAATAAATTTGCAATTGTATTTCTCCAGTATGATTTTTCATCTCGGACGTGATATTTTTAGTATAATTAACAACTGTCTAATAATAAATTAAACATTATCTTGCGACGCAGTAATCAACCCTGATATAAAATGGTCTGTGCATATACACAATGGGTAATGAGTGGGCTGTTAATTTGTTTATCAAAAACAATTCTACCCCATATACCATTAATCTGAAATTAATCGTGTTTCTTGCAAGCAAGGTACTGCATATGTATTTATGATCAAGGCGCACAGTAAGTTGCCTTAAGCGACTGTTCAGACAGGTACTCAGAGAGTACAGAGCCAGGCGCCGTAATATGTGGTATAATTAGTTTATTATTGGAGAACTCTTAAAATGATCAATCCAAACTTGTAAAGTAAGATTCAAAATATGTCACAATTCCCCAAAAAGGCATACAGACTGGATTTTTATTGCTTTGGCCGAACTTCGCTAAAACAAGATACTGCATATATAAACACAACGCTTCTCATTGGTGATATCAATGACATGATAATTTGGCAGAGCTTTGGCCCGAAATCAACGTAGGCCTACTTTTTATTAGTACGTGACCCCTGCAATTCGTCTGCATGTAGTTTATTGTAATGGGCCAGCCAAAGTCACCTTTTTTATAATTGGCGGCGCTTGCAGATAATAAATCAAAGGTACCGAACTGTTATTTATAAAATAAATATTACTGTAAGTGAAGTCTTTCTTTTATGTGGTAAGATATTAGTTTATGATTTCTGGTTCCAAGTAGATTAATAATAAGCTTTTGGTTTGGCAATTTCAGCGTAAAATTTGGAGCAACATTTAAGGAAGAAACGCACTTACGTCTCGATGTACCAGCGCATCTCTTTTTGATCTAGGCAGCTCATCGCAGTCGCAAACCAGCTCCCAGACGAGGACAAAGTCTGAGCGACAGAGATTGAGAGACGTTTTCGATGAATGACTCGTATGTGAGACAACAATCATATCAGACCTGTGACCCCGAAGGAGGTCTAGCAGATCATACGGCATTTCAAGTCTCGAAATGCACCAGGAAGCGACGGTATCAGAAATCAAGCACTAAAAAAGCTGCCACGAAAAGGTATAGTGGCTTAGATAGCATAATCAACGCCATTATTAGGTTCTGATACTTTCCAGGCAGATGGAAGAGATCAGATGTAATCCTGATTCACAAACCTGGAAAAACTCCGATTCATCCCTCTAATTACAGGCTTATCAGCTTACTTCCGGCGATGAGCAAAGTAGCTGAGAGAATCATCCTAGCCAGACCGCGGGGGGCACTCCGAAGAATTACAAGTCTTACCTGACGAATTATTCGCTTATAGAAAGTACACTTGACCGAGCTGCAAGTACTCCATCTGGTAGAGTACGCAACAGAAAACAGTCCACGAAAGTGATCCTAATGGACGTCGCCAAGGCGTCTGGCACATCCGCCTCATAACGGTGACTGTCGATGCAGGAGATCCGGCGAGAATCGTCAAGCAGGTCAGGTCATACCCCCGGAAGAAATTTTATACGGTCAGAACCGGAATAAAAACTACTACCAAAATCAATAATAAAAAATATAGGTTGTCATTTAAAAAAAAAGTCGATGACGTCATAAGTTAAAAAATAAATGACATAATAAACTGAAAATAGACTGAAAATATTAGCTGAAGTTAAAATCGCTATACCCCTTTGAGATTTTTTCCAAAAAATTAATATCAACGGAATTACTAAATTTATGCGTTACTTAATTTCCACACTGTATATCGATATACAGATTCTACCATCAGGATAAGATTTTTTTGTTCGACTATGATGTTTTTGGCTTCTTTAGATTTTGAGTTTAAATTCTTGTTATTTTTTTAAATACACATTAACAAGGCAAAAAATGACAAATTTCAATAAAATCTCGTGAATGTGCATTATTTGGCAGTTAAAAGAATATTCTATACTGATTTCAGTTCATATTTACCTTTTTCTACGTTCACAAATCACAGAAATAAAAACACGTATACGTTCATTACCCTAAAATAAATGTGCAATATGTGGTAAGTGACCACAATTATAGCCACTTTTCAAACACAGCGATAAATACTCAAACGCAATGCGCAGTGTAAAATTATCTACATACTTATGTAACCATTGTCCGTTTAGAGAACAGGAATTTGGTAATAAGATTCAATTTCATATGGCATAGAAGGTCATTATTGCCCTAAATAAAAGTGGTCACTTTTGTAGCCACAGTGCGTGAAGGAGAATTCACACAAAATCGAGTTGAGCGTCAAACGGTTAACCATTAAATTTGTGTCAAAACTTATTTGTTCAAAAATCTAAAAAATCTTCTCTGTTTAAATTGACGTTAAAGAGTAAGTGTTCGATTAATCAATACCCGTGCCTTACCGGATAATATCTCCAGATGATGTCAACTTAGTTGGCAAAACGCAATGTTGTCATTTTTAACTATGAAAAAAATCGTAATAGATCTAGCCTTTGATTTCATAAAATTGAATAGACAACAATGTATTTTTAAAGCTCTATATTATAAAAATACATAGTCTAATATAATCAGATATGAGAGGTTATGTCCATATCTGAAAAAATCACTTTTCAATTGTTTTTTATTAAAGCCCAATAAATCTTTGGAGGATACCCACAACTTTTATATAAAAACATGTTTTCCTATTTTAATTTTCTATTTAAATTCAAAAACTCAAATTAAAATTAGTATCTAACAGCACGATAACTGTACCAGTCCGGCCAAGACAATTAAATGACCCAAAAACTTGATAAGCTTAGGTTAACATATTTAAGTAAATATAATAATAAAACACTGAACATCCTATACCCAACGGTGGTCTAGTCGGATCTCGCGGATTAAACAGTTTATTATACTTTTTAATGTAGTTGTCCGTCCACATGTAAGAGCCACAGGAATGTATGTATCTTCGTATACGACGCGACGGTTCTCCTAGCTTTAATAGTACCACTCACCTTACACGGATTACTATGTGGTGCTATAAATTAATAACTCCTGAAATACTAACATCAATCAGTGTACACCTGAGGATGTCCTTTATCTATGTTCTTAGTTGTGTTACAATATACTGAGACAAGGAATGCAGCAAAATGCAGACCATAATATATAGTTGTCAAATGTTACCACCAGGGGAGAATACGCTTTGTATTAATACACTTTAATAATGGTACACCATCAACGACAGGAAGTCCGAACAGATCACCTGATGTTAATACTCTGGTTATAAACCTACAGTTGCATCTATCGAAATGCTGTTTTGTATAATTGACTTGTCGAAGTTCTTGACATCGTACCTGAGTGGATAGAGAGGGCACTTATACTTACTTAGATGGTAGCGAGAATCGATTGTTCGACTACAGTGACACTACACAGTTAAAAATTAAACGGTGTTTACCTTTACCACTAAAAATATTGTAAAAATGGTGTGAAAATGTACACATTTTGGTGTAAAATCAAACACCATCCAATATTGTAAAATGTACACTCATTTATTGAGTAAATCTTACAATTTTTTGGATTAGAAATGATCTTAAATACTACATTTTGGTATATTATACACTGTACATAGTGTGGTTTTACGTTTCTGCGAATGCGTCAAATATCTGAAGCATGGTAATCAGCAATCAGTAGCAGTTGATGATCTTGCAATACACAAAATAGTGCCTTGACGTAGAGCATTTGGTAGATATTTTATACATTGTCTTCAGTGGCGGTTTATGTGCTGTTAGCTGTAAAACACAAAGAAAAATAGAAAAATGAGAACAGCGATTGGATTATTAAAATCTATTGCGGAAAAAGAATGACTTAAATATACCTAGTTATGTCATTCTACAGCCTTTTGGTTCAAATGGCAATATACTTCATATAAAATACAGTGTACAATTAATTGAGTCATCTGAAATGTGGCATTTACATTTAATAAAATACATGATATTTTCACATTTTTGTAGTTTATTTAAAATTAATGTGTTTTCCATCTCTTATGGATATCACCCTTTAAAAAATTTGCATTTTCATTTTCAACAATTATAAGGTGTATAAATTAATCATAAATAACGTATAATTTTACAATTCATAGGTATGTTATTTACGTAACCAGTTATGAAAAGACTAATTTTATTTGACGAATGTAATATCTGCCAAAACGAGCGAGCGAAGCGTGCGAGTTTTGCAAATTACATGAGTCAAGTAAAATTACTTTTTATAACGTGTTAAGTATAAAATTGTATCTAATCCCGCTTTAAAATAGAAAAAAAATGGCAATTTATTTTGAGTACCATTTTGCGGTTCCAAACATAGCTACGTTTGCAGTCGTACAAATAAATTTAGTTTATCTCTTTACCTAGGCGTTACTATAGATTGACATTTGTATAAACAAACCTCAGTTGTCAATCTGCTGAATTTTTTTAAGCAAATTTAATCGAAAATGGTTGATTCAGATATGGATATTCCATCTGATATAGAAGAACCGGCTAATAGCAGTAAATTCAATAATACCTGGTAAATCAAAAGGCAGGTATAAAGAAGCATATAAGAAATTTGAAAATTGGTGTCAACAAAAAGGAGTAAAAATGTTTGTGAAAAGGTTCTCTTAGCGTACTTCGAAACGATGAAAAACTATAAAGCATTTACCATATGGACTACCTACTCAATGTTAAAGGCAGAATTAAATGTCAAAAGAAACATTGACATCAAAAAATATACCATATTAACAGCATTTTTGAAGAGAAAATCTACAGGTTATCACGCTAAAAAATTTATCATTTTGACAAGAAAGAACTTTGAAAATTTTATTAGAAATGCTGATGACGGGAAGTTTTTATTTGCAAAGGTTTGATTTACTGTCACTATTTGAAACTTTATAGTTTTTAATTTCTTGGTTAGTTTAGGTAGCAATGATTATAGGAGTTGCCGGTGCTTGTAGTAAAGCGAAATTGTGTGACATGCGATGTTGTGGATAAAGAATTTTTTTTTTTAATTACTATTCCAAACACAAAAACAAATGTGATGCGGGAATTTGTGGTCACAAATAGCAATATTTCTGGATACAGATAAAATTTAGTAGAAATTGTTCGAAAACGTCAATCTGCGTCTACAAAGTACAAAGCATTTTTGTTAAATACAATAATAACAAATGTGGAGTACAACCTATAGGTATAAATGCATTTAGATGTTTACCAAAATTAATTGCAAAACATCTTGGTTTACCAAATGCCGACGGTTATACTGGACATTGCTTCATGCGGTCATCCGCATCTTTGCTCGCAGATTCAGGAGCTGACATATTAAAAATTAAGCAGCATGGGGGCTGGAAATCCAATACCGTAGCAGAAGGCTACGTCGAGAATTCTTTGGCCAACAAGAAAAGAATTGCAAATAATATACTAGGAGAACATTTTGAGGTAGCTGTTTCAAGAGAAGTAAATCAATCAGGTTCGGTGTATAATGAGGAGAGATATTCTGCAATAGCTGCTAAGGAAAAAGAAATAAATATTCCGTCAGGTTCAGGAATAAATTTTAGTAACTGTGTTTGTAATAATTTTGTTGTTAATGTGTATGCAAAAAAAATCAAATGAATTACTATGTTTTGAGTTCTAGTTTACTAATAAAGTGTTTTTTGCTTCTTAGTCTTAAAGTTCCTTCTCTAAATGATGGGTTTAATAATCACTTAACGTAAAAATTCATTACATCACTCAGTTATGTAATGGGACTGACAGTTATGAAAAATGTGACGTTTCGTAACGTCAAAAATGCATTTAAAACGACATTTTATAACGGGGTTAGATAAAAACATTTTACACACAAATAATGGTAAAATTTTACACCATATCATTGATGTATAATATACACCTAATTGGTGTGTCCCTATGTGTACCCCATGTGGTGTCAATTTGGTGTGAAATTTTACACCATAATTTTAACTGTAAACATGAATATAAGAAATCTTTTGCAAAATAACTTTGACCTTCCTGTATGTAAATAAGCAAAACATGGCACCAGCCATTCGTGGGTATGAAACACGGGGCAGAATTGCTGCTAGTGATTTTACTAAGAACACAAAAATCCATTGATTAAAAATGTTTTATTCACATAATCCTGAAGTGGGTTGGAACCTTTGATGTGAAACACCAGAACACCATATGCTACACTCGATGCGCGTTTCGGCAACCAAGTTGGCATCATCTGGAGATAGTTAAAACTAGTTTTTTTTCCATTTGAATTTGGTTAAATCTAGTTTCTCTCCATATGATGCCAACTTAGTTGGCGAAACGCGCGTCGAGTGCAGTATATAGTGTTTTGATGTTTCGTGGAAAACTACGTCACTGTTGTCCATGTCCACATAGGCCCACGGATGCAGAACTAATACAGAATTTACTTGGGAACTTAAATGCTAAATATTTGTTTAAGAAAATATTGGACAAACCAGAAAATCAATTTAAACTAGATTCAAGAAGCATATGACAGAAAAGACAAGTCTAGTGTTACCCAATATACATTTGAGAACGAACATAAAATAGACTCAATTTAGGACTAATTACAGTTATTACTTTGGCATTTGCATTTATTTCAATGTTGGTTTTGTGTTATGACATTTTTGTGTAACTTTGTGACTTAACTGTGAGATATTATGGCTGTACCTAAAAAAATCATCACAAGACAGATATTTGATTGACCTATATTTGGTGTACCTAAAGATTTTTCAGTAAACCAGCTTCCTACTGGTGAGGACGTGTTAGGTGTTGTTCACAGGAGAGATACGACTTGGCGCTTAAAGTTAATAATAAAAAAGTCAGTTTTTCACAAGTTGCCAGTACAGTTGCTAACAAAATATTTGGTTCGTATCAGGAAGCATCTATCACAACGGTTACAGATAAGAAAATCGTGAAACTTATAAATTTGATGCATGATAAATATCACAGCCTACGAAAATCATATACACGGGATAAAAATACAGATTCGTTTAAGCAAAAAATTTATGACTAAGCAAAAATGCTCATTGCTTCTTGACGTAGTAGCTTGCAAATGCCCCATTGTTGTTAATTGCATTTGTAACAAAACTCCTGATTTATGTAAATGCGATATAACTATCAACTGTGATTGTGCAAAATCAAATAAAATACCTGCTATTGACCTAAGTTTGTTTACTTATTACGAGTACACGGAATAGGAAAAATTAGAGGGGTAGACTTGTCTGAAACAAAGAAACTTAACAACTTATTGGAAAGGAGATCGCATGGCAGTCATTTAACTTTGGATGATAAGAATCAGCAATTGGGAAAATGTAACCGTTTTAATTCAGTAATTAATCTGCTTCAGTCACATATTAGATAAAAGCAGAAATCGGCTTGTTTTGACCGTCATAATGAAAATGACGTCGCCATATTAATATATGACACAAGTGACAATTTTGGCATTCTGTCGTCACAGTGCAAAATAACATGATAGTAATTTTCATTATGACCGTGAAGTGACCGCGTCGTATATCAACGCTCACATCACCAGACATATTAATGAATTTTTTAATGTAATTGATTATTTTTGAATACCTATAATAAACGTGATTAGACGCCGCCCATGGCCTGGAATTCTTTCAAGGTTACAACTACTACTGCCGGTATCACTATTTATTAGTTGATATATCTTCTAGGTCTTCAGCAGATTTATTTTTTAGGTTAGAGATGGTCTAAATAATTTCATTTTCTGTAGTTGGATGAAGAAATAAATTATTTATAATTTTGTCCTCACAAATAATTTCCGTAATGTCTGTATTGTTTTTCTATTGTTGTTGCCTGTTCATTACTTACCAGTATTTATAAAATAATTATTTATATAATTAGCCTTAGTTATTTTATCACTTATTTGTTTTCCATTTACATCATATTTCTTATTTCCGTATAACGGATCGTAATTTTTTTCAAGGCCACTGGCAAAATTGTCAAGCAACAAAGACTCGTGTAACAATCCATACAGTCTGCCGGCAATATTATAACACTTATGGTATTATGAATTTGTCATTGCCTCTCTAAAGTCTTACTATATTTTGATTCTTAGAATCGAAGCCATAAGTTGTAACAAAACAGCATTTTAAAATTTCGTGTTATATATTCTTCTAAAGAAACGTTTTAATAAAAAAATATAATTACACACCGTATTACACAATAAATATTTAAAATTAATAGTTCATTATTAATTAAGATACGAAAAGGGTCTGTCAGTAAGTGAAATCACAAAATCATCGTGGTAAGTGACTAAGACAAAGTAAATGATTAACTTGGGGAAAGCAACGAAATCGTAATATCCATGCGGCTTATGATGGACGTAGAAACGTGGGATGACAAACTGGAGAAAGAGCAGCGAGCCCTTCGCCCGAGGTTACGGTTTTAGGTATAGTACGTCAGGGTGTGATCCTTTAGTATTCTTTGTTGAAGGCAACATGTCAACTGTAACTTAATTAACAACATCTTTGGCCCAGTTGCAATTCTATGTGCCTCGTATTGTGACAAATTGAAACAGAACTTTTAAAAGGAACATTTTTTGGTTGATGCATGAATTAAACAAATTATAAAGGCTTTAACACAACGAACAATAAACACATAATGCATATCTACTCCGAAAATTTAAAAAAAATCGTTTCCAAGCAGATTCAGATGTGTTTTATTTTTAACACGCTTTTATTAGCTTCACCTGTATGTTTGCTTGCTTGTTTGATTGTTTGTTTGTAACCGACTCTTTGGACTCGATTTGACCCACTTTAAACGGACAGATTTAATTGAAACTTTGTACACTTACGAAGAACCGGTAACAATACAATAATTTGATAAGTTTATATCATTATCCTGATCAGGATCGCCAGTCCTTTCCTCACGTATCCTCTGCGTGAGAGCACAGGCTTAATATGTAAGTACATTCCGTGATCGTCAGGTAGCTCGGTGGTCGAGCGAGGCTAAGGCAGTCGACGCGAAACGACAGACTCCACGGGCGTGAGTTCAAATCCCATGGCTGAAATAAAAAAATTTTTTTTTTTTCAGAAATATCTGTTGGATCGTAATATGTTATAATATCAGCATCAATAAGCAATATAAATATAGTTTAAAAAAACTACAAAACACGCTTTCATAGCACATCAAACAAAAAGTGAAAAATAAATATATATTTGTTCTATTACATTATGTGCCTGGATTTTTTTATTAAAGACCCAGTAAAAGAATTGTATTTTTTCCAAACATTTCTGAATAATCCGCAAATTGGAATGGAAAGATAGTAGGCTCATAGTATCTCAGTGCTTACAGTTAGGATTGCGACCAAGGGGTCCTTAACTGCAACATATTGTAGGCGTTTTCTTTTTTTAACAGACCTTTTACGATCATAAAAAATCTGCATTTAATTTAGTGCTTTGTTATTTAATTTTAAGTATTCATATAGGTTTAATAAAGGAAAATTTATTATAGACTTTTTCAGTAATCAAGTTCTAATCTTCTACATTTAAAAATGACAATACAGCTTATATTTGTAACATAAAGTACCCACATTTAAAACACAGTTTTTTGTTTTTTCACTGTTTCAATGCATTACGCGAGTATATAAATATATTGTATTTTGCAAGGAATTGGCAATATACAGTAAAATAACGTGAGAGAAGTTTCTTAATTAATTCCTAAAAAAATCGTGTACCACTGCACTTAACAATATTTATTCTAATTTTATTAGTTGTACGAGAGTGCGTAAGTCCGTAACTGAAACAACTACCTAAGATGCGGTCTTTAATTAGTATTATAAGAAATATTAACTCAACTATCCATTACAGAAATAAATATTAGTGTTTACTGGTAAAGAAAATCACTACGCCTTTTCATATTGCATAAATATAGGGTAATATACTGAAAAACTTCTGTAAAAAATGTACATGCTGACTTTGAGGCGTTGCGCCAACCAAGCTAGCATTATCTGGAGGTAATTTGAATTACATGTAATAATGCACTCAACACACATTTCGCCAACTAAGTTGGCATAATCTGGTGATGATTTAAATTCCTAAGAGAGCTACAGCTTCCTAAATGGGGAGCCCCAATAATGGTTTTCTCTAAATAGCTCCAAAGCAGGTGATGGTACCTTTACTCTTTTTGGAGATATTTAGAGACAATACGTAATGGTCAATTTCGGAGTTGTTTGAACAAAAAAAATTATACAATTTATTACAGCTGATGTGTTTCGTTGATTTTATTCAACTTTTTCAGAGCCAACTAGAGAATAGTTGAATAAAATCAACGAAACGCTTCAGCTGTAATGAATTGAATTTTTTTTGTTCAGACAACCTCGAAATTGACCATTACGTATAAAAGATTTTACTAGACACGAACTTTTAGAGACAATTATTGTCGAGGCTCCATGGCACTCTTGAGAAGAATCTTTCAACCCAAGTATTTTGCGAACTTTTTTCCTTATTTTTGATCGTGCAATTCGGTGGCAAATTAAAAATTTAAAATCAAATAAAGTTGGAATATTTAATAATAATAATAAATTATGTGTCTCCAATAATCCGTTGAACATCAATTTTTTTTATTAATTATTTGTTGCAAATATTTTAAAGTAAATGTGAACAGGAACGGTTAGTGCATGTGTTATATAATGAAATGTATTTCCTATAAAAAAAGGTGACACAACTGAGATAAAAGTACAAAATTTTTAACGTAGTTACTGAATAGAATCAATAATAATTTTATATATGGTTCTAATAGCGTTCATATATAGAGGAAATACAGTTGAGTAGGCCTCTTATATTTAACAAAACTCTTTCAGAGCATCTCTCCAGGGAATAACCACAGTCATGTTCGTGGGAATTGGTGCACCTGTCATTAAAAGCAACAATGTTCTTACAAGCTAAATTATTCTCAAACTTCCGTTTAAATCACATTAGTAATGTTAAAATTTAAATTCTATCGAGGAGTATCTCATGGTTCATTGATTTAAGTATCACGACAAGTTTCTAGATACCTTCTAACGTTTATATTTTATTAAAATCTGATATATTATTAACTGCATTTATGCATAAGTAGTTAATAAATATAATTTAAATATTTAGTCAAAAACTTCCATGCTTTTAATATTCAGTACAAAAATTACCTACTTTTTTATATACTCTTTCCTGGTCATATTAATATATACAGATATTAGGTACAATTAATTAATCAACACTATAAAACAAATTATTGTAGAATCTACTAAAACTTGCTATTAGTGATAAAGAACATATGCAATATCTGAGAATGCGGGATTCTGGGATCTGGCGATTTTCAGGTAAAGCTGAAAGTCACGCAGCAGTCGCTGGATTGGCGGAGAGGAAAAGGTGAGAGAAAACACAGATCAGCTAAGGTTGGAAAGGAAATACACGCTCATTTTACCCAATAGGAAGGAATGGGGGGATATGAGAATTCACTTCCTCCCGAACTCTCTGGTGTGCTACACGGACGGTTCCACACCATCATACGAGGCAAGAGTTTATTTGAGAGGCAGAGAAGTTCAAAAGAGCTTTGCCCTAGGATCGTACACCGCGGTCTTCCAGGTTAAGGTTTACGTAATTCTAGAGTGGCAGGTAAGGATGAGGTAATCAATGGTGAGGAACAGATGGTACACATTTTTAAGAAGCCAGGCTTCTTTAAAAGCGATGCGTTTCCTCAGCTCTCGTTCAGTAAGTACTTCGAGGACGCCCTAGAAAAACTTGCAAAACATAAACAGGTAAGACTAGTAAGGGTCCTGGTACATACCGGAGTATCAAGCAATGAGCATTGGTGCCGAGGAGCCCTGCCTCGTACCTAAGCCTATATTCGGCAACTCAAGAAGACGGATCACGACGGTCCTCAATGAGTGGGCCGACGAAATATTGAGGAGGCATTAGAAGACCAACAGGGCATGTAGGAAAACTCGAGATGTTGTGACGGGGCCAAGAAATTCGAGATCGGCCAAGTCACTGGGCCGGAGTCGAAAGACTCTGAATCTTTTAATTAGAGTTCTGACAGACCATTGCACACTTAGGGTACATTAGTCATTGATAAGTGTTGTGGAAGACTCTATATATTCAAGATGCAAGAATGATGAAGAAATGTCTTACCACTTCCTGAGGCAGTGTGAAGCATTCGGGCGCCTGAGGCATAATATCATCGGTACCTACTGAGGCGTTTCCAAGGAAGTAGATGAGCTTCCTCGCACATGCTCCTGACCTTCATTAAGTAGATCAGAAAATTTCGACGAGGGAGCAAAAGAAGTACATGAGATAATCGGGTGTGGATAAAAATGGTCCGTCTACGGCGCAAGCCTCCCACACCAGTACCGTTTTTAACAAATGCAAAACATCGTTGATAACCATCATTGATCATATTTTCTTTGAAATACATGATAAAAAGTTGAAGTATAGTACAATTATCTCTCAGACAGTAAGAAGGAAAACAATGACTCTTCAATTGATTTTGGACACCCAGCGCCGGACACTTGCAGCTTCTATATCTTTTTTCAAAATGTTTTTACGTATGAGTTAAATATTTTTAAAAAGTAGATAATCATTGGATGCAACTACTTAAAATACACAGAAAAGGTACGTTTTATCCCAGTCGATATGATGTACTGTTTTCAACAAATTTGAGAAAAATCATCCAGCTCGAATAATTCCATGCAATTTCTGCAATAGCGCTTTAATAATTAATTTTATAATTAACTGGCAGAACATTTTTATTGGTGCAAGTATAAAAACTATTTTGAAACAACACACATGAGATCACAATAAATATTCAAAATGTCTGAGACTTCACACCGGCCCTAGTCAGGCGTGCTAGGGCCTGATTATTCTTCTTATTCTTTGAATTATTCCAGTGAATGTTTAGAATACTCTCATAGCAAATCGTTATTCTTTGACAAAGAGCAGCAACATTTTCTCTAGTAGCTGCATCAACCGGTGACTTCAGATGTCAAACATAAATCCAGAGGAGTCAGGTCTCGTAGACTTCTCCCAATCCATCTTTGAGGATAATATTCATCCAGTAATTATCTGGCATAGGCACCACCATGCATTAACCACATGTTATCTCGTATCTCATACGGCACATTTTCTAGTAATAGTGACAGATTTTCCAAAAACTGTCTATAATTTTAACTTGTTAAGTGTACTGATACTACAAGCGGCTCGATACAGTGTTCGCCTATGATCCTTGCTCATACATTGATACCCTGGTGTTTTCTCTGAGCGGTCACATGAAAATTTTCATCAACCAAGATATGATTATTCTGATAATTAAAAAATACAGCCCCTAGTGAAGTCAGCTTCATCAGTAAATAAGTCTATCTCACGACGAGGAATATCAGTAGGCTGTAGACCCTCTGAATATGATAGAGATACAGAAGTTGTTAGTGAAGAACCACCCAAACAGTCATATTGGAAACGTATTCGATATTAGCAATTCTTCTTGTACTGCTACCAGGATTATTAGCAATGAAGTTCAGGACTCTTCCTTCAAATTACGGTGTTCTTACGATTCTTTCCCTTCCAGCTTACTTAGTCTTTGACTCCAAAGTCGCAATTTCTCGTAAACGGAGATGTGTGAATAAAAATATTCTACTATCTGGCGACTGGCGATCCAGATAATGTTAGTCGTAAAGTCGTTTTGCTTCGTAACAATTCTCTTTCTTTCTTTAAAAGATGATTATATCGAAGTTTTCATCATATATTTCAAAGATAATATGGTCAAAACCACATTTAACTTTTACCGTTATTTTAATAGAATGAGCCAGACAACGAATTTTTTACATAAGCATTGTAATCACCCTGTATATAGTAATTTAAAATTGAATTTGGTGAATTTTATCAAAATACGTTTGTCTTTAAAATTAAATTCCATTCTTGAATTGCTGGTTAAATTGATCAAAATATTAGTAATAACAATTATGAGACAAAAGTTTTAATGTTCATAATTATTTAAAATACATTCCTACAAAATTTTAACTCCACCCGAAAATTGGTTTTTTAGTTTTTTTTTATTTGTAGACTTTTTCTGAACGTGACGTATATGGAAAGTTGTGCACTATAATATATATCAAATATCCTAGAGTGCTGTAATTCTCTAATACCATTTTATCACAAAATTTACAATTTATGAAATTTTACACCAAGTACTACTAATATAAAAACTATTTTCCTAAAATATAATACTAGTTTTTATATCTACAATAATCAATCTTAAAAGTATTTGAAGGATCCAGTAATAAATGTCCTTATAATTAATTTGCTTCGATTAAGATGATAAATTACAGGCGACTCATTGATGTAGAAAACGATACAGAAATATTGTCAAAACAAATTTGTTTTAACCATGTTAAGCCACCTAATCAGGTAAGGTTTTCGAAAGAAAGATTGATTACTCAATCAAAACTTTATTTGAAATTATAATTCACCTCTTCAGAAGTAATGTCTTTATTTCTAAGGGAAATATGACATTTTATTTCAAAATCGATATTAAACACCACATTTGAAAAAAAAATCGAACTTACCGTTAAGGCCAATTTTTAAAACAAACAGGAACGACCTGAAATAAAAACAAATTTAATGTCACAACACTAAAAAATAATTAAGATTAATGCATTACAATATACAGGGTATCTCATAATTACATAAACATAGAATCGCTTCGGACTCTTGTAGTGAAAAGTGGATTTAACTAAACTGTGTACCAAAATGATTCGTTTGGTACGTTCGGGTCTCAAAGGTGGTAAAAAAAATGCTTTTTGAAAACTAATCCAAATTGATATGCCTTCGATATCGATATAATTTCGTGTGGTGAACTTCATAATGTAAATTTTCTAACCGTTTCAATTTGATCAGAAATGGAAAAATACAATAACTACCCCCATACTTGCACAAATTAGCTCTTATAATTTTTTTTCATTGTAGATTTACAGGTTTTTTTGCAACAGTACCCAATATTTTTATGTTGACTTGCGTAGAGAAAAAAAAAGAGATAATATGCACTTTTATACAAAAGATTAATCCTACCCGAAAAATTTAATTGTACTTCTTTCAACGTTTCTTTAGTCTGTAAATAGTTTTCAGTGTTTTGTATCCTTATCCAGAGCTGTTCTTCAGTGTCAATTTTAATCTCATACATTTTTTTTATAGCTCCTCAAATAAAGTGATCACAAACGTTCATATCTGATGAACCTGGCGAACACTTAATGGAAGCATCTACTAGTCCCTCTAGTAGGTTATATCTCATTTAAGTTTTTTTAGTTATCGCCACAGAAATAAATCAGGTGCCGTTAAATCGGGGGAATTGGACGGTCACGTCATGTCACCAAATCTCAATATTAAGTGATTGGGAAACATTCCTCGCAACGCAGTTGGTTTTTCCAATATTTGGTCTTAAAAATGCCTCTTACATATGATTGTAACGTTCTGAGCTAATTGTAACAATTTCATTATTTTCTTAAAGAAAAATTTAATACTATGATACCAAACAACGAAACGCCACACTATACTGTGATTTTGCAATCGTGAAACGGTTTTTAATTAAGCTGGTGTGAATTTTTCTCAGCCTAGTAACGGCAATTTTGTTTGTTAACATATCTGTTTAAATGAAGGTGAGTTTCATCTGACGCCAGCAACAAATTAATCTGGTTTTCATCATTTTCTAAAAGTTGCAAAAATTATGTGCAAAAAGTAACACTTACATCTGCATCTTTTAACTTATGGACGACTTGAAATTTGTAAGAATGAAAGTGCAAATAGAATTCTTCGCAAACTTCTCTCAGAAATTTGCAATGCAATTGAAAGTCTTGATGTCAATCATTTCAGGCTTATTCCTACGGCTCGTCTGACGCGTTTAATATTTTTAGGTCTCCTGACTGTAATACACCTCTATTAAAATTTGAAAGAACAATCCCTTTGTTTTCAAAATCTTGTACCCACCTTATTATTGTTTGCCTTATTGGAATTCTTCCGCATCTTCTAAAGATGCGTAAACATTGAGCGAACGAACACTGAATGTCGAACTACAAACATTTGTGGTTTGTTTGTTCACTGTTCGGAGTAGTGGTGAGAGGTATGTGAAACTTCTCATATGGTCCAAATGCTACTACACATCATAGATGTCTCTGTGGCGGATAGCGACTTGCGAAGCAAGTACCGAGAGCGGCGACCTCTAGTCTAGGTGGACTAAACTACTGTTATTAAATATGATTCGAACGAAACAACTACTCAGCGGGCAAATTCCTCGACCTGCATTGGATTATACCTTCAAATCATGATAGATCGGCAGCCAATATCATTTGTCAATTCCTAACCAGACATTGACTGATTTCGAACTTATTAGTTCTCCTCAGTATGACATAAGTTATGGAATAGACAAATGATAGTGGCCAACCTGCTAGTCATATACTGACTAAGGTAAATTGAGTAGTGGTGAGAGGTATGTGAAACTTCTCATATGGTCCACTATCCGGCCGACATCATAGATGTGTCTGTGGCGGATAGCGACTTGCGAAGCAGGTACCGAGAGAGGCGACCTCTAGCCCAGGTGGACTAAACTACTGTTATTAAATACGATTTGAACGATCTATCATGATTTGAAGATATAATCCAATGAAGGTCGGGGTATTTGCCGCTGAGTAATTGTTTGGTTCAAATCATATTTAATAACACTGTTCGGAGTTGCAATAAATCAAGCGAACGAACAACAAACTGAAAAGTTTGCAGAGGGTTCGCTATTCTTGACATTGTTTTTCGGCATAGTAGATTATTTTTATTAAGTAAATAAAATGACAACTGATTTGCTAGTTTGCAATCGGAGGTCGGACTTCGCACCGATTTTATTTTGTTTACGTCCACATCGAGCATTAAATTTCTTTGATGTACCGCTCTCGGAGCGAATGCAAACGAAGGCGAACCAAACGTACGGTTCTCATTTGTTCCATCGTATAAATTACCAAAATTCGCCCTCGGTATTCGGTGTTCGTTCGATATTCGCAGTTCATTCGCTCAATGTAACGCACCTTAACAATAAACTCACAACGAAATTTTCTTTGATTCCGCAGAACAGATCGACTTAGTACAAAGTTTTTTTACAGCAAAAATACGTTGATTAATGGAAATTCATCCACCCACCACTAATTAAATTACTTAAATTGACGCACACAATTCTGTCATAGAACTGTCAATAACAAATTGTTGCTTCCATAACAGCCTGCTAAAAATAGATAATATCAGTTGCTGGACCCGTTTATATTATAGCAAATACAGAATTATATCACCTGAATTGTTTCAAGGGAAATTTACATAACTCTTACCGACAAAACGATCTGGCAACCTAAATGATCTAATCAAAAAGTTATCAGCAATTCTTAACTACACGTTAATCTTTAATTTCTTCTAGTAAGGTCGATTACAAAGATTTGTGGTAAAACATGACTCGCCAGTGAAAAGGATTTTTTTTCTAGAAATCCACATCACTTGTTCTTCGTCCTTGAATGGCTGAATGTAATAGGGATGAAGCTGTCCCTAAATAGCATAGATAAATTATTTTTGATTTGTTATTTCAGAGCGTTCTAAAATTAAACAAGTTTCTCCTTGATACTAATACTATAGTATTTTCTTAAATTCTGTAGAGTAAAGGAATATGGATTCAATGGAGTGCATGCGTAGGAAATAATAATACAATAATAAAAATGAAATAATTTGATTAATACCTACCTATGAACTCATATTGACGATTATTAATATTTTTTTCTAATAAATCGATACATTTCATTTTAGGTATGAAAAACAATCATTAGTAAAAATTATGTTGTAATTAAATACATTTATTTATATGATCTGAATTTTATAAATATTAAACAATATGTTATTTATTATTTACAAATATAAGTGTTGATTAAAGTTCTAATTGAAGAAAAAGTCACAAATGGATTATTTGTGATTTTTCTTATAAAAAATTGTATTTAAAACACCCAAATGACTCTTACTCGCTGATCTGTCTTACTCCAGGTGTTTTCCCCCGCTTCTCGAAAGTATTTCCTGCGTGTTATGCACATTACATCATGTTTATAGGAATAATAAGCTAAGTGGATGGTCTAAGATCAATTGCATTTCGATTTCCGTGTGGGTAGGTACCTACATATGTACTAACGGGATATTCGCGACGCATATAGATGATTATTGCTTTATCGAAAGTGACATACGGGAGTTTGTAAATCTTTTATTGTACATTATTGTGAATATTGTGAAATAGTGAGTGTTAGGTAATGGAAGAACCACGAAAAAAATCCATATCCATCAGTTACTGCCCGAGGTTCCAAAAAAAGTAAGAGTTCGTAAAAATCTGACATATAATGAGAAACAGTTTTTAAAGCATTAATAAGGAATCAGCCTATAAAGACCAAAGATGATCATATTTCTCGCTATGAATAACAGTTTTATTTCTTTAAATTGTTATTGGCTAAATGAAGCAACACATATTCCAAAATATTTTCAATTGCAGGTACATATTTTAGAGAACTAAATTTAATTGTTCTGCGTTAATTACTAATCACAGTAATTCA
The DNA here is from genome assembly GCA_029963845.1 of Rhamnusium bicolor. Lineage (NCBI taxonomy): Eukaryota > Metazoa > Arthropoda > Insecta > Coleoptera > Cerambycidae > Rhamnusium > Rhamnusium bicolor. The sequence goes on along the minus strand of JANEYF010005222.1, from coordinate 239,540 downwards.
AATTTCATTTAAATAAAACTTTTAAATGTTTCAGAATATTTAATGCAAAAATATGTATCTAAATTACATATATACAATTTTAAAAACAAATTCATTTTCAGATCCATCTATACTATGTCCAACTTTGCGTTACGCCTCTGACTGCACCGCTTCACTCAATTTTATGCCAATTAACTTTATTTTCTACCTGTTCTCCAAGAGGCGCAAGTCGTCCAACGGTCTTAACATTCGTCTCGTATACGTTATTAATTATTTTAATTATATGGTCCACTGCAGCGATTTCCGGCAAGGTTTTTATTTTTATACAAGGCGGCCTGATCACTCAAGCGAAAGAGACGGGTATATATACATAAATTGCTTAAGACGCGTGTACAGATTTTATATTTTGCATGTGCCCCCTGTATTTAAATAAATGCTCTTTTACTTTGATAAATAGCCGACAAATTTTTTGTTCTACTTTACAGAATTTACGAAAACACTATAGCTAATTTTGCCCATTATAATGTGGGCATATTTTAGCCGGGCCAAGTGAGTTTTTAAATAAACTCTTAAAGTAAAATTTATCACTGGCAATTAATTAAACCCACTCTTGCATAGTCAGTGTCATAAAACGAGGTACGCCTAAAATATTCAAATATATACAAGTAGGGTTAAAGGGGACTGAAGTGTTTTTATTCACTTTTCCTTATCTTTATCTCATTCCTCAAGAATCCTTCTAGTTAGCAGAGTTAATTGGACGTATAATAGGCAGTTAACATTGTTAACACCTTCAAGTCTAGCAGCAGGGAGTTTATTTATCTATTTCGATATAACGATATTTCCTCATGGATTCTCAAACCACACAACACACATAATGATATCATTTCATACCATTATTATGTACTGGATATAGGTAGGTAAGTTAATTATTTGAATGCAATATGACAGGAGATATATTGAGAAGGTAGAGCATATACAAATTCAACAAAATAATTAGAAAGCCATCACAGAAAATCACTCAGATAGGTCGAGATATCTCTATTTTTTAGGTATAAAAAATGTTTTTAAAATGTTTGTAGAAATTATGACGTCATCGACAATTTCTTTAAATTGCAACTTGTGTTTTTGATAATGCCATTTCGAGGAGCATATTTTTTTAGATGTGATGTAAAAATTGCTGTTACACAACTTTTTTTTTTCAAAAAAAATATTTTAGATGTTTATGAAAATTTATGTATAAATTTAATACAATTGTTTAAAAAATAAATAAAAATGACACTACCAGATCAATTTACGAACTAAAAATTTTGCCGCAATTTCTGTTCACAAAAAAAATAAAAAGTAATTTAAACCAAGTTGTTCAGTAGGTCTTACATCCTGACAAAGTTTATGCATTTCTAGAAAGAAAGTAATAAACTAACTATTGAGTATTACAAAAGCATTCTTTCAAACCTAACATGATAATAATAAAAAATATCTATAGATTTTTATATTTTATACTGACATTTTTATCTGAATGTGCTAATATAAAAGTTTTAGGCATGTGAAGAATCAAAAACAACACTTCCAATACATTTTAATTAATCTAATTTTAATAAAATATTTAATTTTATTTAATTCAATGCAATTCTTGATCCTAGACTGAGTAGTTGTTTTAACAGTTTCTATGATAAGATGTATTATTGAAAGTGTTATTTTTAATTCATTATATGTTTAAAAAAAGAATGCTTTTGTAATGCCCATAATTATTTTATTATTTTTTCTAGAAACGTTGTATTTGACTGACACACATCCTTTGAACATTAGCGACGGTGTCAGGGCTTATCTGATGAACTTCCAGTCGAATTAGATCTTTTATATCTTTCAAGTTTGCAGATCTATTCATACACACTTTGCTTTTTAAGCATCCCCATAGAAAATAGTCCAATGGGGTTTGATCCGAAGATCTATCTGGCTATACCACATCATCTTCTTTCTATTTAGCTGTTAGGGAAGGTTTCATATTTGTAATGTCGATTACACGCCGCATAGTTTGAGGAGTACCAGCCCTCAATGAGTGGACTCACGAGACACTGAGGATGCATTGAAGGACCAACAGGGCCTGCAGGCAAACCCGAGATTTTGTGACGGGGCCGAACAAATCGAGATCGATCTGGTTACTGGGCAGAAGTTGGAAAACTCTGAATCTTTTAATCAGAGTTCTGACAGGCCACTGAAGACTTAGGACGCATCTGTCATTGATAGGTATTGAGGAAGACCCTACATGTCCAGGATGCGGGAGTGGTGAAGAAACATCTTACCACTTCCTAGGACAGTATGAAGCGTTTGGGCACGTGACACATAGTATCTTCGGTTCTCAGGCGCGTCTAAGGGAGGAGATGAGATCGGAAAATTCGACGAGGGAGCAAGATAAGCACATGGCTGAAGGGACAGCTGGGGTTTGGTTAAAAGGGCTCGTCTGCGACCTACTTGCCAGGCATCAGCCTCCCCCACCATTACCATTACCATGACGAGTACCGTCTTGTTGAAAAATAATATCATTATGAGGACTTCCTTCGCTTGAAAATAGGATTGCTATAGCAAGAATTAACTCCTGACGAAAAAATTGTAGTTAGTGTTTTAAAAAATATAAGGACATACAACTCTCACCTCACCTAAAATACCACACCACACATTCACCTTCTGGAGACGTTATGTGTACACTTCCATCATCCAATATGGATTGTGCTGTGCCCAGTATCTAGTATCCTCTGTTGATAATGCTATCAGAAAGTCGATTCGTCAGAAAAGAGTATGTTTTTAAAAACATCTGGATTTCTGTTGTACATCTATAATAACTCTTCCTGACTTTGGCATTCAAAATCATTCTCATTTACTACTCAACGTTTGCAGCTTGGCACTTGGCGGCGCAGAGAGAGAACAAATATCGCTAGTATAGGACAGTGACCAACCATTGTGCATCCAAACTCAAGTGCCAAGCCAGAGCCTTCTTTACGTCCCAGCCATGAAATAAGAAATCGTGCAACGTCGCATGAAGACCTGTTGTTCCAAATAATGGCCATTTTTTTTACGTGTTTATGTAGTAATGTGTCTCTTTATTTACCTCAAATCAGTGTTTTTAACAAGTAATAATTGCTTTCGACTCTTGTAAATTAAAGTGCATTGAATGAAGATAGTGTTGTGTAGTGATAATCTAAAAAACAACAACAACATCGTCCATAATACGAGTATTCTGGTTGGAGATAAAAAAAATTAATGGTTAAAATCCATGTATTCTGTCAGTGACCTAATAATAGACTTTTTCAAAAAATTCATTGGTTGGCTGGATAAATAGCAAAAATTAAGTTTTAATAGACATCCAACAAATGAAATATACCTATTTAACCCTTCGATAAAGCACATCTGTTTTAATTGATATAATCGTTTATTCATGTCAAAATTTTTCAGTATCATATATACTTTCTGGAAAATTTGCTACGCACAAATTGCAAAAAAAGATATATTTACAGACAATTGTGTGTTTCAAACTAATGTACCATTCAACAAAGTTGTAATGCTAAAAAAAAAGATTAAAACATAGTTTTAAAAAAACTGGAGCTAGCTCAAATAATCAAATTTCGTTTAACGAAATAAAATCGCATTTTGAAATATCCAAAATTTCTGAAATTGATTTTGATAGCATTAAAAATGTAAATAAACAATCATTACAATATAATTTAATCAAATTTTCTCAAATATTGTCTTCTAATTACTTATCAGATTGCGATGTTGACGACACAGTGAGAATATATATTTCTGAATATGCATCTCATATATTAACTAAAAAAAATTTCCTGTAATATTTGCCTTTCATATGTTATTGAAAATAAGGGAAACTTCATCGGAAATCAGTATTTTGATTGTTTGTAACGTGGTGGTCTATCGATACCTACAACCAAGTGATAATATTTTTTTTCCATATCTATGCTGTATTAGAGTACATCATTTATTAATAATAAATAATGCTTTAGAAAAAGAATTCCTTACAATTGAAAAACTTTAACTTTAGAAAGTATAGCGTCAGATAACTTGTATTTAGATTTTTTAATCACATATATCTGTGGAAATAATATAGATTATATTTAAAGAATTATTTGTTCAATATTTGCAAAACGTACTTTTAAATAACTATGTCAAAACACAAAATACTAGAGCTCTTGAACAAACTAGATTAAAATCTCATTTGAAAACCTATGAAAAGCGAGGTGAAAAGGCATTAGTTAATAAAATGAAAAAACGAAAATTAGACACTTTCAAATAAGCAGTATGTCATATACCAATTTGTCTCAGCCATTTTTTTTTTATATATAATCCATTGGTCCAAGAAAATATAAACTGTGTAACTCTGCACCTTTGCGTTGGTTTTGCCGCACAATTAAATATCACATGTTTTTATGTAGAAACACTCATTATTTTACATAAAATATTATAATATTTAATTAACCACGCAGAGAGCAGTTTAATTGTATTTAAAATTAAACTAACCGCAAATGTGTCGATATAATGATCCATGCCTGTGCTCAGTTTCAATAGGTCTACATCCTCGATGTGGCGCCGTGTTGTCATATTTAGTTCGTGGCTGATACGTAAAGGATGCTGTGGCCAAGCTAGAATCGTTGGTTAGTAAACTCATGTAGCGAGTGAACTTTGAACGCATGATATTTGTACTTGTGGGTTATTTTTTCCACATTAGATTTTGTCACAACAAAGATTCTTAATGTATTTTCACTTACCACTAGAGTGCACATCCTTTATCCAAAATCAATTCTTCTTAAAGTTTCCTTTCCGTGTAATAAAGGTTGAAAACGATCATGGTAAACCTTGTTGTCATTTTCTGAACAAAATAAGGATTGGACATGGGTATCCAGGCCTTTACAATCTCTGATATCTTTCAACCAGGATTTTTTCCTCTAGCCTAAGCGATGCCGCCCTTCATTCTCTCTTCCATTAACAGCTTCAGGAGGTCCTATTTAGTGTTAATTAAGATATACCCTAATGTAATGTTTTTTTTGCTTGATGTTCAGTAGTAATTCTTTGTCATGGTGCATGCACCTCAAAACTGTCTCGCTCGTGGTGTGGTCTGTCCATGATATTTGAAGGAGTTTCCAGCCGTTTCACATTTTTGGCTTTCAAAGTCCAAATTTCACATTCATGTAACTATACTGAAATCAATTATTTTCAGTATTTAAATTGTTTGTCTTTTCGTTCGATGCACCATATTCTGTTTCAATTAAATTTAAAGGGATATACCAACAAATTGTATCACAGTGATTTGAAATAACTTAATGTAGAGTTTATTTCAAACTCATTTGCAACATAAAAACGTCGGCTTCTTTGATCCCCTTACCGCTGTCAAAGACGCCGACGTTTTTTATGTTGCTAATAAGTTTGAAATAAACTGTATTATGTAAAACCTACAAAAAAGTTACCTTCTCTCCTAATTACAGGAAAACTTTAAAAACTTCAGCAATTTTTATACATCTGCACTATGAAAATATTTTATTATTTTGAAAAAAAGAAACGTTCAAATTCAAATTAATAAAAAAAATTCTAACAAAGATTCCAATTTTTTTTTTAGAAAAATTTAAGTAATTGTACATAACATGACATCCATAACGATGACGTCACTACTTTTATATAAAAAAAATTGAAATGAATTTTTTATGCATGAAAAAATAAAGAAATATATTTAAAAATCGCCTTTTCTAAACGATTTATTGTGACACTTTATAATAATTTTATTGAATTTACGTATTACTTTACCGACGTATATTATGAAAAATATTATAAACAGATTATGAAAAATATTATAAACAGAGATAAATTATCGTATGTTATTAATTGAATCCAGTTCACATTAGTAATTACCTAGGTAACTACATTAATCAAAAAAAGCATGCTTGTAATTCTGCACGTATACCTATTTACTGTCATTAAATACAATTTTTTTATCTAGTCGGAACACTTTTATAATGACTAACTAAAGTAACCAGAATTAACAATTTTTACTTTATGAACGTGACAAATTTGAATTGGCACATTTAAAATTTGTTATTATATCGTGGGCTTATTTGTTATGGTCAAATGTGACATACCATTCATTTTTGGAATATTAGAGTTAGTAGTGCGCAAAAGAAATAATCATTTATTTTTTGGTTTTCCTGTATAAATATTTAAAAAGTCAGAGATTTAAAAAAATGATTTTAGGACTTGCCTATAATGACTATAATAATATACATGTTCAGTTGCTAATTTTTGTTTTAATTAAAATTTGTTACCTGAGATTCTGTCAATGAAAATACATACTTACTCTCATTGCTAGATGACAAATTTAAATTATAAAAAATTAACAAATAACATTTCGTATTAATATTGTCGTCAGAATAGTAGCAGTCCCAAAACGATTTTAAATGTCATACAGTGTTTGTTTTTCTTTTTTTATATTAGTAATATTCCAAAAATCTCAACCTCAAGAATATATGAGCAAACTTTTATTGAAATTGTTCAGCTGTTTCTGATCTCAATACCAATGACGACACATTAACGACAACGACAGCCTTTTCTCAATAAAATGACAAGCAAAATACATAACTGATCAATATAAGAACTACTTTCTAGATAAGATGTGTCAACTAGCTACTTGTTATCTTAAATATCGCTATACCCCACGAGGAGGCGCCGAGATCAAATTCCAAGATTTTTCTGTGTACATAACAAAAATAACATGATATCGATAAATGCAGATAAAACTTTAATTGAAATGGCATGATCGTCTACAAATGCTTTCCTAGGTTTAGTACGTTATGAATATGACCTTGATAGAAAATGGTCAAGCTATAGTAGATGTTATTAACTAAAATAAATATTCTTACTTGCAAAATTCCGTTATAATATTTAAATTATTCATTTCAAAGCGATTTGCATTTATAATTTACTATATAATGTCGAGTTTAAAAGTCATATTGTAACAGAGCTTGTCAGTGAATTAAATCAGCATTGGCATTGCATATTAAATTAATAGATGTCAACCAAAAATTAAAATAATTAAATATAGTCTGTGAATAATCAAAAGTTATTAGATATTATTAATATTATTTGCTAAACTTTTCCTCATGAAGATGTTGATATAAATTATTGGTTCGCATCACTTGTAATGTTATTCCAAATTTGTAATGATTAAATAATTTTATACTAAAACTTAATAAATGTACTAAATTTCAAGACCATATGGAGAGTCAATATACCTTCAATACCCACGACAATGATGCGTCTTCAGACATACAATTTTTTTTTCATGAAACAATTCGAGAAATCACCTCCTGAATAATTGATACCTATTTAGCAAACACCCTGTGTATTCAATGTTGAGATTGTTAAAATAAACCAATTTTCTTTTTAAAGAAGCACTCCGTAGGCCTCACAAATTTCAAGAATGTGCGTGTTTATATCACAAGCACATTAATAACTGATAATTACTTTTAATTAATTCAAGTAAAATTAGCATGTCATTAACTCAACCACGCCAAAGCCTGCAGATCTAAAACTGATTTTACTTGGATATAAAAACAAAGTGTACAGCCGTATACAACATGAATAACAATCACAGTATAATACATCATTATTGTCGTCTGTCTACCCTATCCCCCTTAGCGTAATGAATTCCCTGGCATACTAGATGATATGGTGGTTATAATTTATGATTCCCAGACTGTATTAGAACAAGGAAGATGTTACCGTGAACTGCATATTTGAACTTGTACCATGTAATTCGTGTTATGCAGGTTAAAAATAAACAATTCTGCAAAATTTAACTGTTTCTAATTAATTATCTAATTTCTCGACAAAATATGTTACTTATCATATTGAATTTCTTTACATATAAATGGATTATCATTCATACAAACTAATACAATATCTCTTAAATAACACAGAGCTTTAAAATTCTCTAAAATATTATTATCTATACCCAAGCAGTGTCTGACGTCAAAAAAGACAAGAAGTTATTTATGTACATTGTCCCAGAAGAACGAGTGAAAAAATCGAAATTTGCAGAAACGACAACTAGGCAACTCACGGCAAAATAAACAAATTAGGAATAAGTATTACAATATATTATATTAATATAGAACATTAAACATTGGGTACTTACATATTATAAATTCGCTAAATACAAGAGTGGTTGTAATATTGCTACATAATAATTAATATTTCGTAGTATTTATCACTTTCAAATAAAAGGAAAATGAATCAATATGTTGGTGACTTTAGAAACCCAGAAGTGGTGACAAGAAAGATAGAAAATATTAAAGAGTTCTACAACTCGGAACAAAAAATATTGACCGAAAACTTTTCAATTATTCACTATAATGTGCGCAGTGTTGCAAAAAACTTTGATGAAATGATACCCCTGTTACACCAGTTCAAATATTGCTTTGATGTTGTAATTTTTACAGAAACATGGAAGATGCTTGATATAATTTTTTTAACGTTATTGGATATCAAACATATTATAGTCACGGAGAAATAAACGAAAACGACGGGGTAATGGTATATGTAAAGGACATTTACAGAGAGGGCTATACCCATGAAACAAAAAATATTGACAATGTAATAGTATAAAATAAAAATTGAAGTTTAGGATCGATGCCCTTTACAGACACCAAGGCATCTGTCCAGGTGAATTTAATCTGAACCTTAAAAAATATATACAAAATAACACATTAACACATTAAACAAAAATATTTATTTTTTCACAGGTGATATAAATATAGATTTAAAATCTAATAAAAAAACTACTACAACAATTACATGAATACAATGAGTGAATTAGGTTATAAAGCATAAATAAATTCATATACAAGAATTCGAAGGGATCAAAGACCTGTATTGATCATATTTTTGTTAAGGGAACTGGAAATACTTATTTATTAATACTGACGTCACCGACCACAACCCTGTTATAGCTCTCATTAATAGCAAGGTAAATTCATGTCCTGCAGAAACAAAAAACCAAAAGGTATTTAAACTAAATGAAAATATATTTAAGGAGAATATACAACAAAAATTGGTAAGAAATTTATAACATAGAAAATATAGACAAAGCCACTGAAATTCTCATACAAAAAATAAAAAAAATACAACAAATAGTGCTACTCAAATTGTAATTGTTAAGAAAAAGATAAAAAGCGACAACCTTGGATTACACCGAGCCTAATTATATCGACACAAACTAAACAAAACCTTTATCGCCAGACACTTAAATATCCAGAAAATTTACAAATAGAAACTGAATATAAAAATTATAAAAATCAAATAAATAAATTAAATAATGTAGCTAAAAAGAAATATTTTACAGTAGAAATTGAAAAAAATAAAGGTAACAGTAAATCTTGTTCGACAGTAAAAAACCAAGGACTACCGTAAAAGAAATTGTAGTTGAGGAACAAACAATAAGCGACAAGCAAGAAATGGTAAATTCTTTTAATGAGCATTATACTGGGTTAGGGGAAAAAATGGCAATGCAGTTTAAAATATCTAATATATCGGTGATAGAAAGAGATATCTTACCATTACGAGGTACAAAGCTGCATAAATGAATTAAATTAAACAAATCTTCAGGAAATGAACTTATAACAGCGAGAGTATTGAAAGTTATATCAGAATACATCAAACATCCACTAGCTCACATAATAACAAAAATTTTCCAATAAGGACACTTTATAGGTTTTAAAGTGGGCATTATTAAACCCCTATTTTAAAAAGAAGACCACAAACATATAACAAACTATCGATGACGTTCCCCGATTAACAAATAATAAAGATAGTGGACAGCACAGTCATTGCTAAAAAATTAAAAAACAAAAAACGGCACCGAGAAACCGAGGGCGGCTATCTAAAAAATTGACAAACATCGAAACAGATAGCTAAATAATTATTATCAATTCGCGAGTGTTCGGCCAAATTAGAATCAATAAATCGGTAGAACCGAAGATGGCTGTTGGAGAGGCAGACAGACATCTTATAAACCGCGGAAAAATTATTTCAAATCGCGACTAATCGACAAAGTCAGAATTAAGAAATCTGAAAGAATTTAAAGTATTTTTTTAAATTTTCCTGAAAAATGTACTAAAAATATTTGGCATTAAACTTAATGAAAGAATGCACGCAAAACATTTTAGAAATTAATAACAACAATGTATTTATTGCGCAATAAAATTTTTTATTACAGATGACCTGTCTAAAATTTTTTTTAAACCAATCAGGACTGCAAATTAAAAAACTTTTTAGGATTCGGAAAGAGGAAACGGTCGAAAAGTACTATTTCCCATGGGTAAAACTTCATAGAGTTTTGGGGAAAAGATAGGGAAAGGTCATACGAAAAGTCCCTTCCGGATTGTTAAAATTGACGGCGAAATCTGGAGACAAACAAATGAAATCAAAAAAAGTTCAATTTTGAAAAATCGTTTTAAAAAGGATTTCTAAACGAGGAATGATTGATCTTGAAATTCTCTATCAATAAAATCGACATCAGAAGGAACATTTGTACTGCGTACAGATTTTTGATCATCCTTATATAAAGAAACTTATGAGTAGAGTTGGCATTTCGATCCGTAAATCATGGGCGGTGCCAGGGTAGAGAAATACCGAAGTATGTAAGCGAGATTTGTTAGTCTACTGGTAAGCGTCGACGTGTCAATAACGTAATTTATTTCTCTCCGTTGTATTATTGATAAATTTATTTTTTTGTATTTTATTCCTGATAATAATCTAATAATATAGTATGTCAAACCTGCCCAAGAGTAAAAAACGGCCATACGCTGAAAAAGTGAATAAATTTATCAGTGAAGTCCCAGATTTATTCTACAGTGGTGCTATAATAATTTGTGAGGTGTGCGAGACTGACTTGATGTGCTGGGACAAACGTGATTATAAACGTCACGTAAATTCTGTGCCACAGAAAACTAAAAAAAATGACGCGCCTTCGACAACACAGTTTATATTCGATTTACTCTTAATGCTGATTGTCTGTGATGTTCCGCTGCACATACTCGATAAACAACCATTTCAGGAGTTCTGGAATAAACACAATCCCAAGGTGACGTTATCAAGATGCACAACGTTGCGCAACTATGTACCAACTATAAGCGAAAACTTTGTAAATAAGATCAAATATGTACTAAAAAAACATGGCTGTGGTTATGTGTTCACGAGACGACAGATTGTAAAAAAAATTCTATTGTAAATGTTATAGTACGTGTACTGGACCCTCTTAAACCAATATTTCCACTGTTACTAGCTAGCAAAAGACTAACTCAGTGTACTGGCCAAACAATTACGCGGGTGGTGCTAGAGCCGTTAGAAACATTTGACCTGTCAAAAGGACAAGTGTTGATGTTTGTGACTGATGATGCCGCAACAATGCGTTTAGTAGGTCGTTTTCTTCAAAAACATGGTTATAGATTAGTACATGTTACTTGTAAAATGCATGCCTTACACCTTGTGGCAGAAACTATTTGACAAGGTTTTCCAGAGGTCGATGCAAGTACTAAAAAAAGTATTTCTTAAATCTCCTAAACGTCCTCGCGCATTTCATAACAAGTGTCCCGGTATTCCCGGACCACCACAGCCGATTCTTACACGTTGAGGAACATGGTTGGAGGCAGCATTTTATTATGGTGAATATTTTCAACAAATAAAAGCTGTGATACTACAATTCAATCTAGACGAGGCTGCCGCTATTAAGGAAAACCAGACGAAATTCGTTGAAACAGCTTTAAAAACTATTCACAAGAACTAGAACGGATTACATGACAACATACAAAACTTACAAAACAGTGCGTTGTCGTTAGCGGAGTCACTGCAAATAATGGACGAAGTAAAGCGACTGCTACACTCTATAGGTGACGCAAAAAAAGAGCCCGTTGGAGAAAACTGACTGATCCTTTGTTGTAAAAGTAGCATATTGGGTAACTTACTGTTTTTTTTTTAGATAACCAAGAATTAATCACGTCGTAGTAAGCCCCTAGGAACAAAAAGAAAAATTTAGAGAATGCCACAAAGAACGGTCAGACAAAATTAACAACAATCAAAATATTTTTAATTAAATTGCAGTATATACGATTTCAGTTTCCATTATCTGCAAAATAATATTGACATGCAAAATAACAAACTTGACTGGTCATTGTATAGTGTATGAATAAAGAAGCATTTTTAAATCATTGCCTTTATTATAAATGACCTAAAATCACAATTCAATCAGTCTGGTAATGTCATAGAAAAACTCAAGTTCCCCGGGAATATTTATGAACCATATAAACCCGGACTACAATAAATTTTCACGTTCATTTGCCCAATTTATCGTGAAATGGGAACGGTAGATTATATGCGGTTCATTTAACAATGAATATTTTTAAATTGATTTGGAACTACTCTAATGGAAATAAAGTTGATTTAAGTCATTTTAAGTTTTGAGGAAAAAAATGTTATATTTCAGGCTTTAATACCGGCCTTTCAAAATTATGTATTATAGACAAAAATAATTCGTAATTTTGTTTCTTAAAACTTAGAAGTTGTCTTTTGCTTCAAATAACTAATGGAGGTACCTATGAAATAAATTTTTAATAATCCAACTATAAAATGCATTTACTTACGTTTTAAGTTGGTGTTAAATAACTTTCCGTAAAGACAAACAGTTGTTATGTATGTCTCTTTTAAAATTGTTGAAATACAATATCTGATTGTGCTTCATTCCAATCGTTATATTTCACGAATGGATTTATTTTTACTACCCACATGACGGACAATAGAGTAAAAAGACAATAAACTGTAACGACTGGTCATGCAGTCTTTCTATTTGTGAAAGTGGTTTTTTTATTTCCTTGTGAGTATTGTTTGAACCTGAATCTTACCTATATCAATCTCGTTCAACCGACTACTTCTGCCTAGGGAGTCCAGATACTGAATCGTCCCTGCGGGTTAAAGACAGTTACACAGGTTGCGACATGGGTGAGCTGGATGTCTCCCTCAACTGTATCATAAAACAGAAAATCTTACTCCATTTCTTATCTTTCAGTAAAAAATTATTTCGCCGCGTTGATAATTACAAGAAAGAGAAGAAAAGACAAAACTGACCATCATACAAACATACTACACAATATCAGGCTCATATTTTTTTGTATCATTGCATTGCTTAAATTAAGAAACTAGATAGGAATTAAAGAAACACCTTCTATATTTCACAAAAAAAAAAATTCTGAATTAAATTATTAATCCAATCCCTGGATAGTTGTAACTGGAACTAATTCTTACTCTCGAAAATTAGTAAACATGAAAGGTGGAGTTTGGAGTTTTTTCTCTTATAATTTTAAAAAAATCCAAATTACGTTAAAAAGAGTTGTATTGAATTCTTGTACTCTACTAGATCCTGGGTAATACCGCCCATCTACGACAAATAGAAGACGAGACATAACCTGCCAAAGATGAGGTAAAAACATCCCAAAACCTATTAAAAACACACGTTTTCAACGGTTTCATGGATAATATCATTTTCAGGTGTCGGATGATAAAAGTGCATATAGGTTGGTTTAAAGTAGACTATACAGGGCGAGTCAATAGTGTGCACGCAAAAAAAATATATTTGATACAAATAAGTCGAAAGTTTTAAAATGATATGATTAAGACAAATCTATATTTATTAAATGTAAATGTATACATTTTTGTGAAACTTAGTCAAAAGTTTATTGTAATCTAATATTTTTCTTGGGATATATATTATTTGTGAATATATTACGATTATGGGAAATATTTCATAGTTTTAAATGTTAATATTTTATATATTAACCACAATTTAATTAAATAGTTTTCACAAATCTATATTTATTAAATGTAAATGTATACATTTTTGTGAAACTTAATGAAAATATTGTTATAATCTAATATTTTTCTTGAAATATATATTGTTTGCGAATATATTACGATTAGGCGAAATGTTTAATAGTTTTAAATATTAAATTTTATACATTTTCTTATTCCGTATATTATGTTATCTCTGTTTTAAAACCTTCGTTCCTTGAAACAAATCTATGAAATGCTTATTTCAAGAATATTTACATTATTAAGAGAAATGGAGATATATTAATTTAAATGTAATTTTCTTGACAGAAAATTATTAAGTTTAATATAAACTCTATTAGTTTTCGTTCCAATATCCATTACATTTATCGCGCACTCCTTATCCGTCGCGGTCGTTGGCAAAGAAGAGGACGTATACTCGTAGGTAAGCCATAGCACAAGAACAAGTTCTTATTCTTGTGGCCACGGTGTCGAAACTTGTTGACTTGTGTGGTATTCGGTGCTTGTGTTGTGTTGTTAAATGTTATTTAGGTACCTACTGTGAACATCATATGCCTTTTAGTGTTTTTGTTTTTATTATAAGGTTAGTTTTAGTTTACTCATACTTCAGTTGTATTGTTATTACTGTTGTTATTTGTGAAATTTATGTATTTAAGCTAATACAAATAAAACAATTTTTGTTCTGTAATGTGTAAAATATGTTAATTTATTTACATAAGTGTTGGTAATTTTGCTTCGATTGAGGCACTGACAACTAATCAGAAAACAGGTTGTGCGTACATGCATGTATTCAAGGTACATATTTGAACACCTTTACTTACTTCCTATTATCTGACTGATGTACTGTATATAATCACATTTCATATTCCTGATGTATACACAAATGTCAACGAAGTTTATGGCCGATCGACTAATATATAGTCGGAAAAATTTAGAATTAATATAAAGAAACCTATTTATCCCAAGAGTTTAATTTTTTTACTTCAAACCAATGAAGTTTTGAATTAATAATAAGCATATATTTGACCTAATCAGTGATAAAGGTTTAATTAAAGTTTATCATAGGTTACGGGACTGTATTTTTTATTCCGATTAAAGCACGATTAACTATACCACATTCGCATTTCATATTCCTGATGTAAACAGATATATATCAACGCATGCTAAAACCGGTGATTTAGTGAATGCCACATTGCTATCGCATTACTATAGTCGGGAAAATTTAAAAAGTCCTCCGCCGCAATAAACCGCCCAACAAAAGAAGGCTACAGGTTATTCTCCGTCTTCAATTTTTCGTGTACCTGACAAAGACATTCAATAAAGAGACCTACCCTTTATTGAATGTCTTTGTCAGGTACACGAAAAATTGAAGACGGAGAATACCATGTAGCTTTCTTTATTGCGCGGTTTACTGCGGGCGAGGACTTTTTAAATTTTCCCGACTATAGTAATGCGATAGCAATGTGGCATTCACTAAATCACCGGTTTTAGCATGCGTTGATATATATCTGTTTACATCAGGAATATGAAATGCGAATGTGGTATAGTTAATCGTGCTTTAATCGGAATAAAAATACAGTCCCGTAACCTATGATAAACTTTAATTAAACCTTTATCACTGATTAGGTCAAATATATGCTTATTATTAATTCAAAACTTCATTGGTTTGAAGTAAAAAAATTAAAATCTTGGGATAAATATGTTTCTTTATATTAATTCTATAATACTCTGAAGATAGAGATACCACAGATTTATCTTAAAACTTTTTTGTTAACGGTAAAACTATATGTAATTTAGTATGAAACAATATATTGTTAAAACTAAACTGTTCTAGTTTTTACCGAAAGTTTATTACAATTACGTAATATTCTTGTATTAAATATTTCCATATAATGATATTAAGAGAAAAGGTGATTTAATTTTAAAATATAGTGACATTTATCACAATTATTTCATATATTTGAATTAAAAAGTATATATTCACGAACAGAAATTAAATCAAATAAATTATTTTCTTGGTTGAAGAAAATATATTCTTGCGTATATATAAACGTGCGATGCATTAAAATCAAATATTTTATTTTTAAAACAAGAATTCTTTTTTTTCCGTGTGTTCTCCTTCGATAACCTTTGAACTGTTAGTGATACAACAATTTCTTATATAAAAATTTTTTTGGGTCGATATGATCTATAATTTAAAATTATTGTGAAATCCACAGGGTGCTTAAATTTTTTGTTACACACAAAAAATACTTTTTTTTAAAAAGAACACCCTGTATATTTTGTCACCATTTCATTACATGGAAAGAGTGTTATACAGTGATATTTTGTTTTTTGGATTTGCATGCAACGTTGCCAAGTTATTTAACATTTTCTGGAAATTTAAGGATTTATAAGGGCCCGTTTAATAATTTTTATTTACCTATGAAAACAAGCTGGGTAAGCAAATATTATACTATTCTTAGTTCACATTAGACGCTAAGTATTAGTACCTTTTTTACATTATTCTATTTTACAGGGTGTCCATGACGGCATGTCAATTAATGCGAATTTCAAATGGGAAGAACTCTATTTTTTTAAACAGAACACCCTGTATTTTTTTACGTCGTTGGATTCCTCCTTTAAATTGCTTTCTTTTCCTATACCTAACTGTTGAAGTTTTCGAGAAAATTAAGGTTTTCTCTTTAATCTTACGATCATAGTAAAAATTAATACAATTTTATCAAGAATGGCTTTGGAAAAACAAAAATTGTGCTGTCAAACTGATATTTTGTGGTTTACACGTAATTAATTTTACTTGGTGGTGATTCTTCTGTATTTCCTAGTTGAGTTCATTATTTTTGTTAAATAAATTATGAATTTTTCACACGAAGAGTTGATCGACTTAGTTTATGCATTGGTAGAAGGGGAGAGAAATCCGCTATTAGCATCAAGGATTTATATTCAGCGTTATCCAGAACGAAGACATCCTCACCATTCTGCATTTGAAAGGTTGCGAGAAAGGTTTGAACGAACTGGAGATGTAAATTATGAAAAACATGAACGTACAAAACTAGCAACGAATGAAGAAAAAGTGTTTCAAGTTACATTAAGTGTTGTTGAAGATCCGCATAAAAGTACGAGAGAAATTAATAGACAACTTGATATAAGTCAATCCTCTTTAAAAAAGAATATTGTGGACATAAATCTTTCATCCTTATCATATTCAACTGCTTCAGGAACTATAGTCAAATGATTTCGAACGTAGGGTAACATTTTGTGAGTGGACACTCAATAAGATTCACCAACAGCCGCAATTTTTTTATTTCGTGCTATTCACTGATAAGGTCACATTTCATAAAAATGGTTGTGTTAATAGACATAACTTACACTACTATGATACCATGAACCCTCATTTTATGAGAGCTGTAGATAATCAACACCGATTGTCACTCAATGTGTGGGCAGGGATAGTAGGTGAATATGTAATTGGACCGCATTTCTTTAATGGTCACTTGACAGGGAATATGTTCCTCGATTTTTTACAAAATGTACTGGGAGGATTGTTAAACGGATGTCCTCAAAATGTCTTACAGAGGCTGTGGTTCCAGCACGACGGAGCTCCACCGCATTATAGTATTGCCGTAAGAAACTTTTTAAATGTTACATTTGGTGACAATTGGATAGGTCGAGGAGGACCAGTTTAATGGCCACCAAGGTTGCCAGATTTGACAAAATTGGACTTTTTTTTGGGGGTACATTAAAGGATTAGTGTACAAAACATCACCAACTACAAGAGAAGACATGCAGCAAAGAATTCTACTAGCGTTCGACACCATCACGCCTAACATGTTGCAAAATGTAAGTGACTCATTTCTTCATAGAGTCAGAATTTGTAATTTACAACTAGAGGTCACGTTGAGCATATTTTGTAACTTGTTTTATATTTTCTCTTCTATTTACTGTTTACATTCAAAATTACACTTTTATTTTGTTATGTACATACCTAAGGTGAGGTGTAAAATTTATCATTCCTTTACGATTTTATAGAAAATAATTTTTCGCCTGACCGCAATTTTTGTTTTTCCAAAGCCATTCTTTATAAAATAGTATTAATTTTTAGTATGATTTTGAGGTTAAAGAGAAAACCTTAATTATCTCCAAAAACACAACAGTTAGGTATAGAAAGTATACAAGAAAGAAAGCAATTTGAAGGAGGAATCCAACCACGTAAAAAAATGCAGCGTGTTCCATTTAAAAAAACAGACATTTTCCCATTTGAAATTCGCATTAATTGACATGCCGTCATGGACACCCTGTAAAACAGAATAAGGTAAAAAAGGTACTAATACTTAGCGTGTAGTATGAACTAAGAATAGTATAATATTTGCTTACCCTGCTTGTTTTCATAGGTAAATAAAAATTATTAAACGGACCCTTATAAATCCTTAAATTTCCAGAAAATGTTAAATAACTTGGCAACGTTCCATGCAAATCCAAAAAACAAAATATCACTGTATAATACTCTTTCGTTTACTAAAATGGTGACAAAATATACAGGGTGTTCTATTTAAAAAAAAGTATTTTTTGTGTGTAACAGAAAATTTAAGCACCTTGTAGATTTCACAATAATTTTAAATAATAGATCTTATCGACCCAAAACACTTTTGTATTTAATAAATTGTTGTATCACTACCGGTTCAAAGGTTATCGAAGGAGAACATACTATTGACTCACTCTGTATAACGAGGATAATGAACTACGGTTTAATAGTCTGTGACAATTAGCTTTGGAAGTATACAGACCGCCAAAGTTAGGTTCGCGACCCGCGAATATAAGTTTGGACCAGTACGTAAATTTTTCTACTATAACTCGATTTCTATGTATCGGACGAAAAAAATGCATATAAGTTGGTTAAAAGTGGACTATATGACTAGGAAAATGAATAATCTATGCCAACAGTTTCGGAAATACGAGCTTCAACCCGTATTATAGAATTTTAACCAAAGGAGATCTTTTTGTATCTTCGAAAACGTATCGAGCACGAGGAATGCGAAAAAAACATGGATGGCTCTGCAAATGGATTATTATTGAATTAACAACACGGAATATTCATAAAAATTGCTGCAAATAATTAAATATGTGCTATTTCTATGGAATCGCTAGTTTGTTAGTATAGTGTCTAATGTCAGTTTACTTGAATATATGTGTGTGTCCGTTGTGAGCAAATGTGTCCCCCCATAATGTTACATTAGGAGTATAAAAAGTTGTATTACCTGTGGGATTTAATGTTTAAAAAATAATGGATATTGGGATATTACGTGTGTGTTCGTTATCCTCGCATGTGTAGCTTCCTAGGTATTTAATGGTTAAGTGATAATATTAACAATAAATTTATAAGGTTTTAAAAAATGACAAAATTTAAAATTAGAAGAAAAAATAAATATATACATTAGATAATGATGTACACCGTAATTTTATTTATAGTTTGATTAATATGTTGCTTTCATAATATATTATTTAATTCAACTGATAATCATCGATTTCGATAATAGCATTTTTTATCTGTATGTTATCATTTTACAAAGAAAATAAATGACTTGTCTGTTTGTAATATTAATTGGATAGTTTTAAAACCATATAAATTATTATTATCAATTATAATAATTATTACTAATATACCTTCCTATGGAAAACTTATGACATGGCGTAAATAACAGGGTAGAACTGGGAATAACACCCCTTATGCCACTATGTGTAAGATATGTATCAGGCAAGTGACATGAAAACAATTACAGGTGTCTTGTAGCATGCGTCCAGTCAGTGTCATATATGCTAGGATCCATAATAAATAATAATGATTTGACTTATTTTGTTCATAACCGTCTCCCCAGAATAGTTTCAAACTATACAAGAGTGAACCACAGACATTATCTGCAAAATATTAAGTCGTATATCAAGAAGTTATCTAAAATACTGATTGTAAGTAACACTCCGCCTTTAAAAAACCAAAGAAATAACTAATGAGTCTTCAAAATTCTACGGCATGACTTTGAGAAAATGTACATCGGTCAAACTAGTTGTCACAAGAAAGTAAAAAAATCAGAATGCGCTAACGAAAATGATGGAAAAACGTTATTTAGGGCAAATGTAAGAGGTTCGGGCTACTGAATTAATTTCGGTAGCGCTTAAATAACTGATAAATATCCAACAGTTCTCCGTTAGAATATTCAGAGAGCGGTTGAGGTTGAAAGGCAATGTTATAGTCGGAACAAACGCCACGAAAATCAAGGGACTTCTAAAGTAATAGACGACTCTAGTTTGTTGCCAAATTTACGCGAAGGGCACTGTACATCACAACAGACAATTATGCATAAACACCAGAGTGATCCATAATTAGCAACGCCATTTTAAAGAGTCCTATAACAAGAATTCGTACATGTTGTCAATCAACCGTGCACAACAAATTTTGACAGAAAAGAGATAATTTTAAGTTGTTTTGATTCCACGCAATAAATTTTTCTACAACCTAACTGTTGTCGCCTTGCCAATGGACTAATTTTTCATAAACTGATGGAAATATACTTTCATACTGGCATACTGTGTCTAAACTTCATCATATGGTATTAAAATAAGAGCTGCCGTAATAACCTGTTGGTTTTAAATATTATATTTGTACCTATTTTTGTATTATTTATATGTTATTCTGCTTTAATTACAAATATTTTTTAACTAAGTATTTTAATGACAGATTAATTTGTTTATCAGCTATATGTGGGTTTGTCTGTTCAGTGTATGTAAATAAGTTGGATAATTTTTCATTTTCTAATGTTACAAATAATTTGTATTGTTTATACAAGTTTTATTAATATGATCTTTTATTCCCTCATACACTTATCTCTTAGTTTGTTCCACACCAAAATTGCTTCAACTTTGTGAAAATCCTTAGTGAATATTATTCTACTGTTTTCTACTAACAGTAAATTTATATGTATATTTATATCTCTGGATCACATGATTTCTTTACTTTATAACTGCCTATTATGTTGAGATTATACTCTGTCTCGGCCGTTTAAAATATAAAGCAGATAAAATAACACTTCTCCATTACTCAGATTTCAATGATTTGATAATGGATCTATCATCAATTTAGTATAAATAATTAATACAGTTGGTTTCAGCACTTTTTTTTAATTTGTCAACGTCAACGTCTTATTAATCTTTCTAGGCAATGGATTATTTTTGATTATTTTATTTATGTTCGTGTTTAAGTTTTTACATATTGTAATTATGAATAATATAACACGAAAAAATCAAACAATCACTACTGATAAAATTCGTTATTTTTAGTAGAATCCTTGACGTTCCATTAAACGTTGGCTGATTATAGAAGTAATTCCTGTTCAATTTTATTGATCGTAGCCTGCCATTAAGGAAATTGTATCCTTTTTCAATTATTATCCATATTTTCCCTTATTTTCTGATGTTTTCTACTTTTTCTTAATTTTTTATTTTCAACTTTTGTATTATGCATTTTTTATTTACAGTAGCATTCCAACAGATTCATGAACATGACTAATATGTCATTTATGTGATTTGAAAATATGACTGGATAAATTAATGGATCTGTATGCTGCTTACTCTTATACACACACACACACATATATACATATATAATATATATATATATATATATATATATATATATATATATATATATATATATATATATATATATATATATATATATATATATATATATATATATATATATATATATATATATATATATATATATATATATATATATATATATATATATATATATATATATATATATATATATATATATATATATATATATATATATATACTATATATATATATATATATATATATATATATATATATATATATATATATATATATATATATATATATTATTAAGTATGATTTGAAGGAAACAACTACTCAGCGGGCAAATACCCCGACCTGCATTGAATTACACCTTCAAATCATGATAGATGGAAAGCCAATATCATTTGTCAATTCCTAACCAGACATAGATCGATTTTGAACTTATTTGTTCTCTTCAGTGTGCCATAGGTTATGGAACAGACAAATGATAGTGGCCAACCTGCTAAGTTACTATACTAACTATGGTGAAGTGAATAGTGGTGAGAGGTATGAAA
>JANEYF010005222.1:0-215000 GCA_029963845.1 Rhamnusium bicolor | reverse complement strand
ACTACATTATTCTTCCAAATTACTGTTACCCAAAATAGGTGAATAAAGTGACGAAATAACTTTACAGGATATTGTTGAAAATAATTCAGACAACTAAAAGATTGTTTTTATGTTATTTATTTCAGTTTATAGCAAATACTCAAAATGTTGTCCATTATTTTCCAACCAGCCTATTCTCAAACCCTCGTCCCACATTTTGGAAATCCTCTTTTGTAGAGTGACACTCTTCAGTAATTAATTTTGCCGAAATTCTTGAATGCTCTATGGCAGAGTTCTGTAAACGACAAATTTGAGATGGAACCAGATATAAATCAAATGACGTCAAATCCGAGTATCTCTTGCATTCAGATACACAGAATGGCTTTCGAAAAAAAAATTACTCTGAGCTGTATATCAAGCATTGTACAAAATTCTGAGTTCGATGTACAACAAAAAGACCACTATAATTGTTAAAATCAAAAGAGAAATTGATCCAAAATGGTATGCTTCAGAGATCGATATTAGGGCTTTATTGTATATCCTTTATTCAAATGACTTACCTCCACTATAATACGAATAAATAGTTCAGTATGCCGATGATAGTTCACCACTGATTTTAGTAAACGAGATAAAGTAGACCTATAGAATAAAATTCTAAGAGTTTTAGATACAATATTGTACGTCAACAAATTTAAAACTGAATAAAGAAGAGACTCGAATAATAAAATTTTCGAATTCAGTGGGTAAAAATTGATCGTTTGAGACACAAAAAGTATACTTACATATCGAATGAAAATCTGTTTCTGTTGGAATATAGTCAGACTTTTGACTAGACTGGAAAGCTCACATTGAATCTTTATCTCTAAGAGTTATTATTAAGAATATAGTCAAAATTCAGGGCATGTACCTTATTAGAAAATGTCATAACATTGCATTTTGTGATGTTTAAGGGTAATTTATTATATATGCACCAAATATTAAGGTTTTCCAAATCTTTCTGCAGAGTAGAACAATTTTCAATATGTTTAATAATAGAACAAATCTTTAAATCATCCGTATATAATAAATATTTACAATTTACAAAATTAGATATAATGATATTTATAAAGATATTAAAAAGTAAGGGTCTTAAATTCGAGCCTTGAGGAACTCCAGAAGTGGTATTTATTTCAGCAGACTGGACTCCACAGCATTGCACAAATTGTTTCCTGTCAGATAAGTACGATGTAATAATGATCCAATCTGTCGAATGCTTTTGAGAAATCTGCATAAATGACATCTGTCTGAAGCATCCAAAGAATTTGCTAAATACTGCATGATACAAAACAGATTGGTAACAGTTGATCTCCCTTTCATAAATCCATGCTGATAAGGCGTAATGCGATATTTCATTAAAAGAAAATAAATTCATACACCAGAATTTCATAAACTTTAGAGAAATTATTAACTATAGTAATAAGCTGTAATTTTGTATTTGGCACGATCTACCTTTTTGAAAACAGGGACAACTTTAGAGGTTTTCCAAGGTGGATAAGCAAATATACAGGCACAGTCTCTAATAAAAAAAGGCAGGAATATTGTCTAATCCAGTGGTAAATTTCGGTTTTAATTTTTTTAAACTTGCATATACATCAGTTTCCGAAAAACCGTTTATATGAAAGTTATCAGAAGTTAAATCAGTTATTTCGTTTTCATAATTTTTGTCGAGTTGTGTATACGAATCCTGGAAGTATTTGGCAAATTTATTAACAATATTCTCATAGCCCACTACATCTTCAGTATTGTCAATCATGGTATCAGGTATGGTGAATGTATTTTTTTTTATTTAAAAATTGCCAAAATTTGTTTAGATTACTGTTAATATTGCGTTCGATATTGCTGCAATAATTTTTATATGATATATCAATATTTTCTTTGATTTTTGAATTCAGTCAGTGCATTTTCATCTTTAAGCTTTTTATACCGTTTCCAGTCCCTATGCTTTAGTTTAATATTATGTATTATTTCACTTGTAAACCAGAGTGGGTAACTTCTGTTACTTTGCCTAGTTTTCGGTACATATACA
Organism: Rhamnusium bicolor; assembly: GCA_029963845.1. NCBI lineage: Eukaryota > Metazoa > Arthropoda > Insecta > Coleoptera > Cerambycidae > Rhamnusium > Rhamnusium bicolor. The sequence continues at coordinate 212,956 of JANEYF010005222.1, read as the reverse complement.
TCCAGTATCTGATAAATTTTGCTATAGAAACTTTCAGTAGCTAGATCGATATTAGAGAAATGTGTCAATAAGTTATAGTTATATCGTAAATACCCAATGAAACATCCCCAAACAAAATAAGATGATAAAATATTCTTATGTAGTATGCAACGAATCTGTTTTCTTTATAAAAATCAGAACAAAAAATTAAAGGTTGTTATTACGTAAATGGACGGCTTACAGTTATAAAGAACAATTACTTTACTAGCCGACGCTGGTTGAATGTCGAGTGCCCAATAGCAATTAATAAATAGATACAAGTGGATCCCGTTTCTTGTCTCACATTTACGCCCACTGCCAAATTGAAAATGAATACGCTAATGACTACGAAGTCATTGAAATATACTCCACGTAATAATAATAACAATAGCGTGGATAAAACCAGCCATGCTTGAGGCTAGGAGGTGGCAAATGTTTTAGTGGGTGCATCAATATTAGTAATATAATTTTTCCCTTGTGACCGCTAGTTAAAAATAAATGTGTGTGCTAGTATTACATTCACCAATATTTTCAACCCTCTTGGTATTAACTTTGAATGTTACCGAACTCGCCAGTATAACCACAAAGTAAAAAAATGTTGTGTCATATATGCATGAACATATATACGCGTTGACACATCACCTAGCGTCAACCCTGGAATTAATGTCATTTATCACTAATACCTTCCGATGTCTAAAACTGCGGAAACGTATTAAAGCCACAACGAAAAAAATTAAGTTGGAAATTTCAACTTAACAAGTCGAAATTTTAATATAATAAGTTGGAATTTCAACTTAAATAGTCATATCTAAATTAAAAATCAAGTTGTGACACATTCATTTATGAATCGAAATTTCAACTTATTAGGTCGGAATTTCAACTTACTTAGTTGAAATTTCGACTTGTTAAGTCGCCATTCCAACTTAATTTTCGACATGTTAAGTTGAAATTTCAACTCATTAAGTTGAAATTACCACTTATTATGTTGAAATTTCAACGTAATAAGTTAAAATTTTGACGTATTATGTTGAAATTTCAACTTAATTTTTTTTTTCGTCGTGGCCTCAGTAAGCTTCCGTATTAGAACTTCTGGCCCATTAAAGAAATGAAAAACAAATTTAAAACACTTCTTTAATAAATAAACTACAATACCATTGATTAGTATTTTAGTGATAAGCAGTTTTAAAATAATTCATCTTATAACTTTTACACGTGTACTAGTTATCATTGTATAGTGCAGTTTTTTTAATCGTTCAGCGCTCACTGGGCATTGAATTGTTTTTACTCAAACCGATAAAGTCGTATCTATTTATCTATCTATTTATCTACCTTACTGGCCACTCATGGATCCTCTTCTATCAATCTACTTGTTGAGAAATATATTATCCAGTCATTTCCGGACTGGTAAAACATAATGCAGGGAGCTCCATCTTGCTGAGAGTGAAGCATGCCTTCATGAAAGAAAAGATTGCTATCCTCATCAAATTGATTCTCCAATGTAAAATTTATAATGGAGTTAATGGTGGTTTCTAATGTGTCCAAATAGATATTTCCATTGAGATTTGCATTAATGAATAAATGGCCATTAATACTATATCCCAATATACCAGCCCAAACGTGTGGTCATTGGGTATGTCCTTCAACAATAACATGTAGATTTTCATCTTTTCCATGTCGACATTTTTTTTTTTGTAACAGAAGCGAATTGTTTATTATTTCAGTCATTAGTTCACAGTCCCCGATTCTTTATTAAAATCATCATCAGCTAGTTCTTAACGGACTTGCACTTTATAATATGAAGTTTATGTAATTTTAGGTCCTTGCGAACAGCCCCATCAGAAATGCCAGTTATTGCAGACACCTGGTCAAGTAAACTTGTGGGATTGATAGCAAAATGCTCTAACATTTCTGCTCGCGCGCTGTTATTTGAAATTAATTGGGTTTTTTGTTTATTTAATATCGTCTGATAAATATATCTTAAAAATTTATAATCTTAAGTTCCATTTCTAGTAATAATAGAATAAAATTAGTATGCGGCACATTTTCAAAACCACTGGGAAACTTTATCTTTCGGTAAATAACTTTGTTTAATAAACAAGAATGCTATTAGCTTTGGGCATCATTCTGGTTCGGTACACATACTTTGTTTTAATATAAACTTCCTATAAAAGTGATTTATATTTATGACAGCTTTATGAAACCTCTTTAATAGTAGACACTTGTTTTATTTAGATTAAATTTATAATACAAAGTACTCGAAGAATTTGATATTAACAGAAAAGAAAATACTTTTAAAGAGGTTTATTTACACAATAGACTTAACATTACCATCATCCCACATTGTAACTTGATACTTATAGGAGTTTTGAGATTTGGTACACCAATTTACAGATTTATGTAAAGATTTATGAAAACCGATTAGAAAATTGGGGAATCATTAATCCCATTTTCCTGGCTGTCATTAAGATATTAATATAATGATATTTCAAACTGCATTTTAAAATATTAATGTATGTACCTACTATTATTAAAATAAAAATATTTTCTTTTACCAAATACAGAGTGTTTCGAAATTCTGTACCCACTTAAATTTGTGGACATATTCTACATGCAAAAATAAAAAGTTTATGTTAATATGTGTTCGCGAATGTTACCTAAAGGAGCTACGACCATTTAAAACACAGGTAAAAAATTAAATTTCTAATAGGTATACGATTATGAAATTTGGTACATGGTTTGTTTCTAATAAGTGTGAATGTAGCTACATAAAAAAATCCAATAATATAGACGTGCAAAACTGAATGGTTCCAACATCTTTTGGTCAGAACATTTTTTGAAAAATATACAAAAAGTGATCTCTCAATTTTACCGTAGAACTAGCCGTTTTCGAGCAAAATGTGTGCAAAAATTTTAATGTATGAATCGAAAAACTTAATTCCTAGGTAGACATAGTAACTACAAGTATTTACATTTTCTGTCAATGAAGACATTATAGTAGTAGTAGAATATGAAATAATTAATGTTATTATGCGTACTTTAAATATTATTCAGAGTACACCTCTACTGTTAATATGTAGTAAATGGATGTTGCAAACCAATGCACAAACAGTTGAAGGAATAGTGGCAAGTGCTTTGTTTAATATTGGTGTTAGAAGTGAAAATGTTTTACTGTTTGTATCCGAACTGGCGGCATATACACTGTGTCCTAGAATAGATATAGCAAGAGTGTAATGGACAAGCAAATTTTGATTTTGGAATGGCGTTTCGGAAATCAGTCATGCTGGTATAAAGCTGTAAAGCTATGATATATCAAAGTGAGTTGATTCGGTGCTATACAAAGATTTTATAGGTCAATTTATACAAATCAATAATAAATAAACTACCTTTATCTTTCAATATTTAAAAAAATCCATTAAAACAAGTTGTTTAGAATGCAATTTGTGCCTACTTACCAAATTTTAAAACTACAAATTTATTTTGTTGGAACTGCCACTTTTTTCACTAGTTTTTTCTGTTAAAAATAAGATGAGATGTTAAGAACAAAGGTTATTTATAACACTGGTTTATTTTAGAAAAGATATTTGTGATTTCAGAACACTTACAAAAATGATTTTTAAAAATTCAAAATAGTATAATATGTTGAAAAAAAGGACAGTTCCAACAAGGTAAATTTGTATTTCTGAAATTTAGTAAGGAGACACAAATTGAATCCTAATCAACTTTTTTGTTCAAATTTTTTCACACCTTGAAGATTGAAGGTAGTTTATTATTGGCTATTTTTATAAATTGATTTATAAATAGAGCTGTCCGAGGTCACCTGGCCGCCAGAGCCGTCATATGACTCATATGTTTACATCATGTCATAATACTTGAATAAGTATATTAAATGGAAATAAATTTTAACAATAATGTTACATTTTATAAAAATTTGTATAAAACTCACCCTTTTAAACAGATTTATGAAGTAGTTTGGTTGTCGTCATCACAAAGTGGGGAAGATCTATAGTATAATAGCATCAGGTATGTTTCTACAGCTGTCTCTGTCAACGATGTTCGCTTTGGTGAAAAAATATGTTTGTATTTTGAAAATGACCGTTCGACATCTACGGATGTAATACAGGCATAAGTAAAACAATCTGTGAACTCACTTAACGAAGTTGTAGATGCACCATCACAAATTTGTCTTAATTTGCTAAAATCAGGATCTTTCTGTAATACACTCTCGAATTTTTCACTAACGCGATTATTTTTTGCGTCATTTATAGCCTGTAGCTGTGTTTTTACGTCGTCCACTATTTGCAGCGATTCCACTAACGACAACGAACTATTTTGCAATTTTTCTATTGCGTCGTGTAGTCCCCTATAATTGTTATTAATACTTTTTAAATCTGTTTCAAGGGAAACGCCTTGAAAGCTTGTCTGGCTTTCCCTAATAGCTGCAGCCTCGTTAGGGTTGAACTGTAGTATCACAGCTTTTATTTGTTGAAAATATTCAGCATAATAAAAAGCCGTGGAAATGTTGGTTTAAGAGGGTCCAGTACACGTACTATAATATTTAAAATAGAATTTTTTTTACAATCTGTCGTCTCGTCAATACATAACCAGAGCCGTGTATTTTTTAATCCACATTTAATCCTATTTACAATGTCTTCACGAACAGCTGGAATATATCTACATAACGATGTACGACTTGGTAAGTTCACCTGGGGATTGTATTTATTCCAAAACTCCCGAAATGGTTGCTTATCCAGTATGTGTAGCGGAATATTACAGGCTATTAACATTAACAATAAATCACACATAAACTGAGTTGTCAAAGGCATGCCATTTTTTTATTTTGATGTTGCACGGTATTGATATGACGACGACAATCTGTTTTGTGCCAGCACATTAAGTCTTGATTGCAAACTTTACAAATTATTTTGCATAAATTTATTCACTGTGTCCGCGTACGGTCGTTTTTTACCCTTTGGCGCATTTGACATTATGTATAATTTATAGGTACAACCTCACGCATTAACCTTTTAAATAAAACTGTAGCGTAAATCACTTCTAAATCGGCACGTGTGACGACAGCGCAAGACCGTGGCTGTACTCCAGGCACATCGGACAGCTCTACTTATAAAACACCCTGAATAACACCAATCAACTCATTTTTGATATAGGTATCTTAGTTTTCTATCCAGCAGGACCCCAGCAATCATTTTATAAAATTATGTAAAATAAATTTAATCGTAAAATTAGAATTAACCGTATTTAAATAAAACTTATGTTGACGTGACGTGGATTTGATATAAAGACGACGTCGAAATTTAGTTAAATTGACTAAGATACGTAAAATTACATATAAGTTTTCATTGTAGTTGCACATTATGTTTTGTTATTAATACGGATTTAAGTACATTTGACATCATTTCGACGTCAACTCGACATCGAGTTGAGTAGTTTTCGGTAAAGTATACGAATTTATGTGCAAAAAGGCAAATGATCTTGTAGAAAAAAGAAGAATTTTATGTTTATTTGATATTTTTCTTTATAAGTAGTAGCAACATTGTTGATAGTCATCTAGAAAATTAAAAAGACACCTAATTCATAGTAAGATCGAAAATAAGTAATTGTCGGTGAAAACAATAAATCCAATTTAATTGCGTAATATCAGAAGTTCTCGGTTGTGGAAATTAATGCGCCGAAAATTTTTCCGTGCATATTAGTACCTGTACTTCGAAAAAATAACCATGCGCCTCCAAAATGTTCATTAATATGAAAATTCCTATTATCTAGTAAAAAAAAATTATAATTATGGTTTGAGCCAAAAGTATGTTATACTTGTTGAATATGACTTAGTAAGTATAATTATGTATTATTTTAACCTTTCATCAGTTCGGTTCCACACAAACTAATTTTGAAAATTTCAATTTCAAATCGTACTACTGTGGTAAAAAAACATGGCGTCTTACGCTAATTTGACCTTAAGGTTAACTGTCTTTGAAAATGTAACTACAAAAGATAATTGACTAAATGGTTGAAATCAGGTAGATAAGCTAGGTAGAATTTAACGAGGTTGTCGACCTAATATTATTTTAAAGGAGCGTAATAAAGGCAACCAAATAGTTTGCTACGTAGGTATAAATTACGTAGAATTTCCAACAAAATCTACATAGTTAGAATATTCTGCCATTATGACGATTTCCACCAAAAAGGTAAATATTACCTAATTTTACTACCTATTTCGACTTTAAGAGAAATTTACCTTTAAGGCAATTTGTGATAGATTTTTTTTAGTAGTTTTCCCTTGCTGCTTTAGTTAAAAGTACTTAAGCAAAATAGGATATAAGGTAGATTTATTGGTATTATTTACGTAAATTTAAATATAAAGTAAAACCAATAGGTAAATTTCTATGGGAAGTGTATTTTTCCAGTCAATTTTACGTCATAACTACCTCAATAACTAAATTCGTCTGTTACCAAGTCGATTTATAGCCAATTTTGTGGAAAATGTTTGCTGGGACTGAATCCCCCAAGTGCCATATCAAAATTCGACAAATTATTGTCCATTAAATGTCTTGTTACATCTATCCTGGGACACAGTGGATGTGTGCTGCCAGGCTTTTATGATCTACGATACACGTATCTCAATGTGATTCATGTAACTTGTCTGGCCCATGCCTTATACTATAATGCCTTGAACACGGTGCATGAGATTTCATGAAATATTAAGGCACTCGAGTTATGTATGTATTTTAATTGTTCGATACAAGTGATTGCTATTATGTCTTAATCCATGTGCCAACCCTGGATACACGAAAATGGTCCGATGCCTATTCATAATCCTATCTTGACGGATTCCTGATATATTAAATAAAAACCATTTTTTCACACCTACTTCAAATAACTCTAATTCCTTCATTTGCGGACACGCGTTAATATGAACCCTTCTTCTTATTTTTGCATGTTGATTCAGCCAACGTATTTAAACACAGAAATTTAGAAACACCCTGTGCATCATAACAGTTTTACTCTTCAATAAAACATGAAGAATACGATACAAAGTTGTATAAAACACCGAAATATTCTCACATCCGCTACAAACTCTGATATTTAAAATAGAAATTAATTACCTAGATATACCAGATCTGGAGCAAATAAATGGAGATTCTGGTGGCCAACTTCATTTTACGTCAGTAGTTATTAAAATTAAAGTACAGTACTAAAAGCAAAACTAATTAAAAGCCCCATATAAATCCTCGGCGATAATATTGTTTAAGCTATTTAACAATTTGAAATGTACAGATTAACTTTTAAGGTGCGCGTAGGTAGCACCGCGAGGGTCCAAGATTTCAAATGGAAGAACTAATTAACTCCCATTACTTTGTTAGAGAGTTTTCAAGATGGTTATAATTGTTTCAACACACAGCGGTATGTTTATAGTTATCGCTCTTAATAGACATTTAAAGTAAGTGGGTTCGATTCTATTGACGGTCCATAATGCACCAAATTGAAGGATTCCGTGTTTGTAAGTCGTTCGGGCGAGAATGAATTCTTTGTTCAAATTCCAAGACGAAGTTATTTAACTAGTCTTACCGATAATAATAACTATTAGGTGAATAAGTTGAATATATTTCTAAAACAAAATATCACTAGTTAGTATATATGGTAAATATTATACCGTATATACGAAGTTGCTGTAAATCCGCTGGGTGGGCTATCAAATCAAACGGTAAAGTCGGTTTTCTTGTTTTTATTATATTTTTGAGCGGAAATTGTTTGTGGATATTTAAGAATTAGTGTCTACTGTAGGATTCAAACGTATTGAGTTATGATCAACGCAATTATTTTATCATATACAAGGTGTTTCAATGATGTCATGAAAATCTTAGAGAATAATTTGTTTTCTCTAAAATGCTTTCTAAACGCTCTACGATACTTTGAAAGTATAACATTAAACAGGCTTTTTGTCTTCATAGTCAGTGGCGTCGGAGTTAGGATGGGTTGGGATGATAGAATTTTACATAAAAATGTTATTTCCAACCGAACGGATTTCTATTTTGTGGATTAGGATACATCACCTTTAACTAAAACTTTTGCCCCCTTCAGTTTCTTCATTGTGTCAAAAGTCACATTTTTTGACATTTCAAAAAAGTCATATTTTGACGTTTCAAAAAACTCGGTGTGGTGGAGTTTGTAATAAAAGTAATTTTTGACGTTTCAAAGAAGTTACAATGGTGGAATGCCACTAATATATTTTTTTTTTTTTGAAAAAGTAATTTTTGACGTTCCAAAAGTCACATTAGTGGAATGTTACTAATACATTCTTTTTTGATATTTTAAATTGACGTTTCAAAAAATCACTAATATTTTAAAATTTGAAATGTCAAAAAAAATTGACATTTCAAATTGACGTTTCGAAAATGTCACTAATTTTTTTTTTGACATTTCAAATTTTATGAACCGATGAAAAACAATGATTATTCGCAAAATTTGTAAGTTAATAATATTTTAGTATATAACATTTCATATGTTTTTTGTTAGGGTTTTCTTCATTATTATTTTTTTATAAGTATTTTCTTGATACTTTCTTATGTTAATACCGAACACAAAGATTTATTCCACTTTTCCACCAAATGCCATAAAACTATCATAAATCATTCAAACCATCACCATATAGGATTGAAAAGCAGTAAAATTGATTTAAGAACATATCTGTCTTCTAATATGGTTTATATATTGTTCCTTTGAACAGTTCAAGTATAAATAATATTCGTTTCATTACGAACATTGTTACGGTAAACATGTCCGAATAGAAAATCATTACTATTTTATTATTACTATTGTTGCTGGCATGCAATTTTAGCTGTATATTTTACATACAATCTTTAAACCACACCTTAAGACTCCTGGAGCTCCACCAGACTTGTCATTTGTGAAGTGATAAGTATGATTGAAACAGTTGCAAATATATAAATGATCTACTACTTTCTCATCTACCAATTATAGTTAAAGTATTGTCATCGTAAAAAAGTTGAGGGTTGTGATGGAAATGAACGTTTTTGTTTTAGTTTTACATACCGTCTGTGTGTCTGGTCTATATAGTAACACATTTTTCTTGAACACAACTCAACGTGTAAATCTGAAACTTTACATACTAGATCTGGAAGGTCCAAAGTAGTCTACTGAATGTTAGTGAAATCGGTGTATGATAGAGGGCATTTCTCATGAAAAACCATTGGCATCAATTAAAAAAAAGGTGTCAAATAAAAATTTTTTAAAATGAGAAATTTGGACGAAAGCATAGATATATAGTCAGTTTACACCGCTTAAATTAAAGCGAGAACGATGATTGTTGTTTTTGCTGGCACGCGACCGAGGCGGAGTTTCACTTACATTCTGTGATACTTCAGAGCTGCACTTAATTTTGTTACCGAATCATTCTAGCAGTGCTGATATATTGTATGTATAATATTATAAGATATTTAATATCTATTTATTTGCTGGCGTGTTTTTGAAAATATTTTAAGAAGGTTATCGTGTTGAGGTGAGAAGTAATAATTATTTTATATCTGTTTATTTGCTGGTGTGTTTTTGAAAATAATATAAGAAGGTATTTGATGGAAAAATGTTTCGGTCGTGGGAGGCCTCTACGTCTACATCTTATTGTGTTTGTGAAAATGAAAGTGATAGAGATTACAGTGATAAAGAAAATCAAAGTTTAGTAGTGTTTTCAGTAAGAAAAAATCGGTTTCATTTGAACGAGCAAGCGAGACAAATTTGCCTTAATGTTTACAATAATCATTTGACGCGACGAGTTAATAACCCATTTGTATGATTTGGATATACTAGGTGAAACAGCATCTCTGAATTTATTTTTAGTTCATTTAGTGAGAAAAATATTTGTGTCTGTTACTATTTTGAGAGTATATTTTTAGTTTTTATTTTGTTTTTAGAGCTTTCTTGTAATTTTTTAAATAATCTCTTTATTCTATACTAATATTCCATACCCATCCTTTCCTGGCAAGAATTGCTCATACCTCCTCGCTTCTTGCTGGGTGGTAACAATTTATATTAAGCAAACTTGAATACTGTAACTGCTGTATATGCAGTCAATACGTTAAATTCAATACTTTTATTTCAATTTTTTGTACAATTGTCAAATTGTTGTTAGTTAAACTGAGCACAAAAACCTATATTGAAAAAGTAAACGAGCGAACAATATAGTTAAATCCGGCTCTGCGTTCCGTAGCGTCTTACCCCGGACGTCCCGTCACAATATAGATTTCGCTGACTATACTTTAAATTTATTTGATAAATAGGATTTAAAAAGAAAGCTAATCCTCTTTTGCAATTATGACTTAATTTTTCTAAAAGAACTTCATGGCATGGATGAAGGCGCGGGAATGTTCGCACAAACCTCTGTGCATAACCTGCTCATGCTCAATGCCCTCGACTATGTCGCTATTCAGACCAGGCGGTTTATGTCCGATTTGGCTATTATGGCCGTTGGACTATCGAAAACTGTTTTCATCATTATATACCTATGGATAACAAGACTGCCCCGCCCCGATTTACCGGCTTGCTAGACCGGTGCCGCGACCGGACAGCCCGCCTCCGTAAGCGGTAATAGGACCGTTCTAAAATCGGGCAACAATCGACCTGTCATTACACGCGATTTATTTAGGGTGACACGTCAATGCGCCACGTGTTGGCAACGGACCCATGTGAGGCGTGAGCCCAGATGTTCAAAATAAGAAAGATGGAGGAGAACGAAGATAATGGCTATAATCCAGTTCCAACTTCCACGTACCTAGTCCGCGGTGTCTTAGCATCACCCTAAGTCATGGAGTTCCATCGAACCCAATTAAGATACGAGCCACGCAGCGCCATGGTCGGAACGCGAGATAAAGTCTCACGTTCCAAACTAAGGCTAATAAGGCCACGAACTGAGAGTGGAGACATTACTCCCCTCAACGAGACCGTCACGCTGTGTGTTGTCAGGCAGTACTCTGCGTCTCGCCCCACGCTGGCTTCCTCCGAAATCCTCATTAACCAATATCGCGGCAAGCCCTGCTTCATCCCGGTACTTAACCACCTTGTTTTCGTGAGCCCTATCAAGATTAATGGCGCTAACCGCTTGAGCGTCGATGATCGCAATGCGACCATATCTATAAGCAGTTATATCCGGTTTTCTCGGTCCGACTCGAGTTGGGTACACTCTCTCGAGTTGTACTGTCCATCCCTTGTCCCTCAAAGATTTGGCCACAGTCTCGACTAGTAGCATTGTGTCTTAAGATCCGCCCGCCGTGCGTCCGATGGCACTTCTGAATAATGTGTCTCGCGGTCTCGGTTTCCCCGACACCCAGACGACACATCATCGCAGTGGTGCCATCGGGTCGCCTCCCACGAGAACATCACATACGACACGCTAACGCGTTAGCACGGACCTAATGGTAGTGCACGTAATCCGCTCTAGGTATGCGGTTAAGCACAGCTTGGGTATTCGAGTGCTTTTCTCTAAAGCACAATTTTTAGTTGTTCAAGAGATTGTTATAATATACCTGGTGAGTATATGTTTTGAAATAATTTCTTCGATCTTGGCAAATACAGAAACAATAGATATTGGATTAATTGTCCATACTACGTATAGATAGATCTCTATTTTAAATATGTTTTTCAAATCCTATAGATATATGTATGTTAGATAGTGACTTTATTATATAAAAAAGGATGTGATGGAAGACCAATATTTTCAAATTAATGCTGAAATTACTAATTTTTTCATTTTAAAGAAAAAATGCATTCTTTATAAAAAATCTTACGTTTATGATTACGAACAACAATAATTGTTAATGACATTTTTCTCTAGAAGAAAAAATATTGGCAGTATTTAAGTTTTTGAACATCTGATAGCGACTTTTGGATTGTTAAAATAAGCAAAACTTTTTATAAGGAATTAATAAATTTACAACTATTGTGAAATCCATCTGGGGATACTCCAGTTACGTTTATAGACGTGGTATTGTCGCTTTCAGACTACAAATGGATTTTTAATAACCGACGCCGGCATCTAACTTCAGATCATTTAGAACAATTACTAAAAATGTACTTTTATCCCAGTACCAGAAAATAATTGTTATGGTGCAACAGTGTTTTTTGCTAAATGTTCAGCGTTCATCTAATTTTGGACATTACAAAAATTACCTGTCAAAAATATAAGGTAAGATATTGTCTATTTTGTATTGTATATCATTTTTGCATTTTAAAATATTGTGTTCGCACACGAGCTGATTTCTTCCTTGATATTCGCAAAACGAGTCGCGAAACGACTACCTTAGCTGCCGTCTCTAATGATCAATAAACTACTAGTATGAATGAACACTGTTATTTAATTCAATATATTCTTGCAATCATGAGAAGTATGTAGTTGTTTTAATAGTTTCCGTGATAAAATGTATTGGATTTGTTTTGTTTAATATATTGTCTACTTAAAACTTTAATACTGGCACATCGGTTAAAAATGACAGTGTAATAATAATAATAATAAAATGTTATTGTTATCAATATCATATTAGATTTGAAGTAATGCTTACGTATCACCCAAACAATTGATTTATTTTTCTAGTAATGTATAATAAAAAGCAAATAAAATGTCGTATTTTTAAATAAATCAGTTACGTAAATTATACAGTAAGCTACAAAGTACAGAAACAACGTAATTTTTTTTCAACACAGCGCTACACCTATATAACTTTAACGATGCAATAAATATGTAAGTCACTCAATGCTCAGTCGCTACCGCACACGTTAAAGAAAGGTGAATGTATTAATTATCCGCTACTGCCAGACATAAAAATCATATTGCTTGAATTTCCATATGAATGTTCTTTAATATACACATAATGCTTCTAGAGAATATTGAAAGCTATTAAAAATGACATACTGTTAATTGATATAATCTGCTTTTATACATGAGCATTCTGGTTTCTGTCGTCTGTTTTTCCAACAACTACACCTTTAAGCTTTCAAAAGAGGCATAAATAAATTAACTATATCATTATGTATTACATTTAATTTTCTTACATAATTAATTAAATTTTGACATAAACTGATGTAAGATATTAAATGTAGCGGTCCTAGAAGAAGAAATTAAATAAAAATTAATTTGTAAACTTAAACCGAAGCCAATAAAACTGATATTGTTTCGTTGCATAGTAACGCCCTATATCTATTTTTATTTCTGCTTATATTTTAAATTCAATCTTAGTTGCTTATAAATTCATCTTTGAAAGAATTCGAGTTAGTAACAGTACTTTTTGTAACTTTAACAAATTGGTTTATAAATAATAGTGTAACAAATGTTAATGTCACCTAGAATATTGTTTCATATATACACAATGTTTCAAAAAATCTGTCATGTAGCTTCGTATTTATGCATTTCTAGAAAAAATAAAATAAAATAATAATTGGGTTTTGCAAAAGCATTCTCTCAAACCTAATATGACAATAATAAATACCTAGATTTTTAGGTTTTATATTGAGATTTTTATCTGAATGTGCTAGTATAAAAGAATATCAGTATAAAACAAAAATCTATAGGTATTTATTATTATTATCATGTTGGATTAGAGATAATGGTTTTGTAAAACCCAATAATTTTTTTTTCTAGAAATACACAGTGTGAGACACGTAATTTTGTCTCTCTTTATTTCTTTAATTACTCTGATATTTCAAAAATTAAAAGTTGTGAAATATATATATTTTTAGTAGATATCAAATATGTTATTGCAAATTAAATAGAAACTAGAATGTATCATTCGATGAAAAGAGTTTTCAGAAAAAATATAACATTGTAATTTTTTGTAGATCCTAAATTTTCGGAGAAATGTGACCGGCACGGAATATTTAACGAACCCTTTATATGTTCCAGTAAGGTGATTTATGTATATTATTTTTTTGAATTCGTTTATAATACTGACGTAGTTTTCCACAAAACACCAAAACACTATATACTGCACTCGGCGCGCGTTTCGCCAACCAAGTTGGCATCATCTGGAGATGATTAAAACTAAACTTATGCTAATAATCTATCCTATTTATACTTAAACTATTATCATGGTTCACCGTACTGTCACGGTTCGGTGAACCGTGACCCACTAACCAATAAAGCGGGCTATTTGGGATAAGCCGTCTGTCACTATTCATACTATTTTTACACTTTATGATTTGCAAGCTTTCAAATGCATCCAGCTGTCTAGTATTTGTTACATTCCTAATTAATCTTAAATTGCTAATATCTATTTTATGGTTATTCTCAAACGCATGTTGGGCTACACTAGACTTATCTGTTCTACCATATTTGAGATGGGCCATATGCTCTTTGAATCTCGTTTGAATTGATCTTCTAGTCTGTCCAACATATTTTTGATTACAGTCCTTATAGCCAATTTCGTAAATCTCCGACTTTTCATTTGTTTCAATTTTGTCTTTTGGATTACCTAAAAGTTGTTATAGTTTGTTTCCCAATGAATGAACCACTGTCATACCTACATTTTTAAAGATCTTACCAATACCACGGGTGAATCGAAGATCGAATGGAATCGATACAAATTTCGGATTTTCTTTCATTTTGAAAGGTCGAGGAATTTCGAAACGATTCTTTAAACTTTCGTTTCCTAATTATTTAATCAATTAAACTTACAGAATATCCATCACTCGCAGCTATGCCTTTTCTTTTTTAAACCTCTCCTTATTGAGAGGGAAGCTTAATAGACGATGGACTAGAAAATTAAAACTCGCTATTTTGTGTTGAGTACAATGGTGAGAGTCCTTAGGCATATATCTTAGAGTACTGGTATCTTTTCTGTATATGTCAAATTGTAACATATTTTCACTATTTCTAATTACTAATACATCTAAAAATGGTAGTTGTTCAGAGTTTTCAGTTTCATATGTGAATTTAATTGACCTGAAACGTCTGTTTAATTTAGATACAAAGTTATCAATATCAGCGACTTTTGTATCGAACACTGCAAAAATGTCATCCACAAACCTAAGCCAAACCCTGGGGAAATACTCAAATTCTTTTTCTGCTTCCATCTCGAATCTGTTCATGAAGAGACTGGCAATGAATGGTGACAAAGAGTTACCCGTTGCGGTTCCTTCATGTTTTCGAAGAAATTATCGTTGATTCGAAAACAGGTTTGTTTCATGCAAAGTTTAGTGAGTTTAAGATATTCTTTTACTACATCTTGACTGAGATTGTTTAATTCGAGTAGATCCTTAAGGTAGTCTAAGGTCTGTGATATCGGAACACTTGGAAGCAATGAACAAACGTCAAAGGAGATCAAAATTTCACCTTCTTGCAACTGAATATTTTTCACCTTATTAATGAAATCGTTGGAATTAATCACAGAGAAACTATGCGATGGGTAAATTTTCGAACTCTTCTGTTAACCATTTTGATAGGTGGTAAGTCGACGATCCGATTGCTAAAACAATAGGACGTACCGACTTTCCTGGTTTATGTATCTTAGGCAAGCAGTACAATCTAGGTACACCTGAGTTAGATACATGTAACTTTCTATTTAAAGCTGAAGTAATAAGGTTGTTGCAGAATTTAAGTACATTTCTTACTCCAGTAACCATTTTTGGTAATGGATTTCTAGAAAATTTTTTATAAGGACCATTACTAATCAGATTGTCTACCCTTTCATAATAGTCCTCTTTATCTAAAATAACAACTTTATTGCCCTTATCTGCTTTTAAATAAAAACAATCTTTCTCACGCAACCGTTTGATAATTTTCTTTTGTAGATTTTGACTTTTTTAGGCATTTATTACGCATTGATTAATTTAAGTTTACCTCGATCTTTCAAAATGAAAGAGATAATCCGAATTTTGTATCGATTCCATTCGATCTTCGATTCACCCGTGGTATTGGGAAGATTTTTTAAAGATGTAGGTATAAATAGGGTAGATTATTAGAATTAGTTTAGTTTTAACCATCACCAGATGATGCCAACTTGGTTGACGAAACGCGCGTCGAGTATATAATGTTTTGGTGTTTCGTGGAAAACTACGTCAGTTTTATCTTCACATCAAAGGTTCCAACCCATTCCAGGAATTCGTTTATACAAGCTTAAACAATTAAAGAAATTTTAAATCCAAATATTATTTAACATCTTTATGTTTATACAAATGTATGAAAGTCAACCATAATTAGATTAGAGGAAAATAACAATTCCAGATTGTTAAATTATGACCTACCTTTACATTCATAAACGACTACCATTCAGTAAAATTAAATAGAACCATTCACGCGAGTTCATTAAGTTCACAATAGAAAGAATTCCTTTTATCCAGTGCATCATTAATTTTTTTATTTGGACGTTTCTCGGTTTACACATGTCTCAACAAATTGTAGACTATGTAGAATTAATGGTCACAAAATGTATTACTTAAATAAATAAGTAGCTACAGTTTAGAAAAATAGAATAGAATTTTATTGATTATTGTTATTTATAAGTTTCAATATTTGTATTATCAAAGGGTCAAACAAGATCGTCTAGTTGTTTTGTATACTTACTTACTTTTGGCGCTGTTCACTTACAAAAGAATTAATTATGTATATACAACCACGTGAAAAATAGAAGTTTTTTTAAATATAAACATTTATATACACATATGAATATTCGTATGTAGCCAATAACACTGGTCTGCAACGAAATCCTCCTTTAAAAAATTATGCTATAAGTATGAAGATTTTAATGCTCTGAATCTATTCCCGTTGGCCGATTTTTTCTATCACGTCTAGATTTTTTATATGAATTTTTTTTTAAATTTCATAAATTTTGTTTTTTTTTTAATTTTTTTTTGTCAACATCAAGAACAGTATACATACATACAAAATAAGTTTTAGCGAGTTGTAAGAGAAAGAAAATAAAGTCACAGCGAATACTGCGCATGCGCATATCTACTACCATAAAAATCACTGTCAATACTTTCTTTCTTTCTCTTACAACTCGCTAAAACTTATTTTGTATGTATGTATACTGTTCTTGATGTTGACAAAAAAAAAATTTAAAAAAAAACAAAATTTATGAAATTTAAAAAAAAATTCATATAAAAAAATCTAGACGTGATAGAAAAAATCGGCCAACGGGAATAGATTCAGAGCATTAAAATCTTCATACTTATAGCATAATTTTTTAAAGGAGGATTTCGTTGCAGACCAGTGTAATATCTGCAAATCAGATACAAAACTGTTACACTACACCGATTAATACTGTTACGTGTTTGCTATCCACACAAACACCTGTACTCGTAGATTCGTTGATTGAAAGTCCAGGTAACACTTACTCACTACTTTATTTACTAATTAACAATTAATAACAATAGATTAATTACTGTCTTAACTATAATCACACTAAAACACTTATAAGTCTCTTTCTTATTGCTTCTTTACTCGTTCACGTTCAACTTAAGATTAATTCTCGGCCCACCGTGCGTCTTATTTATACACCCATTCTCCCGATCTAGAGCACTCCAGAATATTCCCGGCCGTTCGTGTACAATTCCAGCCTAATCTAACCAGTCTGCACAGTCCAGTGGCGTAACACTGCCCCCTCCTTAAGCCTGAACGTCCCGATCAGGCAATTCACTATTCCCTGCATACTTGGCTAGTCTCTCTATGTGCACCACTTTCATCTTGGATTTTGGACTTTGCTGAATTCTATATACAACGTCGTTTAGTCTGGTGACCACAGTGTAAGGACCTTCCCAGGGCGGGTGAAGCTTCGGGGACCTGCCTTTCTTTCGTTGTGGGTTATATAGTCAAACCAAATCTCCAGCCTGGAACCCTCCTGAATTCGCCTTAAGATCATAACGAGCCTTCATGCGATCACTTGCTATGGCAATTCGATCTCGTACCAGCTCATGAATGTTCCTTAGCCGTGCACCAACTTCATCGGCGTAGTCATTTACGGAAAGTCGCTCCTCATCCGGTGTGCCAAACACCAAGTCACATGGCAGTCTAATCTCACGTCCAAACATCACGCGAGCCGGTGTCTGTTTTGTTGTTTCATGAATGGAGGCCCTGTATGCCATAAGGAAAAGAGGTAAGTGACGGTCCCAATCTCTCTGATGTTTCTCAACCACTTTGGATAGGTGCTCCTCCATGGTTTTATTATATCTCTCCACCATTCCGTCTGATTGTGGATGTAGGGCTGTTGTTCTTGTCTTATGAATTCCCAGTAGGCGACACATCTTCTGAAACACCC
Organism: Rhamnusium bicolor; assembly: GCA_029963845.1. Taxonomy (NCBI): domain Eukaryota; kingdom Metazoa; phylum Arthropoda; class Insecta; order Coleoptera; family Cerambycidae; genus Rhamnusium; species Rhamnusium bicolor. Next base: position 194,669 of record JANEYF010005222.1, on the reverse strand, counting down.
CTGATTCAAAGTTTCTTCCTTGATCAGAATGCAATTCTAGGGGCACGCCAAATCGACATACTAGATTATCTACCAGAGCTTGAGCGACAGTGGCTGCTTCTTGGTTGGGTATGGCATAACCTTCAGGCCACTTACTGAAATAATCCATGGCAACTAAGATGTACTTGTTCCCATCATCTGTCACGGGGAATGGACCAGCTACGTCGATCGCAATTCGCTCAAAAGGAGCCCCTACGTTATATTGTTTCATTTGGCCCTTACTTCTTGTCCGTGGCCCCTTACTTGCCGCACAAACTTCACATTTGCGGCACCAAGCTTCCACATCTTGGCGGCTGTTCACCCAGTAGAATCGTTCGCGTACTTTAGTGAGAGTTTTGTCGATGCCAAAATGTCCGCCAGATGTTCCATTATGCACTTCCTGGAGTACTTTTGGTATGCGACACCTGGGAATTACCAATCTCAAAGTAATTTCCTTCCCGTCTGCACTTTCCCAAGCTCTTTTCAACAGTCCATCCTCTACTCTAAGGGAATCCCATTGTGCCCACAAAGCCTTCAGTCCCACTGCCTTGTCTGAAATGTCCTTCCAGCCTGGTCGGGCTCCTCTTTCTTTCCATTCCAGAACAGGACCAGTTTCTTGATCTTTTAACTGCTCTTCTCTTAATGTCTCTCTTGTCCAGTCGTCAGGAACATCAATTTTAACGGTGTTCACAATTATTATCCCTTGTTGTTTTTCTACCCGGTGGCAGTGCTTGCAGTCTTCCCGACAGGGTCTTCTGGAGAGAGCGTCTGCATTTTTATGGGATTTTCCAGGACGATGTTCGATTTTAAAATCGTACTGCTGCAGTTTTTCTATCCAGCGAGCTAGTTGGCCTTCCGGAGTCTTCAATTGCAATAGCCACTTTAATGCAGCATGGTCGGTCCGAACCTTAAAGTGTTGTCCATATAGGTACTTGTGAAAATGGTCTATGGACTTGACAATGGCCAATAGTTCCTTCCGTGTCACACAATAGTTACGTTCTGGCTTCGACAACGTCTTGCTGAAGTACTCAATTACTTTTTCCTGTCCATTTTGAATTTGGGAAAGAACACATCCAAGTCCAGAATTACTGGCATCCGTGTCTAATACGTACAGACCTTTCCGTTCTGGGTATGATAGAACCGGACTCGAACACAGTGCTGATTTTAGTGTTCTGAACGATGTTTCACACTCTTGTGTCCATTGGTACTGAACCTTCTCTTCTGTAAGCCGGTGTAGTGGCTTCGCAATATCGGCAAATCGTTCCACAAATCGTCTGTAGTAAGTTCATAGGCCAAGGAAGCTTCGTACTTCGTGAACATTTGAAGGCCTCGGCCAATCTCGTACTGAGGAAATCTTGTCTGGGTCTGTTCTTATCCCCTCCGAAGACACGACATGTCCTAGGAATTTTACCTCTTTCTGGAACATTAGGCACTTTTTGGGATTCAATTTCAGGTGTGCATTTTTAATTCTTCCAAACACTTCTTGAAGGTTCTTCAAATGCTCCTTAAAATCCCGTCCCATAACCATCACATCATCAAGATAAACTAGACATGTCTTCCAAGTTAGTCCTCGTAGTACTAGTTCCATCAGTCTTTCAAAAGTTGCTGGTGCATTGCACAGGCCGAAAGGCATCACAGTGAATTGATAAAGGCCACTTCCTGTCGAAAAGGCTGTCTTGTCTTTGTCATCTGGATAAACTCCCACTTGCCAATATCCACTTCGAAGATCTAGAGTGGAAAACCACTGTGAACCTGCCAGCGTACTTAGTGTGTCATCAATTCGGGGTAACGGATAGCTGTCTTTTCTAGTGACGTCATTCAGCTTCCTGTAGTCGACACAGAATCTTAAAGTTCCATCTTTCTTAGCAACCAAAACTACTGGAGACGACCAAGGACTGGTTGATTCCTCAATAACTCCGTCTTTAAGCATCTTCTGTACCATTGCAGAAGCCTCTTCTTGTTTTGCTAATGGGAGCCTCCTAGGTGGTTGACGAATAGGAGCTGATTCACCAGTATTTATCCGATGTTGTACTATGTTGGTCTTTGTAAGAGCTTCTGTGTCCTTTGCAAATACTGTACTTTCTTTCTTCAAAAATTTTAAAGCTTCTCTATGTTCATCAGGAGTTAAATGGTCTAACTGGGCATTTAGCATCTTTACAATTTCTTGGTCCATATCTGTAGACGAAGCTCCAATGATTTGTTCTTCACATCTCGCAATCCATGTGACTGGTTCGTAGGTGCCAATTGCTTCGCCTTCCTTGAACGTCACTGAGTGTGAATTTAGGTTAACCATTCTAATCGGTATCTTGTCTGTAGTCTGTGTTAACGTCCTTGCCAGAATTACATTGTCTGTCATTTTAATTGAGTCATCCTTCTCAACGAGGCCAAAGCGGTATCCCACAGAATTTTCCTCCAGGACTGCCTCAATTACCTTCTCTGTTCGTGCAGGAATTTTTACTGTCCTCGAAGTTAGTAGCCTAATATTATGGAATTTTTCATCTGCCGTTGACAAAATAATTTCTTCATTTCCAATCCTGAGAACTCGTTCTCCAACGTCAAGTACAAATCCATATTTTTCCATAACGTCTAATCCTAAAATGAAGTCATCTGTAATGTCAGCTACGATAACTTGGTGTTTAAAACATAAGCGGCCAATCTGCAGCTCCATGTCGACTTCCCCATGAACCGCCGCCCTATCTCCCGTAGCTGTCCGGATGACTAATCCATTCTGTCCTTTATTTACTTTGAAACCCGTTATGAATCCTTCCCGTACTATTGATGACGTAGCTCCTGTGTCGATTGTGAACACACAATTCTTCTTATATACATAACCCTCCAACAACAGACTACTTTGAACTCTCCGAAGTTGGGAAACTTTTATTTCTCGGGGGTCACAACATTTCTTGGCCAGCGGAGCCCCCAAATTGCCAGCCATCTTTAGTTTTCCTGTGGCTCCTCAACCACAGCAGCATTTACCCTTTCTGGGCTGCGTTGACGACAGTTCCTCTTGATATGGCCCACTTTGCCACACCTATAACAACGGATGCCTCCATTCTGCCTCCCACTACTTTGTTGTTGGTCTTGTCTCTGCTGGGAGTTCGATTTTGTCAGTAGTTGGGTTATCATCTTGTGTATATCAGATATCAGGTTTGGTGTTGTGCTGTCTGGTTTGTCTTCCTCCACACTCACAGCTCGTACTCTCTGATTTGATTGTGTGGTATCCTTATAGGCAGCTTCAATCTCCAGTGCATGTACTAAAGCCTCACTACTAAGCTTATGCCTGGCCAACTTAAAAATTCGCCTAACTTCCTGGTCCCTTACTCCATCAATAAATGTACCAACTGCTAACTGTTGTTGAAATTCCATTGGTGCATCAGGATAGGCTAGATGGGCTAATCTTTCTACCGCAGCCTCGAATTCCTGGAGGCTTTCTCCACCTCGTTGTCTACGTAATTTGAGCTGAGCCTGATATACTTGGGCTAGATGTTGATCGCCATATCTTAGTTCTAACGCTGCTTCCAGAATGCTAAAGTTTTGTTGCTGTGTGGCAGGAATTGTTTGGAGCAAGTCTAACGCTTGGCCCCTTAGTGCTAATACCAATGCTGTTGCCTTTTCTTCATCAGTCCAGTTATTTGAACGTGCAGCTGCCTCGAACTGTCTCTTATAAGTTGACCATGAACTTTGCCCGTCGAAGGAAGGTGGTTGTAATCTAGTACCAGACGACAATACCAATTGGCCTCCTTCTCTCTTAGTTGTTGTTTCAACCGGGCTATCTCCCCTTCAACTTCACTGACTTTTCCTTTAACTTCAGTTATTTCTCCCTCAAACTTTCCTCTAACTTCACTGACTTCAGCCAGTACATCTTCTTTCAATTGTTCAGTTACCGAGAGCATGACTTGATGCTGTCCCTCCATAATTTGTCTCAATTCTTCCTGGCGTCTTATTTCCAGGCTTTCCATCATTTTTCTTAAGTCATCTTTTTCTTCCTGTCTTTTTGTTTCTTGATCTTCCATAATTTTCCTTTGTTCGTATTTCTCTTCTTGTCGTATTCTTTCATGTTCTTCTTTTTCTTCCTGACGTCTTCTCTCTTGTTCTTCTTTTTCTTCTTGCCGTCTTCTCTCTTGTTCTTCTTTTTCTTCTTGTCGTCTTATTTCCAGGCCTTCGATCATTTTTGTCAAGACTTTTTTTCTTCCTGACGTTTTCTCTCTTGATCTTCTTTTTCTTGCTGTCGCTTTCTTTCTTGATCTTCCATAATTTTTCTCTGTTCTTGCATTTGTTGCACCAATGCTGCAAGTAAGTCTTGTGTTTGTTTCTCCGCCATGCTTCTTGTTGTTGGCATTAACTCACGACACGTAAATCAGTTCAAAATAAAGTTTATTACACTATAAAATCCGTAAAATGTTGATATTACGTCTATTTTAATAATGGAATGTTCCAGAAAAATCTCGAAACAGCACTAGAAAGTCTTATTTAGAGTCTATACTTCTTTTGTGTTGACAAAATTCACTTATCTCCACTAATTGTGCAATGGAATGTTCGAGAATTTTCACGAAATATCACTAATAAGTCTTGTTTTGAGTCTATAACACGTTCCCGTCGACACAATTCACGTATCTCCTGTAGTTTCCAAATAGAATGTTCTAGAATTTTCCCGAAATTGCACTAGTAGTCCTTTTTCTCAGTCTACAACACGTTCTTACTAGCGGCACTCGCGTATTTGCAACTATTTCTAAATCGAATGTTCTAGAACTTCTCGAAAATCCACTTTAAAGTCACTATTCAGTCCAGAAATAGTCCTCAAACACTGTCCAGTAGTTTAATTCTTCGTGTTACCACTAATTTCTGAGAAGAACACTGTAGAACCTTTTCGAATATTCCAGAAATTTATCTTCCAATCCACTTCCGACACCAAATTGTTACGTGTTTGCTATCCACACAAACACCTGTACTCGTAGATTCGTTGATTGAAAGTCCAGGTAACACTTACTCACTACTTTATTTACTAATTAACAATTAATAACAATAGATTAATTACTGTCTTAACTATAATCACACTAAAACACTTATAAGTCTCTTTCTTATTGCTTCTTTACTCGTTCACGTTCAACTTAAGATTAATTCTCGGCCCACCGTGCGTCTTATTTATACACCCATTCTCCCGGTCTAGAGCACTCCAGAATATTCCCGGCCGTTCGTGTACAATTCCAGCCTAATCTAACCAGTCTGCACAGTCCAGTGGCGTAACAATACTAATAATTTCGACAAAATCTTTGAAACTTTAAAAAAGCTTTAATGAGGTATTAACTAGAACGGCACTACTAACAAATATATTATTTAATTTTCTCTTAAATCAAATGAGAGGATTACGACTTTGATATTTTGAATTTAGGTATTATTCTTAATATTTATTAGTATTTGTAAAATAGAATGGCTTTGTCTGGAAATGTTCACAAATATAAATTCCTTTAATAACACAGGTCGTAGCTGATATTATGGACAAGGGGACAAGTCATCATCTAAATGAATATATCTAATATGATCTTGACAGATTAGTCTACAGGGTTATCTAAACGAAATTATATTTTTTGAACCTAAAACTAATGCTGTTTTTAGTAGAAATCAATTTATATAGTGGGCTTGTCGAATTTGTTTCAATCGACAAGGATCTGAGTCAGGCCCCTCTTCATTAAGCATATTTATAAATGACACTGTAGTTAATTTTGGATGTTTATCTGTACTGACAATAAATGTTTTTTGACGTAATCCTTTTGCTCTTCAGTACTATACAAATAGTCAACATTTGGTCAACTAGTACTCAAAATTTTCTCAATAGCTTATCCGATTATCCGACTTTTAGACTTAGGCAATCTTATTTCCAACTTTTTTGCCTCAGACATTCCAAATTTGGTATCAATAGCCTAAAGCATTATTTTGTTATTTAGAAAAATAGCAGTTTTCTTAAGAAGTTTGACCCTCAATAGCGCTAAGCACTTCTCAATAGAAGTAAACTTGGTTGAATCCATTATATTGGTCCCGGAAATATGTAGTAACTTTTTGTACAGACGTTTCAGGGACATCCTCTGTATAACAATTAGATTTGTAGAAATTTCGGGCGACATGACGTAAATAACAGAGACGCATTCTCGGTACACAGGTTTTTCACAAAATTTTCCATTTAGAATGAAGCAATATCCTTGCCTTGTAAATAAACTTGTAAATTTCTTTGTGTTTGTTTGAAGAGGGCTGAAAGTTTGGTGGATATAACATTAACACTAGCAGTTTTAGTACCTTGTTTCTTAAAGAAAACAAATACCGCCAGCAGTTACAGTAGTTTTTTAAAGGCATAGATTACAAAAAATGAATTATTCCATGGTGTTTAAAGAGAGCTTTGGTGGACGTAACACTAACACTAGCAGTTATACCGTTTTTTTTATAGCACAAATTACAAAAATAACATTAACAATTATAGATGTCGTATTGCGAGAGAAATTCGTGAATAGCTGTTATGGATTTCCTGCAAATCTACTTTAATAGTTGGATCCAGCTGTAGAAGCATCTGTTTCACATCTACCAAATATATGTAGCAGTACGTCGCGGCCTCAATCCAGGTACCCCACCGTGTTATAACAATTTCTGAAGGCAGCTCTGTATTATGAACCAATTCGTAAAACAACCGTGTGTGATTGGGGTGCACTACGAAACCCTTTTTTTATACTGAAAATCAGTGGGCCCACTTTCGTAGAACACCGAAAGTGTTCTACGAAAGTAGAGTGGAGTGTTTCCGCCACACGATGTAAGGCATATGCCAGACAAGCTACATGAAAACAGTTTAACGTCTGTTGAAACATTCGCTCAATACTTTCATGTAGGCTGAGGCGTCTGTTATCAATAATAAATATCTGATATGGCCAGCACATAACTTTCTTATATCAGTATATATCATCTTGATCTAAAAAAATCATTCTGTTTAATTCTTCACTTACCTCAATTAAATTTTAAGATATTCTTGAAATGTTTCGTAAAAATTTTTTACTAATTAATTATCTGCGTCCTTCGATACTGTCAATAATAATTCATCTCATATATTTTAATAATTTCTTCTTATTGACATTGACATTTTTGTAACTAAATTAGATATTTCAAATGTCAAACTGATTAATCCTAACCCCATTTTACGAGGTCAAATGTGTACAAAATTTCAGTTTACATCAGCTTTATTTAAATACTTGAAAAATATATTTTATTCGTTTGATATAGTTATAATCTTTCATCAAGAATACATTTTTTTTGTAAAGTCAAATACAATAAAGTTTGGGTCCAGTGGACCCCCTTTCAGCTGGCCAATTTTGCTCATCACCGAATTTTTCAATGTGGCTTTTAGAACAAGTGTACCAAATTTGATAGCTTTATCTCAAAAACTGTGGTTGCTATCGCGATACTACAGACATGCAGAGAGATTTTTTTACATAAAGTTATGTTTTTTCATTACAATTCGTTGAGATTCGTCCAAAAATGCAATAAATGTTGTTTATTTTTTTCCCGAAATTGTACCTTTTTTCTTCTCTCATTCATTATGTCTCTTCTGGGAGTACCACATTCACCAAATTTAATGTGTCACCTAAAATCTTGTTGACCATCTTAACTGCCAAATTTGGAAAGTCTCCCATTAGTATTTTTGAGTTATCGCGGATACACACATCCACATAGACACACATCCACACGCACACATACACACACACACACGCACCGACAGACATCATTCGGAAAATAGAATGGATTCAGGAGTGTTCAAAACGTATAATTCAATCAAAATCTCGAGGTCGAAAAAAATCAAGATTACTATACTTCCTTATATTAGGTACAAGAAAGTAAAGATTTGTCCCCATAACAATTTTAAAGTATCCATGAGAAGGGTAGAAACACGATCTGCTTTTATGCGGTGTAATCTTTGGAGGCTAACAAATGTCCTTTTGTGAATCCTCCACCGCCCCAACCAATACGTTGATAAATTTCCCACACACACGCGTTGCTCATTTTATACTAGTCGTATGTTAACAGTTTTCCACCGTACCCGTTTTTAGACTAAACAGAATAGAGCAAGTGGGTAGACAAATATAAGGTCAAGGTAGCTGCTGACGCCAAGGTCATTCTCGACTATCGACGACCTCTTGTCGGTGAAGATTTTACATGCAACAATGAAATAGGTTTAATATGTAAGTAAATGCACTTTCAGAAATTAACATTTATTTTATTATTATATCGCGTGTTTTTCGGAATAGAGTATTAGGTAATAAACCCGCCTCTGGCATGTCGCCCAAAATTCCTATGTGTAGTAATAATCATATAGATTCAAATTTGGTGAATGAACTGTTCAACTCCATCTGAATCTTTTAAATAACATGAAATATCCACTTAATGAATCACACAGTAGTACCGGATTTTTAGTACATTTTTTATTGCTATAACGGGGATTATTACCCTCATGAAAATATTTTATCAATTTTCTCAAAGTTTTGCTATTATTGATAACTTTCGATATAGTTTTTCTTTTCTTTTAGCCTCATATTTACAAGTATATATTATTCTTTTACATGCATACTAGAGTACCATATGCACGTAAAATATTTGGTATATGATTTCGAAAAATCGGTATAGAGGAGCGGAGGTTAATTTAGTGTGGTGTAAGTAATAGTCTTACATAGTCAGTAAATTCGTTTTTATGTTTAAAAAACGTTTTGTTTATTTCTATTTTAAATTTTTTGCGTGGGGATTTTATTTATTTTTGTCTGTTATTATACTGTAACTTTTATCAACCAGTAAAATCTTGATAATATCACTCTCTACAATATTATCTTCTTTATTAACACAGTCTTTAATTTTATAAGCCGTTCAAAAACAATTTTGGAACATATTTTATAAATGTTTAAGAGATTAACTTTGGACCATATTGTGGATGGAGTTACAGAAAATATGGAAATTTTCACAAACCGAGTTGCTTTTTTTACATTAAATTGTGACACATTTATAATCATTATGTCAACAAATTGTATAATAAAAAAAAAGTTAACATATACAAATAAGGCATATTTTTCTATTTTGTATTTGCAACAAAACGAATTAACGAATTTTGTCACTGAAAAATTATTTTTGTTGATTTTAGGTCATAATATTAATCTCACAATTTTAAAATGTGTTCAACTATACATTTACTATCATTTGCCATGGGAACATTTTGGAAAATGTTGAATGGTTTTATTTCATTAAAATTTGTGAACGTAGCAAATAAAAGCATGCATTACATATAAGACTGGTCCATTTTTTGTTATATTAGTAGAGGTTTGTTGTGTGACTTCTAATTGAAATCACCAATGTGCGTTTTAATATTTGTTTAATTAATCTATATATCGTCATCTGTATTAACAATTTGTACTTAAAGACTGTATTTTACCACTTCTATTTTTCATACTTTAATCACTGTTACCTATTTTGATTTGTCTAGTGCCATTTGTACGGTCTATTAGATAAAAATCTCCATCAAAAATAAAAGCATAAGGCACTAATCTAATTAAATTTGCATAAATGGAAAAAAAAGTTTTATATCGTTACGTTACTGTATTTTATAGATGAATAGCTATTAATTTGATGAATTTTATACAGATATAAATATATTATTGTTACTATACCAACAGAAAAGAAAAAATCAGTTTTAAATTCTTTACATACCTACCATTAATTTTTACGTGTCATTTTATCGTTATTTTACATATTATGTTGAATGTTGAATGATACTTGTATCATTTATAGCATATGTTTCAAATTTATGTTTTATTAATAATTTTAAAGTCAAATAATACATAAACTTCATTGTTTCATGATAATTTCGACAATATTAGATATCACTAATTTCTCATATCTTAAAACATGTATATACAATTTTCTCCAGTTCCCATATTATTTCAATAGTAAATTAAAAGCGTAGTTTATGATTCAGCAATGAAGATAACTTGTATCTATATTTTCAGATTTAATTTTTTTTAATGAATAGGCTGAGATTTAAAGATGTTATAAATGACAATAAAATTAAATCTGTTAATAAATTACTTTATAATAAAACTGAACAATGATAGTAAAAAATTACATCATACCGAAGTTTGCTTTTAACAATTTTGAATCCCTTATCAGTTGTTTGTCAGTAGAGAGGTTATAAATAGACAAAATATCACTTAAACTACAAAGACACACTTTTTTATTTTAACCAGTTTTGTAAATTTGGCATACCATGGTTTAATTTTTTTAAGAATTTAATCTCGGAATTAACAGAAGGATACTTTATAGGCCATGTAAAAGTTAATCAAATATGTGACTATTCTTCAGTTATCTAACTATGGTTAGAACATTTTGATAATGAAAACGTACTTTGTGACTGAAATTGGTTAGTGTTTCAGTTTTCTCTCACGTAAACGAGTAAGCAAATTTATATTTTCAGTCCGATTCCGAATAATACATGACGTCAATATAAGGTGCAGATCCAAGATACTAGTGTAAACACATGTACAGAAATGATAAACATACCACATGTACCACAGATTAAAATAGGTGTATTTTAAGCGCAGTCCAGCCGCCTTCATACGAAGCTGAAAACGTTACAAGCAGTAAGAGAGGTCCTTAATTATTATCATAGTTCTCGTCCCGATTGCTATCCACACATTTACATATCGTTTCTGCATTTGTGCATTCTAACACCCTTGTTGATATTAAGCGGGCTGGCATTGTCACTGTCTCATCCATTCCCCCAACCAATACATTATATTTGCGATATTCTGACCACTAGAATCAGCAGTTTCATTTACACTAGCCCATACGTCAGCTCGCCCAGTAAAGAATCACTTTCCGGTCTTGTTACGTAAATAACTACAGAGTCCGTCAAACAAATTTTGCCACTTATGGTGGATTGGCGTATTTTTATATTTTTAATTCTTATTCAAAAAATTATAAACCGACTGCATGTATACATTGAGAACCAAGAAGCACAGGTTGAAGGAGAGCACTAGCTTTATTTGGACTTAATCTGATAATAATAATATTATTTCTTGAATAAGAAATATAACCATGCCAATCGCATATAACTGGTTACATCTTCTTGACAGACCCTGTATTACCTTTCAGCAAACCTTAGTCGTTTTCTAAATTTTCTTGCTTAGTTCTTGCTTTTGTAACCTATATTTCTATCATTTTATAGTACATTTTTTATACTGTGTTACTAATTTAGTAATTATGAAATAGGTATTAATATTTTATTAATAAACTGTGTTTTATTCATAATCTTGGCTATAATTTATTTTTTTCACACATCACCAAGGATTAGTAAGACCTTCGGGACCTCTTTAGGATATAGATCTTATACTGTGGTTTCAAATCGTAACAGTACTTTCATTTAAAATTACACAAATATAATATATATTTTTGCCTAATATAACCGAACTACTTTTGCATTATTAATGAGAATTTATTACACTTTTTCGATAATAAACGGACTATAAAACTAGCATACAACAATTATTATTCTAGTAGCTAACGTATAGGTGTGTGTGGCAATTATATGAAGTAATATATTTAATATTATTAACATTATACAATATTTACTCGAAGGTCATAAAATCATGTTGAACTCTCACACACCAGCTGATTCATGTCTAGAAAGTTTAACCAACAAATATTTAGTCTTATCTTTATCGAAGTCGTATAAGTTTTGTCAGTGAATGCCTCACGCTGTACTGTAGATAAGGAAGCGCCGCATTAGGGTGAAGAATATTAGGTAAACATGTTTAAACTGTTAGAAGTTTGTTGGCTTTGGTATCATTTCAACCTGTTACTATATTTCGGTGTCGGTTTTATTGGCAAAAATTTTATTTGTATTTTCATTTTTCAAAATAATTAAAATTAGAATTCTTTAAGGTTATATTACCACTGTGTATGGGGTACAAGACTAATTTAAGTCAAACACTAGCAAACTGAGAAAATCAAGGTTAAAATTTATGCCACTGTAAAGGAAAATTTTCAAAAAATGTAGTAAAATACCTGTGGAAATTTTTATATAACGTAGGTACTGTTAATATATACATACATAAGTCTTTATGTATCCATGAGAAGAGCTAAAGTAGAAACTCTATTTATAATGTTTATTTTATGAATAATATTTGAGTTGGGTTGGTATTGCATGAAAATAAATATACTGGTGCATATGTATTGTCGAATGATTTAGGTAGGTACTTACAAGATAATTTATTTTTTTGTACGAACAAGAATACAACATTATTTTACTACCTCAAAGTAGGGAGTAAAACGAGCGTTTATTCCCTCAGGGATTAAAGTCGCCTGGAAATTAATGATCAATACAAACATAAGGGAATGTCAACATTTTTACTATGTCCACCTTTTAATGACATAAAGAACTAAAATTAAGAAACAAACATATAAACCATAAAATGTAACTTGTTTCAAATTAAAAGGATAACTAAAGTCTATTCACTTAAACTTTGCAGTGGTGGGTTGGACTTAGTGAGCCCGATTTACAATGGGCAAAGTAGCGAGTGTACTGTAAATTGCTTATTTCCAGGCGTAATAAATATATCATTGTGGGTTACTTATTTATTTTACCAGGCGTCAAAATTATTTCAAGGCCTTAGAATTAAGATAAATGCCTTTTAGGTTTATTGAATTAGTGGAAAATTATTTCAATAGAGTGTACATACGTAATTTATTTACGATAAAAATAAATGCCTTTTATTGGTTAGCAGTGGAAAGAAACAAAATAATAAAAATAAAATTGACATATTTTCTTTAAAGTTTTGAATAAGAAACTAAAATGACTGATTACGCCGAAATAAGATCATCTTAATTTACTAAAAAATTTCGATTTAGCTATAAGAAAGCCAAACGTCTTAAAAATTTCTGTTACTTTCTTGTGTGCCCATAAGAAATGTCAGAAAATAAAACGATTTTAAATTCTACCTATTTTAGAGCGGACTAACTTTTTGCTGCACAATATTCATATTTCTGCTTTAAATAATGTTATGTTTCTCTCTATCTTGATATAAAGCAATATGCTGCATTTTGAGCATTTAGTACTACTGACCTGTGTAAAAAAAAGTGATAAAATATAGACCATATTATACTCCGTTCATTCAAATGAGCACATAAAACACTGTTTACCTGGGCTCGCAGAGCGACCCATTGTGGACCGTCAGTCTTGCGTAGTCCTCTAGCATAGGCGCGCGGTGCATTATGAAAAAATGTATTTATATAATACCGCGCTCCTGTGCTAGAATTTTTTATGTGCTGAGTTAAGATGAAATAAGTTTATATCTACAACAAAAATCCTCATTTCGTCGAAATATCTGAAATGTTAAAATCGCTGTTAAAACTGAGTCACCTCGTACAATTAAAAACAATTTAAAAAACAGTAAATTATTAAAACATCAAATACCTTACCGATTATTATTATTATAAAATCAGCCAATACGCTATATCAATAAAGGTAAATAATTTAATATAAACATTACACAACACATAAGTAAAATTATTGTAAAAGTAAAATTATATAATACATGTTATTATTTTTAGGTAAGGTTAAGGGAATATATTGGTCATTAACCATTAGATTTAATACTTACATATTAATATTATTCGTCGAGAACACAATTCAATTAATATCAAAACACAATCTACAAACGTCCAACTACTACCGATGCCTATGAAATAAAATAAACAATGAAAATTGAATTAACCGCTATCTGAACTTTGCACTTGTGTATATCTGCCTGCCGTCTGCACCAATCATCAGCGCGTATTTTGTTCCCTATCCTGGCTAACACTGCAAACCTTATGTGAATAGACTTTAGATAAATTCGGAATAAAATACAAAAGTTTCGTGGCCAATAATTGGTCGTTAGTTTTTACAACAAATATTGTATGCACCTCGAAAATAAAGTGTGTTTAGTCCCTTACATGAACGCTTCCCTCGCTACTATCATTGCCGGAACTGAAACACTTACTTTACTCCCATGGTGCATAAGTAACTATTTGTCCATGACTATTAAATAATATTAATATACCTGTCCTTTATGTATGTTTCCTCAAAGAAATTCATTATTTATTGCAATAAATAATGAGTTTGTTATTCACTGGTTCTGAAAATTTTATTCAAATTTTATCGAATAGGCCACGACGTCAGTCAAAGCATGGAATTGATATTTGATTTGAAACGTCGAAGTTTGTCAGAACTTTTATCGTAATATTTTATCAAAATTTGTTTATTATTTATTAGTCACAGACATAGTATAGTATACTACTCGCATGTAAAGTCTATTATTCATTACGGTGATTAATAGTCATCTTTATATGCTCGTTGAATAATATACTATTATTTGGTATTTAATCTATACCAGTATAGACCAGTCAAGATGTATTTTTCACTCGAAAAATTTACCAGGAACAGTTTACTTTCTACTGTTGCGGAATATAGTTATTTACGTAACAAGATCGGCAACCGTTCTTGCTAGAGTACAAAAATTACTTAAAATTTTTACAAATAAAATTCATAAAATTCAATTGAGGGACGCGGACGTCAGACGCTTATCAGATCACTCTCGTCTAAGGTGCTTAATTAGGTATCTACCCTACTACTGTCAACCAAAAGTGACATATGGATTCGGTATAAAGACTACCGATCCTTTGTTAATTTACCGAGCTAGACCAGTAAAATTTGCCTAATAAAAAAATGTACCAAAAATGGTTTTTTAGACGGTTGCGAAAAAAAATATAAATTTTATTGGATATTCAGAAACTACATGAAATTTTGGTTAAATTAATATAAAAGAAGTGAGAATCTGTTTAAGAATTAAATTAAAAGCAGATTAAAAAAACTCATAGTTGAATTAAAAATGGCTGACATAGTAGAAAGTAGATAATAGTTGAACACTGTATAATCTCTTGAAGCTGTCGAAGAATTGGCAACTATTTCATCATGTCAGTCTTAATAACTCTTCAAAAGCAACAGTTGTATCTGTTTCACTTTTTCTTAAATGTAACAAATACTATGTTGAGATTGTGATATTTTCAGTATCTTTCATGGAACTCTGGAACACAAAATTTCCTCAATATATATTGTGTACCGATGACATCTTATACACGTTAGTGAATTTTAACTTAACTTACAGTTATAGGCTGAAGCAAATTTTCATTCTTTAAATATTGCATATTCACAGTATGAATTTTCTATCAACATTTGAGCTGGAATTATGAATAATTAAATTGTTTGACCTGTTGTTTTACTTAATCATCTAAGCCAACAAACTTACATAAATGTCCTATTAAATGGTTTACCAAATTTAGTGCCAATACAGACAGCATTTAACAGGATGTTGTTTCAACACGACGGCATACCTCCTCATATTGCAATCGATACCCTAAAGTATCTAACCCGAACTATGACAATCATTGCTATAGAGGTTGACCACTAGCTTGACCAGTTAATTTACCGGATTTAATCCAATTGAATTTCGTCTTTGGTGCCGTGTAAAACAAGCCGTTTTTTAAACAGAGGAAGAACTGTTAGAGTGATTAAGGGAAGGAAGCTTTTCGAATAATACAGCAGAATCACAATATTTATAGTGGCATGATGGACATTCCATCGAAGATTAAATATGTGCAATGAGGCTGGAGGTGGGCATTTTTAACAAATGTTATAGTATCTAATTTGTATTTTATTGCTATGGATATAATTTTCATTTTATTTGTTCAGTTAAAATTATTGTTGAACGTATTTAATTACCACGCTTGAATTGAAAAATGTCTAAAAACCAAGTGAACGTGAACATTTAACAGACATCTGGATTAATTCTCAATGTAAATATGAAAAAACATATTTTTAAATAATTGAAATAGTCGCGTGCATATATTTTTGTATATAACAATTTTTTTGAACATAATGCTGAATTACGTATTCAAAGAAGGAACATAATTTTTGGATCAATATGTTTAAAGTCTAACATAAGCCTCACAAGCCTTGCCATTTGCAATTCACAATCTGTTGCACAGTAGTGAGTATGCAAGGTGCATGTAACTTATCACTTTGGCTGCATTTGCTAAAAAGTGCTCTTGCGCACTTTTTGCTTCACCCTTTCGTTACCTCAGTCTTGTCGACATGTTTGCTTTTCATATGGAATTACGTGTTCCATCGATTCAACGCTGGGTGGGACAACAAAAAGCCAACTTTATATGAAAGGTGAAAATCTTCTGAATGCTCAGTCGACTGAAGTATTTTAAACCGACGCGTTTCGTTTATCCATGACGCGGAAAATAACTGAGTAGCAGAAGTCATTTCAGGAATATACAGAGAAAATTCACTGCTTCACAATTACATGTTCGTCTATTTTATTTGTTGTATTAGATATATATGAAACTGGCAATGTTTTACTTCCATAAATAAACCAAAAATAGATTTTTTTAAATCACTCTTTGTTTGCTTGTTTCAGTCGGTTTGATGTGGAATATTTTCAAGATAATCTAGCCGAAAATATAATGAACAAATTACAAAGAAATGGAAATAATAAATAAAATTTGCCCAATTTTCATTACCCTGTCTTGGAATCTCACATCCCACTCATCAGCTGATATTTCTAACAATGCCAAAGAAACGCTATATTTACTGTTCAAATAAGAAATACCATATTTTGAATTTTTTGTTTCTAAATTAAAGCTGACATTTAATAACTTTTCACTTTTTATTGGAGGTTTCATGGTAAAGTCGAACATATTCTTCAAAAATCAAAGAATATATTTATTTTTAGTTTTTCTACTTGTTTGTTTAAAGAAATAAAACATTTTATTTATGCATCTCCTATGTTCGTCAATTAAATAAATGCAGTCAATTTAAAGATCTTGGACTCATTTTTGACAGTAACCTAACTTTCATATATGACATAAATTATATCGATGCACCTACCTATTGGAAGTAAGACTGTAAAGAATTTTCCAATAATAGACCTTAATATTACTGTTCAATGCATTTGTCAGGTCAAAATTAGAATATCCTTCAATTATTTGGAATCCGTGTCGTGAAATTTACAAAGTTAACGTTGAAAAACTCAACGAGTCCTCTGCAAATGTCTTTGGAATAAGAATGATGGAACTTACTCAACAAATGGTATACCTAAACTTAAATTACTAAACAGGTGTCAAATAAATGATTTAGAATCCCTTAGAAAGTGCTTAATTTTCGATTATGTTTTCATATAAAATTCTAAACAACCAGATTGATTGTCCTAATTAAGTATATTAAACTACATGTTCCTATCTTTCATATCAGTTCTGGTAACTAATTTTACTAAAATTCTCACCTATGTATTTCATGTGTTTAAATTATGTATATGTACAGGATAATATTGATATATTGATATATTTTGCAGTAGTAAGGATAAAATTATAGTCTATATTTCATTTGGATTAAAGCTACTACTATTTTAATACTATTAATTTTATGTACATATGTGTGTATAGCTAGCTACCTACATATCTCACGTTTGTGTTAATCATTATTATTTCATTTCATGATGTTGTTACTATCATTTGATTGTTGCACTATGTATTATTTAGAAAGATTATTTAGGATATTTAATTTGTGTGATACATTGTTTGAACTTTCCTACCCTGTAACTGCATTTCTATGGTGTTTGGCTAATTTTACTAAATAAATAAGTAAAATAAGTAATATTTATCAATGCTAAAGCTGATCTTGAGTTTATTTCTATCTTGATATTTTTTAATATGCACTAGAATAACCATCACTGACATTTATTATCAAACAAGGTACATATTTTCGTAGTCACTCACTCATTCATTTTGTGACATCGCCGATAAGTTTTTCTCATAATAAAACATAAAATGCATTAAAGAAAATATGGTTCTATGGCTGCTACTCTTCAATAGTGCAAAGTGTAATTGCGATTGATTCTATTTACTTAACTAGAGATGGCAAAAATGCGCCGCAAGACATAGGCGCACGCACCATAATAGGTGTAAGAAAAGAAATTAGCTAGTAGTAAAAGCAATAAACTGTTACAATTTAGAACAGTGTATGCACAATTTACCCTCTTAACTAGCTTGGTTATCATAAACTGGAAAAGATGTATACAAATTTTGCAGCATCATGTATGTGAAATTTATAAAATTCGCTATAAGGACTATAAAGAAAAGTATGTTGGACAAACTGGACCATCAATCAAAACTAGATTCAAGGAACATATGGCACATCTCAAAATTTGGTAGAACAGATAAGTCTAGCGTTGCCCAACATGCATTTTAGAACAACCATAAAATAGATAATAATAATAATAATATGCTTTATTTGCCCAACAGGTAACCCCACTTACAGGACAAAGTTTCAGTAAAAAATATGCGTAAAATATTATACTTAAATCTTATACTTATATTAAACTATAAACTTATCAACTAAGGTAATAAACTTAAAGTCATAATACTGCTATAAAAAAAATAAAAGTTTGAAGCTGAGTATAGTAATAGTAAAAGTACCTAAATGATATATACTATGGTAAATCGTATAGTGAACGGTAATCTCACTAGGCATTAAAATAGTTCAGATATAGTTGAGAAGGAAGAATATAACAATAATAATAATTAAGACAGGTAAATAATATATAAGACAATAATTAATTCATGTAAGGTAATATTTGAGCATTTTGAAGAAGGTAAATAAATAAAATAAAATGGCAGAGGTATAAAGAAGATTGGTTCTAAAGCTTAAGATTATATTTCAAAAGCTTGTCTAGCATATTTCAATAGCTCTTTTTGTGTACAAGTATTGATATCACAGTATTGACTTATTTTGTTAAAATTATAACACATACAATATATAGATGATTTTAATATCAAGTTGCTGTTGGCTCGAATATTGTAAAATGTGAGATTTTGTCGAGAATGTACTCTAGGAATCAGCAGATTAATTTGTGAAAGAATTTGAAGACAATCAATTTTATTATGTAGTAGTTTATGGAAAAAAATTAGCATAGAACAGATTTGTCGAAATTCCAGACTCTCAAAATTAAAGATAGCCAGTAGATACCTATTGTCTACCCCTCTCTCGGGATAATTACCTGTAGCTCTAAAATATAAGAATTTTAGAAATTTTCTTTGAACTTGTTCTAGCGTATTTTTGTGGATATGGTAATAGGGGTTCCAAATTATGCTTCCATACTCGATCCTTGATCTTGTGTAAGAGTAGTGTAATAATTTTAGACATGTTGAATTAGTAAATGATTTACAATTTCTTATGATAAAACCTAGAATTTTGATTGCTTCTTTAGACTTAACGTTCGTATGTTCAGCAAAGGTGAGTCCAGGATCGAAATATATGTCTAAATCTTTGATTGTATTTGTGCATTCTAGGACAGTATCATTGATTCTGTAGTTGTAGATAATATGATTTATCTTTTTTGAGTAAGTTACTACATTACATTTGGTGGCATTGATGCCAACTTTGTTAAGAATACACCAATTGTTGACTGCGTCGAGGCTATTTTGAAGACTTATACAATCATTTACGGAACTTATGCGCTTGAAAATTTTTAAATCATCTGCAAATATCAGGGAATCGCATTGTAGCTCAATACATAGATCATCTATAAATAACAGAAATAATAACGGCCCAAGATTGGAGCCTTGTGGTACTCAAAATGGTGCCAGGTATGTCGATGTTTAATGTCCGTTGTAAAATACAAATTGTTTTTTCTCTGTTAGGTATGATTGAAAAAAGTTTAGTAGGTTCAGGTTAAATCCGACCTTTTCCAACTTCTGCAGCAATAGCTAATGATCAATGTGGTTGAAGGCTTTGGTAAAGTCCGGATACAAAGTATCTACTTGACTTTAGACACGATTTGACTGAATGACACTAGGTTCGTAACAGTAGATCTGTTAGACATGAATCCGTGCTGACATGGTGATAATATGTTCTTTGTGGACAAATATATTCGATTGTATAAAATAATTTCCAGCACCTTTGCAAAATTTCACAGAAGAAAAATTTGTCTATAATTGCTTACACAGGCCGTATCGCCTGCTTTAAAAATTGGAAAAGTTTTTGATACTTTCCATTGGTTGAGAAAGACTGACGTTTTAATGGAAAGGTTAAACAGGATGAATAATGGTATGGATCAGTGCAGTCCTTCACCAGAAATGATGGTATAAGATCCGGACCGGATGTTATTTTATTCTTTAATTTTTTTATAGCATCCATTATTTCTGACATGGAAATGTTTTTTATTCTTATAGTTTTGAAATTGTTGTTGTATCGGATCACATAGTTATTTTGCGTGCTACTACGTGAACCATTATATACTGAACTAAAGAATTGGGCAAATACGTTTATAATTTCTTGTAGATTATCATATTCTTTATCATTATATGCCATTTTTCCAGGTATTCTTGTTTGTTGTCTTTTCGATTGTATGAAGGACCAGAAGTGTTTTGAATCGGAGGTTATTGAGGTCTGTATACTAGAGATATATTGTTGATAAGCGAAATCGATCTATTGTTTTATTGAAGTTCTAAGTTATTTATATTGTTCGAGATTAGTTGAATTTTGTCTTTGTGAATTTGCTGAAATATTTGTCTTTCTGTTTGACGTTATTGATTATTTCACTTGTACACCATTTTGGATAAATCCTTTTATATGATAAGATATTAGCAATTCAAGATTAATTAAGTACTAGACAGCTGGATGTATTTGAAAGCTTGGAAATCACAAGTGTAAAAATAATATGAATAGTGACAGAGGGCCAATCCCAAATAGCCCACTTTATTGGTTAGTGGGTCACGGTTCACCTAACCATGACAATAGTTTGGGTACAGACTCTTCATAAATGATCGTAAACCACGTGATCAATAGGTACCTTTTTAACTTGCGATTTTGTGTCTTTCATATTACGACAGTACCCGATAAGAATTTTTGTACATACATGTAAGGAATATTTTTCAATCATCTTTTGCTGACGGGATGACTCGACGAGGCTATTAACGATAACTACTTGGTCACGTAGTTAATGTACGATCTTTATGAAGATCCGTTATAAATAGGATACATTGTTAGCATAAGGTTAGTTTTAATCATCTCCAGATGATGCCAACTTGGTTGGCTAGTTGGTTGGTTTGCATTGATTGTAGTGTATGGTGTTTTGGTGTTTTGTGAAAAAAATAAGTCAGTGTCAACAAATGTACATACAACGTCTTCTAACAAGAATGGAATAAAATGTAGTATTCGTTTTTTTTTTTAATAAACATACCCACTACCGCATTTCCAGTGTTTTCTCTTATTGTCCCTCCACCTCTGGAATATCAGTTGCTGAGGTATTGTCAGCACTCTCTCCGTGTGGGAATGTGAAATAATTGTGGCAATTTCAACTCATTAATTTTTCTTGTTACCGAATTTTAATGAGACTATAATGTCTGATTACATAAAAGTACAATGAAATTTCGTTGTCTGCCAAGGAATGTGGAACAACATATTTTTTCGTGAGGCATTAATCAATAGTACCCATACCTTCTTTGACGTTCATCAAAGATACCTCATAATAAATTACTACCATTAAATTAAAGTGAAATATATCCACATTCATTAGATTAAACTTCGATATTAGTATATTAATTGGGAAAAGGGATGTCTATCATTTCGCTGGCCACTTAACCAGGGATGCTTATTTTACTTCAGACTAGCTATTATACGCACCGCACGATAAAACAAACTAATTATATTAGGTCAGAGGGTACTTTTAGTCCCTGATCTTATCGTAACTTATTTATTAGTGATTCAGTACCGTTTTACTAAGGCCACGCTAATGGGGTGTCTCCTGATAGAACGTAAATGTAATTAGAATTAAATGGTAGAGTATGTCTGGTAAAGGAAAGGTTAGTTTCTGGTGAGTTAGAGGAACTGACAAAAAATTAATTAGGTTAGATAGTGCCCTACTTAAAAATTTATTTTATTGGATTAAGTACTCTATAGTAGAGTAGGAAATAATTCAATTATTGAACTAGGTATCTCGCGCTAGGCCTTTATTATATTTCAAATCATCAAGCATAATTATTACGAATGAAAACAATGAAAGGCCTCAAATATATTTTTTTAAACTTGAAACTTCAACTTTTTTCTTGAAATTTCAACTTAAGTACCTGATATTTCATCTTTTATAATTTAATCGTGTCTATGTGTACTGCTAGTGGTGGCAGATGACTAAAGATCGGGAGGCAGCTATAAATGACGTCAATTCCAGGGTTGTCTCCAGGTGATGTGTTACCGCGCAAGACATTCATGGATATATGACAGAATTATCTTACCTTGTGGTTCGGTAACATCCAAAGTTAATACAAAGAGGGCAAGTATTGGTGAATGTAACACTAACACAGATGTATTTCTAATTAGCTATCATAAGTATAAAAGTATATTACTAATATTTTTTTGTAAATGGTTCGGTGATAATCTCCGGCATCTTTACTTAAAAAATTCATTTGTATCCACAGTGAATCAAAGACGGTTAATTTTGGCCAAAAAATACAAAACGTTAAAGTTTTACTATTTTGACTGAAGAAAGACAATTTTGGATGAAAATAAGTTATTCTAAAAATATATCGAATATTGATGAAACTATTAACCCTTGTAGATATACGAAAATACACATTTCTTAAATTATATAATTTTTTTCCAATTTTTTAATAAAAATGAAATACCAAAATGATTGTTTAATAATATACACTGTATAATAGTTATTTACATAAAACCGGAAAGTGATAAATTTACCAAAAAATGAATAACTTTGTAGACGGTTGCAGAAAAAATATTTAAATATATAAATACACAGATAAATACATTTATTAATTTTTTATATAATACACGATATCACTTCGATGTCAAATTTAGTAAAAAATAAACACACTAACAAGATTAGTAAAAATATAAGATTAAAGTTCATCTTCTGATGCATTATCTTCATCTACTTGTAATGTACGCATCAGAATTTCTTAAAAGTCTAGATTCGTTTTAATTCTCGAAATTTTTCTGATAGAAAATTTGAGATCCTGGTCAACCTCGAGCTTGATGTGTTGATATTTCCAAATAATTCTTAGTGTTTTCTTAAAATACACTACTCAATAATGTTTTATTTCATGCAAGAAATCCCAAATTTTGCCGCCCAGATTGTCCCAATTTTGATGCGAATTTAAAGCAAATATTACGAATTTTTTCGAGAAGTGCTCTCCGTTCTGCATTATTGACTTCTTCCGGAAAACCCATAATTTTACAGACAATTTTTGATGAACAATATACGTTTTGCGTTATAAATCTTTCTTTTTTTTTAGAAAATACATTATAATATTTTGTAAAATCAGCCCCATGTATCTGCTTTCTTTAGATATGTTTTTCTAACGAAAAAGCGGCTAAAAGCAAAATGTGACAATATGTTCTTAAACAACATACTTGAAGCTTTAAAATGAGTACTCAAAAACTACGGACAAATGTGGACATTTTTTATAACTCAAATAAAAAATTTAAACGAAAAAGACAATGTATTCCTGCAAGCAGTTAATTAAAATTTTAACATAGGAAAACGTATTTACAAAATATCATAAGCACATTAAAATACATACCTTCATCTTTCTTTTGAATTGTTACTCAATGGAAACGGATTATTTTACCATTAATTGCAGACCAGAGAACAGTTAAAGATCTTCGCTGTTTAAAGGCTTATACATGATTGAATAAATTTTTATAGTGGCAAATATTTACATATCTGAGTAATGATTTTGCCCTACTAGCATTTTCATATAATTTGGTTTGATTTCAGGAAAGTTGCTTTTTTTATTTTTGGCCAAAATTAATCGTTTTTAAAACACTGTGATATTGTGAGAAGAACAATTCAAGGTCCAGAGATAAAATTATTGGCGCATATTGAAAATATCTGAACTTTTTCAAAGACTCCACATTTACGACTTGTGTAGAAAAGTTTGCTTCTTTGTCATTTAAAAGGGCCACTATTAATTTTGCCACAGAATTATTAATATACAATATTTTTTTATGAAATTTGGTACATGTCCTTTTCAGGGAGCGCTTAATCCAATAGTGTAGTCAGATTTTATGTAAAGAAATAGTTAATACGATTTCTTTAATTTTCTTCCCTAAAAAATTACGCAGTAGGCCTTGGTTTTTGTAAAAAATATGTGACACTTTGATCTAAAATACAGTTTTTCCCGCTCTACAATCCAAAAAAGTAGCGACTTGCGAAGCAAGTACCGAGAGCAGTACTTGCTACGCAAGTCGCCATCCGCCACAGAGACATCTATGATATCGGTCGGATAGTAACATTTGGACCATACGGGAAGTTTCACATACCTCTCATCACTACTCAATTTACCTTAGCCAGTATATGACTAGCATGTTGGCCACTATCATTTGTCTGTTCCATAACCTATGGCATACTGAGGAGAACTAATAAGTTCGAAACCGGTCTATGTCTGGTTAGGAATTGTCAAATGATATTGGCTACCGATCTGTCATGATTTGAAGGTATAATCCAATGCAGGTCGGGGTATTTGCCCGCTGAGTAGTTGTTTCGTTCAAATCATATTTAATAACAGTAGTTTAGTCCACCTGGTCTAGAGGTCGCCGCTCTCGGTACTTGCTTCGCAAGTCTCTATTCGCCACAGAGACATCTATGATGTCGGTCGGATAGTAGCATTTGGACCATATGGGAAGTTTCACATACCTCTCACCACTACTGTTTGTTTAATACTGTCACATTTTTGTGATAAATGTTTTTTTTACTGTATTTTCCCAACAGCATATACCTTGTTATATCATATCAGATTTCTTATTTTCTCAGTAATTTAGAATTTTGTAAAACATGATCTTTATAAAGACATTTTAAATGACACACATCAATTAAAAGGTTATTGTAGATGTAAGTTGATACGAAATTATAAACAATACGACATTAGCCCAGAGGTCTGTAAGTATAAAATAACCGTGATATCCAATAGCTAGCTTTAATGCTTCAATAAATATAATGAGCTGTCGATAATTGGAATTCATAAATCAAATACCTACGAGAACGTACAAGAAAGATTAGTGTCCTGTAAATAATAAAAGGAAAATTGTGGGCATATAAATGAGGTGCATAATACATTAACGGTTATATCAAGTTCGTAGGTATATATTTTATGCTATATCTCGAACGTTAATTTAAGGCAAATAAAAACCAATGCATGTACTATGCGAGAGCTGGTGATAGGGAATCTCGGATTTCCAAAGGCGCCTCAGATCTGCAACAGACGACCACTAAATCCTGACAAACAACATTACCGTCTACCGACGTCAATATCTGATATTTTATACTTATTAACAATTCTCCAATATCCTAAGGCAGAAATAATAACATGAAATATACAATAGTATATTTGATAAACAAATAAAAACAACTTCTTAAAAATTGTTTAAATACATAACGTACAGGGTAAGTCGCATAAAATGTTTCCCTTACTACCCTTCTTCTACCCCTACCCAAAAGGTAGGGTATATGATCACAAAACTCACTGGGCGTGGGGATGTAGCAAGCCGAAGCACTACTTAGCCCGGATAAGTCAACGAGTGCTCCGACAAAATAAAACTAGCTCAGACCTCAGGGCGTACACCCAGTATATCTGAATAATAATTATAATTTTAACTAACTTACTTCTTTACTTACTGGTTCTCGTTATTGGGTGGTGCTGGGAAAATAAATATCGAATGCCTATATATATGGGTTATATTTACAAAATATATACATAAAATTAAATAATGTGCTGCTGAGTTACGTCAGCTACTAGTACTACCTTTACACAATTATTACCAAATAAATCAATCAAATCATATGCATTTGATAACCTGTTTCTCATGAATTTAACAAAAAAAAAAAGAAAGGATACTGGCACTTCAGTACCCACAATGTGGCCACACCCTGGGTTTACATGTACTCTCACACTGTATAATGGTCCAGGTTATCGGTTAATACACCAAACACAAAGAAAAAGATAAAAAAGATATAGCAAATTTAAATCAATTATAAAAGAACTAGGGCTGATAGGCACTGACGGTTGTTTCTTTTTTTTTTTTAACCTTTTAAAACACTCTCACCACTAACTTGGCTGATCGGCACTTAGTCCAGCTGCTAGGCAGGCTTCGCCCTCGTATGTGCAGGACTCCAGACTCTACGTATTTGGTCTGCCCCGAACGCGGACAATGGACCTCCTTGGACCCTTCCGTGGACCCTAAGGAAATATATATTTCATGTCACTTTTGTACCGGCTACTTACTGGAAAACCAGTGACATGCTAAAACGTGATCTTAACAGAACTATAAATTAAATTATTTACCTCTAACCAAGAGGGTGCAGGAATTCTCCAAAATAGCGAACACGTTGTTGTCAGCGTAACCTCACTCTCTGCTACCAGAAAGCACAAATCGTACCCAGCTCCTGTTTCCAGAAATCGGTCTCTTCAAACCACTTACGCAGTCCTCACTGCGAACCAAAACAATCGACCGAAAATTGAAGTGACTTCTCATTAATCCCTTGCGGATGACTTCAGATTAGTCCCTTGAGAGTCACTCCGTACGACTTGTGCCGTTCACTCAAGCAATCAACAATATGGCGAACTTTAGGAGGACGGAAAATACGTCAGCAGAATTTCGCACGGAAATATTCACCGTGCCAACTGGGAGTAAGTAGCGGTACTACGAGTACAGTAGGTACGTTCGTTGCATATCGTTAAGGAGTTTTATACTGAATAAATGCCTACTGCGATTTTGGAATGTAACACCCTCTATATACTGAATAAAATGTCATCACATTCTCTGTGAGTACACATTTAAAATCGGAAACGACCCAGTGAGACCTTTAAACTTTAAAATACGTTGAAATTTTATTTTTATTTTTAGCGAGTGCACAAACTTAATTAATAAACCATATTAGAAATAAAATAATTGTAATTCCTTATTTTATCGAACATCACTAATTGTAAGTATTATTTCGAAATACCATTATCTGTTTCCTTCCATTTTTCTTCAAATTTAATTACTTTTCCCACGGCTTTAATAGGCTACTGCATCCCTTCTTATTAGTCACTGTGGATGAACGCATTACTAAATAAAGTCATTTCGATGATAATGAAATCGTTGATATTAGCTCCAATAACAATAATAGGCTCTCAACCCCTTTTGAAACTGCTACGGTCTATTATACTGATATGTTAATTTCAATATTTCATTTGATAAAGTGCTACTAATTTGTGGAACTCATTAGTTGGCCCTGCCCTATCAATAAATCTGTAAAAGGGATTTGAATGGTAATGAAAGGTTCGTTAGATTATATGTTTCAGTTTACAACAATATCTTTAACTACCTCATTTTCTTTTAGGTCCTCATTTAACTCATTTATTTTTGTTTTAAATCTCTTGAAATAATTGAAAAAGCCATAAACCAGCTTGAAAATGAAAATATGGATAAGTTCAAAATTATTAAATGTTAGCGAAATTTTTGAAAATGAAGAAAGAGTACAAGTCATATATGATTCATTAATTTGAAGTAGTCACATAGGTACAATATTATATTTTGCAAAAAAAAATTCCAGAAACAAAAAATAATATTACAAGATCGATTACAGTCACAAACAAAACAGTTGATGAATTGAATTTACTTACAATATACAACAAATATATTTCCCTTAGACCTACCCACACTTCTCATAATCACCTATTCATGTATTACAAGAATAATAAATGCACAGTCCAATCGATTGGAAAAAATGTATTTAGCAAAATTCCAAGCAAAATAGTCACTTTCTTGAAACTGCCTGAACCTAATACATACACAGGATATTGCTTGCGCCGTAGTTCTGCAACTTACTAGCTAACTCTGGGAGCGATTTGCTAGCACTTAAAAAACATGAAGCTCGGCGTTCTTCTGCAGTTTCAGAAGGATATGTCTATGACTACTTATCAAATAAGATTGACATTTCACGAAAAATCCTGACAAACCAAGAACAACAGTCTAGTACTAAAGAAAATAGCACAACTGAATTGTTAAATTTTTCCGACCAAATAAATGAAATACCAGTTAATCTAGACAATTCCAATGAACCATCAACTTCATCAATGGAAATAAGTCACCATGCTACTAGCACTTCAAACACTTACTGAATGCCTACAAATTCTGGTGTTACTATCCATAATTATGCTCAAGGGATAATTAACATTAATTACTATAATAAATAAATTGTTACTATTTAAGTTTCTTATTAAATTCCTGTTTGTATTTATAAAATTAAAGATATTTGCTATATTTTTCCTTTTTCTTTTTGGTGTTATTTAATGCTAGGTGAAAAACAGTTGTGTCACACATGCAGAAAACGCATTAGCAGCCCGCGGGCTACTAACGCTCATTTTCTCCCTTGTCACACAATATACTATATAGTTGCTTGTGACTATCTTGGGATTCCCTGACCTTTTAGAATTA
Source organism: Rhamnusium bicolor (assembly GCA_029963845.1). Taxonomy (NCBI): domain Eukaryota; kingdom Metazoa; phylum Arthropoda; class Insecta; order Coleoptera; family Cerambycidae; genus Rhamnusium; species Rhamnusium bicolor. Next base: position 166,042 of record JANEYF010005222.1, on the reverse strand, counting down.
TTGACATTCCCTGTTTGGTTGATTTTTTTTCAAAATTTTACAAATTACTGATTGTACTTTTGGAGAACCATTGGGATACGTTTCATTAAAAATGTTGTATACTTCCAACTGGGTCCTCTTTCGATCACCATCATTATCACTTCAATTCGTTATTTTTGAGTTATCTAATTCATTTAGGTTTTTAAAGATATCACAATAAAGAAGAAATTTGTTTCAACAAACACTCAATGTGACACAAATTAAATCAGTTGTGAAACAATAGAAAAACAGTTTTGAAGTGGGTTGGAACACTGACGTAGTTTTCCACGGAACAGCAAAACATCGTATGCTATCACACCTTATATCAGGAAAATTGTAAAAAATTGATCTATCGAATGGCTAGAAAGTAATCCGGATATTTTATTTGAAATAACTAAATTTGTAGCAATTATTACGAAAAAAACAAAAACATGGCAAGAGAGTCGATAATATTGTCAAGTTCGTCATTCCCACACCAAATCTGATTGAAATTGGAATAGCGATTTCCGAGATATTTGGATTAATCCATGCTTTTTGAATCATTCTGTATATTGTGGGACGCAACCAATTGTTTAGTTAATCACTATAAGTTTTCTGCTATTTGTTTGGTTCATATATTTTTTACTTAATTTACAAAATTTGTTGTGTGCAATTTAAAGTATGTTTGTATTTGGTAATCAGCATAATCAGTTCACTGAAATTACATCAGTGTTGCGACCACACTTCATAGGTTAGAAAATCTGATTAACAAAATTATTATTCCTAACTGTCTTAAAATCAAACTAATAAAAATATATTAGAGAGCCCTTTTTAATTAAAAAAAAAAAAAAAAACAGCTATAACGTCTAATCTCATGGTACGTGTCTTTGAGTATATACATAAACTGATTGGTCCCACGGTACTTAAGTTTAATGGGTCTAGTTGTTTTCGTAATTGTGCAGGTAATTTACAAAGTACTTCAGTAATATAAACCGCCCAAACGCAACTCTAAGCTGAGCAAATACTAACAACAGTAAGTAGTCAAATAGTGTCAGTCGGATCGACAAGTTTATGCAGTAAATTAATCATTTGGTCTGTACTATGCATGTCAAGGATATTTCACATTGATTTGTAGCATTAAAAGGTTTAAATTATTGGAAAATATAATACTATCCATTTTACTGTAATCACGTCATCGGTGCGATGTATAGGATATTACTTTCTTATACCTAATATAAGGAAGTATTGTAATCGCAATTTTTCCTGACCTCGCTAATTTCTCGTGTATTTCAGCAATATAAAAACACTATCTAAATTAGAGGTTTGTCAGTCATTGTAAAAATCAGGGTAACTAAAATTTTTAAAACACCGCTAAGTATGCAAAAACTGTGTCTCCATGTAATTATCTGCGTCAATTTTACAAATAACTAAGTTATGATCCTACATATTAGGGAAAATCTATTACTAAACATTCACTTACGTTAATATTCTCACTAATTAGTAATAAATCCCACAAAGTGGCACTTGTCGGAGCAACACGCGTAAGTTCATCACATAGTATTTTGATAAACAAACTATCTGGGTACGGCTTTCTCTAAAAGAGTGTTTCGCTAATTAATTCTTATCTCAGCAACAGGGAGCAGACCTGCTACTACAATGAAAACTTTTCAGAAAGCCTTACTCTAAAAAGTGGCGTTCCTCAAGGTTCAGTGCTGGGCCCCATACTGTTTCTAATTTATGTAAACGATCTTACCGCTTCAATCCCTTCAACTAAATTTGTACTTTTTGCAAATGACACAACTGCAACAAGCTCAAGTGATAACATGCACCAACTACTCATTCATATTGAGAATACCAAATCAGTCTTAGCGTCAAGGTTTTCAAACCACAATCTTCTTTTGAATGAACACAAACAAACCAAATCATATTTACCAATGGGAAGTTACTTGGATATGAAAATTTGGAATCCATAAAATTTCTGGGTGTTGTTTTGGACCCAGTCCTATCGTGGGAGCCCCACTTAAACTATGTATGCAAGAAACTTAATAAGAATCTTTACTTACTAAGAAAACTGTACTATCTGTTGCCTCAAGAAGCAATGCACACCAGCTTCTTCTCACTCTTCCACTCTGTTCTCAAATATGCAATCATATCCTGGGGTCATTCTCCCCACAGTTCTCGTATCTTCCAAATTCAAAAACATGCAATTCGCACGATATATAGTTTGCCTTTTAGAGAAAATGTAAAAAACATTTTCTGAATTAGGGATACTAACCTTATTCTCCGACTATATCCTAGAATGCTTAATTTACATAAAAACTAATCTAAACAAATATACAATCATTTCTGAAGCACGTAATCAGCATACTAGGCAAAATAACAACATAAAAATAAATTATACAAGATTAACCCATAGCAGAAACGCCTACAATTATTATGGTCCAGTATTTTACAATCACCTCCCGCTCTCAATAAGAACATGTGAGCTTGTACAATATAAAAGATTACTAAAAAGTTATCTTGCCAAAAAATCATTTTACAGTCTCAATGAATTTCTGAGTGCAACTTTAACGATTTAGTGACCAACATCGTCGGTTCGGTGTGATAATTTATCAGTATCTTTATTTTAGTATCTTTATTTTAATATCAACTTTCAATTTCGTGTTGTGTAATTTTGTCTTTTATTTAAATACACGTGGATGTATATGTGTGTGTGAATTATATTATTGTCTATAGTTACTTATTTTAATTCAGTGTATTATATGTATATATATATATATATATATATATATATATATATATATATATATATATATATATATATATATATATATATATATATATATATATATATATATATATATATATATATATATATATATATATATATATATATATATATATATATATATATATATATATATATATATATATATATATATATATATATATATATATATATATATATATATATATATATATATATATATATATATATATATATATATATATATATATATGTGTGTGTGTGTGTGTGTGTGTGTGTGTATGTGTGTGTACAACTATTATCGACACGTATGATTACAGTGTGTTAATTTATTAACTAGCTTTAAATAGAATTAGTACTATTATTTTGTTATATGTATGTATATTTCACCACCCTCATTTTTTATATCTGACATGGTTATAATATTGTAAATGTTTTTAAACCGAATAAACCAAACCAAACCAAACCTGTATAAGATTACAGATCTCAAATAAATTATTTAACTCATTTTTTAATATAAAAGAAATCCATAGCTACTCAATAGTGTTTATAGAAAGGCAATTTACTATATTAATTTTGTATTTTGATTTAATATAAATCGCTACAGCTGTAATGTACTGAATTTTTTTGTTGAAATAATGCCATCTGCAGATGCATATTGAAAAAATCACACCAAAGTCACAGTTATGGGTTTTAAGAAAAACGTATGTGAATACTAGTTACGAGACATCTAATTAATTATTTTGAATCATTGTCCAATTTTTTCACACTCCAACATATCCCTCGTGAGGTGCTCAATATCAAAAAAATACACATACTGTTGAACAAAAAACCATTTAGAATGTATATCTCGAAAACGAAATGTTAGTTGCCGAGATTTTCATTCATAACATATTTGAATAAATCATAAATGAATCATTATTTGACGCCTTTAGTCTTCAGTCAATAGACTTCAGTAATTACGATTAGTGTTCACCATAAGGCCACCTTACAATTCACCCAAATCATAAATATTCTGATGCTTTATTAAATCATGAACTTATTTAAATGAGGAAAACTTTGCCACCAACTAAAATCTAATCCTCAAATATAAAGGTTGGTAGATTTTATATTAAATTCATTGAAAATAAATTCTTTCGTTGTGAAGCAAAAACCTCTTTTTCTCAACATTGCCTACAGAATATAATCAGGATCTAAATTTAATTCTATTCCTTACTGATGTTTGGACATTTATCTTATCTTTCTGTTCGATAAAATATGGAAAAAATAAGCTGAATATAAATTCAAAGGTGTCAAATCCAAATTAGTTTGAGCTTGTCTGAGGTTTTTATTGTTAAATAAGTGAAAAGAAGGTAATATTTTGAAGATTAACGTCGTTATCGACAAGAGGAGTCAATTACTTTAAAATATGGTAAAATAAGTGGCAGCCCAAGCATTAGTTTTCAAAATTTTAATTCTATTTTAGTGGTAATAAACATATCCCAAGCGAACAATAACAACAAGCAGTTGCTATAAAATACGTACATTTGCTTAAGAGTACAGATGTAGTTTTTCCTTATGAAAACAAATCCTATTTCACGTATTAACTAACATTGAAATAATGTTAGTATATACTTTGTAACGACTCTAGAGTATTCGTGTTTCATTCTAGTTGTTAATTCTTAAATGTATGTTTCTTCAACAAAAATTACATCTTATTTAAATTTTAAATTTTAAAACCTGAAACAGTCCTGGGACGATTTGAAACATGTTAAATATTGGTAACAATAGAATAAAGATGAAAAACAATCTGGTTTGTCTATACGAAGCCTATCAATTAAAGAAAATAATTTTATTATTTAGAAAATCTGAAAATTAATGATCTTCGTTTTTACTTCCTTTTAATAAACATATCTTTGAAATACTAGACCAAATTTCAGGAACGTGTTCGGGGCACAAAAATGGGTCAAAATATTAAAACAAACATATGGTCAGAAATGTTTTATAATGAGGAGGGGCATTTTTCTAGGATTTTTTTGGTTTATCTGATAATTTTTTTGACAATTTGTTATCGAAATACAATCCGTCGACAAAATTGAACGAAAAAGATATTTGGTAAAACGGTTTAAATGATTTATTATTCAAATTAGCCCTATCAAGGAATCGGCAGTATTTGGTCCGTTGAATTATTTCAATAACCAATTGTCAAAATCAAAGAGTAATAACATATGCCGAGAGAAGTTGATTTTGATCAATACTTTGCAATAATAGTCTTTATTAAGATTAAACCATGTCTTGGCCAACTAACATAATATTTAAAAACCAATTTTTGATACCACTTTCATGGGGTCGTAGTTAAATCGTTAACCCAAATTTGATCAATCTGTCAAACACGTTCTAATATGTTTGAGTAAATGTGATATTTTCCTCAGAAACGTCAACACTTTGTATCTTGGACACCAATGGATTTAGAGTCTAAGTTTATTAGATTTCCTGAACAAATGTCAACATTCTGAAGTTATGACAAAATGTGAAACAGAATGTAATTCACCCTATAATATTTATAATAAAGTAGTGGAGATTCAATGTGATCACGGACTCAGCTCTCAGTTTTTTCTGCAATTGCAAGATTATCCTCAGAGTTCTCTCTCAATCCATTTACAGTAATGTGTATCTGCATATTATATAATATGGATATCAAGATACAGTCACTAAATACAAAGATTGATAATTAATGTGACTATTTTAATGTAATTATTCACTCAAAAATTTTGTACATTTTTCAAACGTTCCAGGAAAATTGATTGTGTTGCATGAAACATCGAGCTTCAATGTTTCAGTTAATTCAAACAATATCATATGTCTACATTTTCAAACACCTGTGGTCTAACAATTTCCTCCCATCATAATTCCTTTCTTATAAGTAGTTAATTATGTTCCACACGCGATAACGCTCCCAATGCAAATTTCTGACCAGTTATTAATTAAAAATGAATAAATTTCTTACAAAATCAATAACATATGTAAATGCAACCGTTTAATATCGTCGTTCATCTTGTGTGGTTCATAAAAATGTTCAATTAATATTTTTGAGGATACCAATTATCGTAATTTAACAGACCGATGATTATATAGACAGAAGTTTACTATGATAATAGAATTGTTAATATTTTTCATTAGCTTCTTACTTTCACATAAAGAATTTTTTGTTGATTTACTTTGAAGATAACTCAAGTTCAACGAGTCTGGTGAATGTAAATATTTTTATCATCATTATTCTTGTTTGTCTTTAGTAATAGTAGAAAGAGTAGGTAAATATTTACCCTTTAAAGCGCCTGAAGCATTTTTTATAAAATACTATATTAAGGCAGTTTTTAATATCGCTTATAATTTTTGTTATTCTCTCCAACAAACTAGAGTTTAGTTAGTTTACTAATCGAATGTATCATTGCAGCTATTAGATGTAAAAACCGCCAAGTTTAAAGCAAAACACAGAAAATTTGTTACATGAAGTATCGACTGAAATATTGTAAGATAATGTAGATTACATCTTAATCCAAAATTTATATTATATCTGTTGTGTGCAGTTATTTTAGTTTTAATATTGTATTGACCGTTTTAAAAAATAAAATTGCAAAGTTAAAATGTGAATGATATTCGACAATTTGTTGACTGTTAAAGTAGAATTTATTTCTTCAATGAAAAACAGAAAAAACTTTCTTTCCCATTTTTATTTTTAGAGGCGTTCAATAAAACGTTTTATAAACAAACAGAAGGACTAGCTATGGGCCAACCACTATCAGCAGTGTGTGCAAATTTGACTCTGGAATATCTAGAAAATCAACTAATACCGACACTTTCAAATAAAATTACATTTTATAAACGATACGTAGACGATTGTCTACTATGCTTTAATAAAAATGAAATGCAGTACACATTACAGAAATTCAATGAACAACACAGGAAAATAAAACACACATTAGAAACAGAAAATGAAAATAAAATAAACTTCTCAGACTTGACGCTAATTAGATCTGCCAGTAGAATTAAAATCAATTCGTATCAAACAAGTATCAATTCGGGACGATATACCAACTTTCAATCAAAAATTAGTAATAAATACAAAATTAGCGTTATAAACAGCCTCGTGGACAGGGCCATTTTACTATCAGATAAACTGTTTCACAAAGAAAACATAGTTAAAATTAAAAACATTCTTTTAAATAACTTCTACTTGCCATCTTTCATAAATAATTATATTCAAAAGAGAATACATACAGGGTGATCTACCACGAGTGTGCCAAACTTCAGAGGCTGGTTTTTTTATCAAAAAATAAATGGACTTTCATTAATAAACATATGCCCTAAAACGAATAATAAGGGAGCTACAACCCCTTGAAGGGGGTTGATGAATATCAATTTTTCGGTTATAAGTCCGATATGGTGGTGATTAAAAAAATGAAATTTTCATACATTACGGCCCCGATGTAGGCGCATAAAATTACAAATTTCGTAATTAACAGCTTGCTTTATTGAGGTAGTTTTGAGGGGTGAGGGGTAGTTTTTTACCTCAAACTTTTTTTGACGTCACTTCCGAAGCAAAACTTTTAAATAACATTATTTCCTATGCCATGACTCAGAAAAAAGTATTCTTCAAAATTTCTGTCACACCAGCCGTTTTTGAATAATTTGCGTTACACGGCAATAAGGTTTTTCATGTGAAATAAGTCACATTTTTATTACAAAATTAAAAATCAATGTACAACACAGAAATAACGTACTTAATAACTAAAAGAGTAACAGGTCAAAATGACCTCCTTGAGCACGAATACACGCCTGACAACGACGAATAACTGAATTATTAATTTCAGCCATGTCACCATTGTTTGTGATATAAGCTAAACTATTATTGATCCTTTCCGTTAAGTGCTGAATATTATTTATTTCCTCAAAATAAACTAACTGCTTCATATGCCCCCAGAAATAAAAATCTAAATAATTGAGATCGGGAGAGCGAGGAGACCATAAAACAGGACTACGGTTTCCAATCCAGTTATTTCCAAAATTCCGATTCAACCATTCAGTCACATGTCAACGCAAATTATTCAAAAACGGCTGGTGTCACAGAAATTTTGAAAAATACTTTTTTCTGAGTCATTGCATGGGAAATAATGTTATTTAAAAGTTTTCCTTCGGAAGTGACGTCAAAAATAGTTTGGGGTAAAAAGCTACCCCTCACCCCCTCAAAACGACCTCAATAAAGCAAGCTGTTAATTACGAAATTTGTAATTTTATGCGCCTACATCGGGGCCGTAATGTATGAAAATTTCATTTTTTTAATCACCACCATATCGGACTTATAATCGAAAAATTGATATTCATCAACCCCCTTCAAGGGGTTGTAGCTCCCTTATTATTCGTTTTAGGGCATATGTTTATTAATGAAAGTCCATTTATTTTTTTGATAAAAAAACAGCCTCTGAAGTTTGGCACACTCGTGGTAGATCACCCTGTATAATAAATAACAAAAACAATAAATATCAAGTTGACATAGATTTACAACCTAACTGCTTAGGACACATATTTAACAACACAGGACAATAATCAAAACAATCCAAATAAAGACAAAATATACATATCGGCACCATATATACCACAAGTATCAGAAAAAGTTCAGAAAGAATTAGGTAAATATACTATACAATTAGCACACAGAAATGATAATAGCATAAAAAATAAATTATATTCAAAATTAAGAGATCCAATAGAGAAATTAAATCAAACCCATGTTATTTGTAAAATTGATTGCTCAGATTGCGATAGGTTTTACATTGGACAAACCCAACAATATTTAAATAAACGTATAAATCAACATAAATTATCAATTAGAAATTCCGCAGCAACCCCTAATTCATGCAGCATAGCATTAACTGAACAAGCCGTAAATAATTTACACAATTTTAACTCCCGGATACAACTATAACTGCATAAAGAAAGAAATACCAAAAAACGTATGTTTTTGGAAATGCCCAAAATACAAAACAACAGAAAAACAGTAAATTATCAAACAAATACAGAAAATCTAAGTAGCATATATCGCAACTTATTCAATAGTAACAATTTTTAAACATCCTGTTACCTCTTCTCAACGGCTTTCCAATATCATGAGAATGTTAACAATACCTAACTCTGTCATTCGGACCTTCAATATAAGTATACTATCAGTGGTTATAATTACCTGCTCTTAAAAAGAAACACATCAACGGCGACACCAAATACTGATCATTTTCTGCTTTACTCTTCGAACTACATGTACATTACATACCTACCCAATAAAAATGATGAAAAACAAAACAAAATCAGCCCATACAATGAAATTAAGATTAGAAATTTATATTAGGTAAGAAAACACTTTCTTGGATATGTATTCTGTCACTAATTTAATTTACGACTTATGTAAAACCATTATTTGTAGCTTGTAACCTTGAAAATGTTCGAAAACTCGGACGAAACGTAGGATAAATTATTCATGTACCTGGCTGAAAGTCCCCTAAAAATAATAATACGAAAGAAAGTTTTTTTTCGGTTTTTTTATTGAAGATATAAATTTTAAAATGTGAATATAAATTCTAAATTTTAAATAGACGCTAGTAATGTAAGTTTTTGAAAAAATTTGCATACATAAGAATGACAGTCAAAATCAACGATATAAACATACTAGTACCTTACTGTATAAAGCTGATATTTCTCAGCGTGGAATTGATTCTTACCTGAAAAAAAGAGACAAACTTTAAAATCAAATTAACATATTGCCTAAATTCTTTTATAATCCAACAGTATTTAAAAACCAAACACAGTAAGATATTTAAAATGGTTTTATGACTGTTTTTCTAACGACTATAACAATTTAAATTTTTAGTTATTAGTTTTTGTTGTAACTAATTTTTTTTATATGACATTCTGACAAAAATGTATCTACTTAATTTCATTCTTAGATCACAGATTTGATTCAAGCAGAATTCTACGATCAATCTATTTAATTATTCCAAAGTATACAATAGGGAACTTGCCTATAATTTTAAAAATAAAAAAAATACTAAAAAACAGCGTAACGTTGTAATAAAACGTGTACTTCACAAAAAAATAAGTTTTCTAATTCCACGCGATCAGTATAAAGGATCTAAACAGCGATAAAATTGAAGTGGCCCGAAACGAGCTACTATTGACTGTGACGTCACACCATACCATATTCGGTAGTCGTCGCGCCGGGAAGCAATACAATCAGATGTTTACCGGTGTTATAAGACTGTGGTTGATTTGTTAGTGACTGTTCTGATATAAATATATAATTGTGTTTTATAGTACCGCTTATTGTAGTTGTACAGATATTTTAAAATGACTGAGCAAGGTTTTTCAAAGGGCCAATCTGATAATTTGCCTAAAGTGGATATGTTTATGGTGGCAACTTTTATACAAAATAGTGAAAGTTTTTCCCTTGGAGAGATCCGCGGGGTCAAGGCAGAGAAGTATGTATTTTTTTTAGCTTTTAGTAATAATTTATAAACATAAAATAGTTATGACTTGATCACGGAATAAAAAGAAATAATTACAAAATGCTTAGTTGCAACTAAGCATTTTAAGCAGACTTATCTTGTTTGAAAGAATTTAGGGTAATTCTTTACAACAGCCACTTCTATATTTTTCGTGTTTTTTTTGTACACACGTGTAAAGTAAGTGTCTCTATAGAAGACATTTGTTGCACATTCTGTAGGATACTCTTCGCAGTTTTTTGAAAAGAATCTTGTGTTTGTCTTATAAACTTCATTCTTATAATACCTAATGTATTGACTATATATTTAATTTTCTCTCCCGATGGTGCCGACTGTATTGGCGAAACGCGTGGCAGTATATTTTATAGTGTAAACTAAGATTCATTCTTACAAAACCTAATATATTGATCACATATTTAATTTTCAATTTTTTTTCATCTCCCGATGATGCCGACTGCGTAGGCGAAATTTGTGGTAGTATATTTTACAGCATTTTGGTGTCTATAGAAAATTACTTCAATTTTAGTAGTACATTGAAAATTGCAACCCTCTGTAGATTCATATTTTTAAATAAAATGTCCTATAACTTTTTTATTTACTATTTGATTTTTTTAAAAACAATGGATTTCTTCCTCTAGCTAACACTAACTTATAGCCCAAATTTCAATTCGAACGGACTTTTTTTCTTTAGTTATCGTGCTTACAAGAAACGTGACGGACAGACAGACCGACGGACAGATGAACAGACGTACATTTTGAAAGTTGTTCAGAATTCGATGACGAACGAAATGATTTTTTCTCTGCGAGCGATATTAACGATTTTAGAAATGTCCCGATCAAATGCAATATACTCTTCGTAATCGTATTTGCGAAGAGTATAATAATAAATAGCTGTTTACTTTCGCACCAGGAAATTACCTTTACTTAGTATCACTAAATTACATTCTATCTACTAATCCTATTTTCTAACATTGTATACACATTCTTTCTTTAATCCTACCCTAATTAAAATTCAATAATTCGGAATTCGGCATATTTTATTGTCCGCCTGCGAAAAACTAGTAGATAGACATATAGTATTTAATAATGTACTTACATTAAAATGATCTTCACACACATGTAGAGACCTACTGCTCTGTGAAATGTCTTTTTCATTTCTTCCACACGCTTTTAGCCATTTTGATCGACGAATCTTATCTTCTGGCAATATTATAAATATTTTATCTGGCACAACGATACAATGCAATATTTAAAATAAGGAGTTTTTTGTTTCCATTTTAAGTATACACTTAAAATTTATGACAATGCTGGTATTTTTTACGGCTGAAATCAAGCGGTCGAGTGCTGGGATCTCCGTCGGCGCTTGTAAATTGTATGGTGTGATGTCACCACTACTCCCGCGCTTTTGAACCTGTTTGAAACGATTCGCTCGCGCGCGAAACTTTAACAATTTATAACAAATTTATTATTGGGAATTAAGGCGTCATATTTTGCATATCTTATTTTTTTAGTATTGTAGAACATTTTTATGAAGTAAAAACAAATGTGCAAGTTCCCTATTCGGCGTACATGGGCACCGCCAGGGGAGGGGAAAGAGGGTCAATTCCCCCTCCCTGGAAGATTATGAAAGGCGCCAAGTATCAACATAAATTACTGGAAATATAGTAAGTGATTTATTTTCAACTTAACAAACATGTATTTTTACTTTTTCCTCAAGTTTATATAACATAAAGTAATCTGACAGCATTTAGCAACCGTGTTTTTCATATGCTTGCCATAGGCTCCGTCAGTTAGACTGCGACTTTGAAGGCAGTAATGACAGGCAGTGATATGTTCCGATTCTTCTTTTCATTTATGTTTTCTTTAGCGAACTACCTCAGTGTATATCTATATGCGTCTCAGAATACAATTATTTGAGATTTTATGTTACCAAAGTTTTTGTTTTGTTTTCAGAAGGTTTTTTTATTTCAATACCAAAAATTTGGTGTAAGTAACGAGGATGGCCCTTTTAAGTTTCTCAAAGTTTATTTTCGTTTTTACATTATGCCCTAATGTACTGTAAATAGAACGTGCGTTGACTATTGATGTTTTTCATTTTTGAGTTTTATTCTAGTTTTATTAACAAGGAGCAATGGTCACATTTACTTTTTTAGAATTTTTTTTCTTTTGTGTTTTTCAATAATAAATTTCACAAAAAAAAGTACATATTATTTTTGGCTCTACCTAGAAAATTTTCTAGCAGCGCCCATGTCAGACTCCACTGTAAGCTGTAGGGTGTTGTCCTTCTCTACAGTGCACAAAATCTATGATTCTCAGGAAGTTAACTGTGGCCACTGGGCATGTGGTTAAGAAAACAAGTTAAATGCCACTGATTTATTATTTCATAAGTATTTCTTTGGTGATTATTGATATTATTATTTTCTATGCATATTTCCAAACTTAAATGTCGTATTTGTATTTCTATAATTCTATTCTTTTATAGGCCACATGCACAAAATATAATTTTGGCAGTCTTGGAATCTTTACTTAATACAAAAAGCAGTGTGTAAAGGATTTTTTTTTACTTTTTCTTTTACAAAAGTTATTCAACATTAAAGTTTTAATTATCCTATTACTCGCTCAACCATTGCCGACCAGGCACGTCCATGCGGTGACGTCACAGAACCCTAGTTCTAGTCATCTAGTGCAGAAAGCAGGTAAACAAAGCATGTTAAATGTAAACAAGTAGTGTTATTTGTGATTTGTGTTGGGAAATTTTAAGTGAAGTAATTTTAATGATTAATTCTTATCTTAGATTATCACCATTATCACCATATAACTGGTGCATCGTACCGATATGTAAAAATACTTGTCCAAGTTACAAGAAACGGAAAACGTATAAAAGTTTAGTTAAAGATGGTTAAACGGGAACCAAAGGAATTTTTGAAAACAAGTTGCATTCATTCATTCATGGATCTTTTTGATGTAAGTAATTTAAAAAAATAATATTAAAAATAAATACGCAATAAAAAATAATGTTTAAAGTATATGGCACAGTAACAACAGGGTCCTGCGTTTCGAACGATTTTTTTTTGTTATTTTTGGGCACTGACGAAGATATTTTTTATCGCAGATTGTGTGTGAGTCTACTGGGTATTATTGAAAATCACCGGACGCAGAAATGTCAATTATCCCTTTTGCGGTGGGACTCATTTTTAGCAAATGTTAGTATTTAACTAGATTTCAATTGAAAACTCACAATTTTTACTTGACAAATCAGTATTAATATTTTATTACTATAAAACTTATAGAGATATTCTGAATCCAAATGTCTTTGCTTACCAACAAAAAATAAATAAAGTTTAAAAAGTAAGTTCACACAAGTTTGTAGCTAATAGTTCTACTAGTATTTCATGCTTTCAGTAAAAGTTTGTAACTATAGAAAGAAACTAACCCAAAACTTACAACGAAGTAATATGACGATGTGGAATATGGCATGATGATACTAAAGAAGGAAGTTGAATATTGATTTTTTACAAAATTTAATTTTAGAATAATTATTTCATTTTAAAAAGTGTTTATATTCGGTCGCTTTCTCTGAAATATTAATTATTTCATATTTCCTTCATAATTATTCTAGTACAAAGTGTGCCACGTAAACTGAACATTTAATTTCTTGCCGCTATGATTGCACTATGGAAAAATAGACTACCATGTCTAGAAACAAGATTTTCGGATATCCCATCCTCTTGTATGACATTTTTATATAACTTTGGACAATAGAATATAGTGATAATAAAATCACTTTCATAGAAGTTAAATGTTGGTTACACTATTTCCAAATCACACTTCAGTTCTCAAAATTTACTAATTTAGTTTTTAATCTGCCATTTGTCTGTTCAGCATTCTGTGAAATCTATTGTTTGTATTTCTCATTTCACCAAATTTGTTTTCCCGGAACAACCCTCAACAGTTATTCATCCATATGGCCATTTATAATTAAATAACTCAGAGCGTTATTAAAAGATTAATATAAGCCACCGTTCCTAAGCTCCCAGAGTCACATCCAACAATTGGGGAGGCAGTGTCTATATTATTCGTGACATAGTGTTAAATAATTTAAGGTGAATACTGCTTTCAAACCCCTCTACCTGCTTTTGAATAGCAGTTAATGGTGCGTGGGAGTCTGTACTCTGTATAGTGCAATCGATTCTTCCAAAAATGTTATGTAAGATATTTAGCTTTCTATTTTTAAACTTTTATTGGTAATCATAATGGTCATTAATCTGGCAATAGATGGTTAACCTATAAAAAAAGATAGTTTGTAAATTAAGGGATGATAAAATGTAATTAATAATGTTTTATTTTTGGCATAATTTTTGAATATTTATGTGTTTATTATAAAACGTCCTTTTTGCTATAAGTAAACATACAGGGTGTTTCTGGTATGCGGTCATTAATTTCTAAGGGTGATTCTACATAAAAAAATATGAAAAAAAGTTCATATAAATATGGGTCCGAAAATCCCTTCTAAGGGTGCTGCGGGCCTCTGAAAGGGGCACCCAAAATTGACATTTTATTTAATATCTCAGGAACCCTTTGAGCTACAGTGACTAATTTTTGCACGTGATTCGACATCAATAAAGGTCATTATCTGATATTATTCACCAAGGGTAAATTCAGTCAGGGATGCACAAAATTGGAAAGGGGGACTTACTTCTCCCCCCAATTTTTTTAGTGTGAATGTCTCATCGGATATGATGCCTTGGCTATAAATACACAAAAAAGGTTTTCTTGTTGTAACGCCGTAGGACCAACCAGTTTCCAGAAATTTGAACATAAAGAAACGCATGCATTGCCTAGGAATCAAAAATAAGGGTAATGATTTCTCGCTCTTCTGCATAATTTAATAAGAATAAAAACCGTAGGCAGTCAATTTTTTAAAATAACAAATCTGTATTACGTGACACAGAGAAGTACCAATAGGGTTGGCTGTCGACTAAAATAAAATAAAATAAAACGTCAATCTTGGGTGCCCCTTCAGAGGCCCGCAGCGCCGTTAAGAGGGATTTTAGGACCCATGTTTATATGAACTTTTTTTCATATTTTTTTATCTAGAATCACCTCTAGAAATTAATGACCGCATACCTGAAACACACTGTATAATACACGTTATCAACAAACAGTGTAGACGTCAATTTACACAGCGCAGCGGCTCGTTGGCATAGTTGACTAGAGCGCGTAGTGGCAAGCGTAACTAGAAATTTAAGCATCATAGCTGTGAGTTCGAATCCCGCCATCGGCACTGGCAATGGCGGGTTGTCCACGTTTTTCTAGGTTTAACCTTCTCTTAGACAACTTCGGCTTTGGATTTGTGGGTTGTCTAATTTCTGTGGTATATATTATTATTATTATAGTATAATATGCATATTTTTAGTAATAATTACAACAGATTTAGGGGAGAACAAGTGACTAAAACAAAATATATTAGACGTAAGTTTGGTATGTATACAGTTTTACAAAAATAATAATTCGATTATCGATAGTATCAAAACAAGTACCAGTTAGTTAGTTATTAATAGACTTGGCAGAAATGTGCGGCGAGACATAGGCGTACGCATCATAATAAACTTAATAAAAGAAATTAACTGGTAACAAAAGCAATAAACTGTTACAATTTATAACAATCTATGCATAACTTACCCTCTTAACTAGCTTGATGAACTAGCTTGATTATCACTAAAGGGCGGAATATATGCATTTAAATTCAATCAAAATATGCCCATATATATGCATAATTTTTATTGCATAATTTTTATTTAAAATATGCAATTATATGCATTTATTTGGCTAAATATGCTATAATATGCCTTTATTTAACATGTAAAATTACTTACAAACACATTGATTTTATAGAAAATATTTATTTCTCGAGAAAAATTAAAATAAAAGATATAAAATACAATAAAAGAACATTATAAAAATATTTTAATTTGAAATTGTATAGTGGGAATTCATAATATAATACTTTTCAAAATTTTCCAATTAAAATGATTGTCTCCTGTCAGTAAATATATGTTTATATATAGAAAAGAGTATTGCAATTTGGATAATAAGCTATAAGGCCAAGGTGTAACTTCGTTGGATGATTTACCAACAAAAATACTACTTGAATACTCGTACCTACATCACTGGGAATCTTTTTACATTTAGCGGAAGACCAAAATTAATCGATTCTCTTAAACGTAAATCTTTACTTTCTAATGAAACTATTATATCTTGTTTAAAACTACAATTAATTTTAATGAAAATAAGTTGCTTAGCTACATCTGCGTTTTTCAGCATTAATTGGCTTTGAACTACACACTGCGAGTTGTCGTCTATATCTAGAATTAATTCCTCAATAGCTTCGAAATGTTCTGCGTAGAATATTGCGACTTTAATCCATGTTTCCCACCGGGTAATTAAGGGTTCTGGAGGTAAACTTACTCCTGGCAATCGCTCCTTATACATCTGCACTCTCAGAGGTGCCTTTAAAAACACTTTTTTAAAGGCACACATTTGAAATTAGTTTGTTTACCAAGAGATATTCAGTTCTGACTGCAACTCTGTTTATCCCATGTAGAAGACAAGTGACATTGGGATAAAATATTTTTAAATTTTGACCCACTTTTATCATATACAAAAACACCAAGAACTTTTCTGCTGGGATTGCATTTGGCAAGAAAAATTCTGACGATTGAATAAAACGGGAACGGTCGCATTGTTTATTTTGTCTAACTCTTTTGAAGCTATTAAATATGGTTCACTTGGATTATTTTCTTGTAGGGCTCCAATAATAAGATGTGCGATATATCGATCACAAGTATCTGTGCTTTCATCAACAATAATATAAAAACTGTCATTGTCAAGTGAAACTTTAATTTCCTGTATGTTCGTTTTATATACTGCTTGCACATTTTTGTTTCTTATAGTAGATTCATCAGGGATGTTTTGGATACAATATTTTTGTAACAATTCTTTGAATTGGGTATTTTGAAACTTTTTTAAAGGAATGTTCGCTGCGACTAAAGCTTTGCATAAGTCTTGATGAAACACCTCCGTTTCACTTCTTGTTTGGTTTCCAACATTTTGAAATGTAGTTTTCACAGATTGCTGAATGGTCCCAGATTTAATTTTTTGCAGCTTTCCTTTATGTATAGATGTTTTCAAATGTTGATCCACTTGGAACTCTCTTCACAGACAATCTGACACAAAAAAATCATTTAAGTGTTAACGAACAATTCAAACAAAACAATCATTTAAGTTCAAACTGCATGTCAATAGATAGAAAATAAAAAGTTAAGATCAGAAAGTGAAATCCCTTACAGCTTTTCTTATACAGCTGGTCAAAATATAATAAACTGAAAATCTCAGTCGTTAAATATCTGAAAATTGTTCTGTTTTGAAAAATAAAATAGAAACGTGTAAAAAAATAAGAAGTACTTAGGATTTTTGCACAAGCTTTGCAAAATACTTTATCTCCACTAAGCTCCAACTCAGGAACATTTTTAATTCATGAAGAAGTTTTTGGCATTTTAGACATTTTGAAATCAAATAAATATTCTCAAAACACTATTTTCACACTGAACTCTATCGACAAGCTGAACTGGGAGTATCTAGGCGACTAGGCCGGGCCATTACAGCGAAGAATATTATTTTATAATTAGGCAGGCAGATTTTAGAATAAGTTTCTTGGAAATATAGTGACCCTATTATTCAGATACTCAGAACCCCACCAGGTATTCAGAACTTTTTTTTATTGGAAATCCCCTAAACACCAATAAATGACATGTAACAAAGGGCAGGTAAACCCATAAATTTGGTGCTCAGTTTACGCCCGTCGACGGGGCTCCCGTAATTGGATAAGACCAAAAATCTCCAAATATGCACAAAAATACAGTTTTTTCAGAAACATGTAATGTTTCATGTAATTGGATGAAATATGCAAAAAATGCATATATATGCACTTTGCATATATTCCGCCCTCTGGTTATCACAAACTGGAGAAGATCTGTAGTAATAACTTTGCAGCATCAGGTATGTTTCTAAACAAAAATATTACAGCTCGGCAAATTACAAAAGGAAACAGTGGCACAGCTGAAAATAAACGTTTCCCTGATAGGTTTGTTACTGATAACGGTGCAGATATTAACTCATTAAATGACGCTGCACATAAATTTAACAACTACTTTCTTGACTATAAAAGAACTTTCTGACAATATGAACATTAATGCTAATTCACATTTAAATATAAATTGTTCTAGTAATATGTTTTTAGCACCTATTGTGATCAATGATGTAATTAATATGATTAAATCCATATCTAAAAAAAACTCTGCAGGTTTTGATGGTATACCTTGTTCGCTGCTGGTAAATATCAGTGAATATATTGTCGATCCACTGAGTAAATTAATTAATCTTTCTTTTATTGAAGACAATTTTCCTTCCAGCTTAAAAAAGCAATATTGGTACCTATACATAAAAAAAACGATAAGGAACTAATATCAAACTACAGAGCAATATCTCTACTCTCAGTCTTTTCGAACTAGCGTTTGCCTGTCACCTTAAATCTTATTTTAATAAAAATAATATTATATCTTCTAGTCAATATGGGTTTAGGGAGGGATACTCTACACAAGATGCAGTAAATTCGCTCTATACCTTTTTACTCGAAAATATTGACAAGAAAAAGTGGGAATGTTTGTTTTTTGATATGTCTAGAGAATTTGACACAGTGAACCACGAAATGCTGCTCAGCAAATTGAATGCCTATGGTATATGGTACCTAAATCTTATTTGAGTAATCGTACTCAGAGAGTAATATTAAAAGTTGATGGCAAATCACATCAATCTGATGATAAATTAGTTCCAACTGGTGTTCCTCAGGGTAGTACCCTAGGCCCAATTGTTTTCCTGATTTTCATCAATGACCTTTGTAACTATTTGAACGTGTCGAATGAGTTTCACGTTATTCAATTTGCCGATGATGTGGCAGTTGCATCTGTGGCAAACAATGTTCCAGATCTATCACGAAACGGAAACATTTGTACCTCAGTAATGGACAGATATTGTAATGACTTTGGTTAGAAACTCAACGGGTCAAAAACTCAAATGTTAATGTTTACCCATATTACTCCTGATTTTAGTTTATTATCTAAAATTGATCATTTATCTATAAAAAATAGTGACTCAGTTAAATTGTTAGGTATATTAGTGGATCATAACTTAAATTGGTTTGATCATATTGACCAAAACTTTTTTTATTAAATAATCATATTGACTATTTAATAAAAAAATGTCTGTCAGTAGCTATGTTCTTTGGCAGGTTCCCTCTTACGTTAATTTCGATGTGCTTAAATTGTATTACTTTGGACATGTGCAATCATTATTAAATTATGGCATTTCATGCTGGGGCAATTCTAGTAAAATGATTAATTTGTTCATAATGCCAAAAAAAATCATCAGAACCATGATGATTATTTATTTATTATTTATTTATTATCGTTGTTTCTGCGAGTGATGTTCGCTGTGGTAAAAAAAATATGCTTATATTTTCAGAACGACTGTTCGACATCTATTGATGTAATACAGGCATATTTAAAATATTTTTTAAACGCACTTAGCGGTTCTGGAGTTGCACCATTAGTACCATCAGAAATTTGTCTTAATCTAGTAAAACCAATCTTTTGCTTTAGGACACGTGCGAACTTTTCTGTAACCGGCCCATTTTTTTACGTCACCTATAGCGTGTAGCAGTCGATTTACTTCATCCACTATTTACAGTGACTCTGCTAACGACAACGCACTGTTTTGTAAGTTTTTAATGGCGTTATGTAATCTTTTAAATAGTTTTTAAAGCTGTTTCAACGGAAATATCTCCGAATTTTGTCTGGCTTTCCTTAATAGTTGCAGCCTCGGCAGGACTGGATTGCAGTATCACAGCTTTAATTTGTTGTAAATATTCAGCATAATAAAAAGCTGCCTTCAACCATGTTCCCCAACCTTTTTACCACAGCGAACATCACTTCCCAGAGACACCCAGAGAAACATACCTGATGCTGCAAAGTATTTACAGATCTTCTCCAGTTTGTGATAACCAAGCTGGTTCATCAAGCTAGTTAAGAGGGTACGCTGTGCATACATTGTAACAGATTATTGCTTTTATTACTGGTTAATTTCTTTTTTACAGTTTATTGCTTTTGTTACTGGTTAATTTCCTTTATTCCGCTTATTATGATGCGTACGCCTATGTCTCGCCGAACGATTTGTCAGCTTTAGTTATTAATGCCCACATAAAACGCGAAGTTATCTCCTCCTTTCCAAGTATAATTGCTACTAAATAAATCTAGATAAGCAAACGTAAAAAAGCGAATATTTCATCCCTTTAAACGCGGTCTTTGAGTCAACAAGATAAGGTGAACATGTGTCCCAATTTTGTCACGTGATGTCGAACATTGTGCATAAAACATTGATAATATCGTGAGGAGCCTTTTAAACGATGAATCAGCTTGTCGGGAGAGAAAGTATTTGATAAAGCATGTGTATTTCACGTATGCTTTAGATTATCTTCCGTTGTTAAATTAATGTTTTCCATTTATAAATATTGCTTTAACAGGTTTTCGATTAAACTGCTCCATTGTTCCTTGAAATTCAAAGACAGAATCTCTTGTTTCCATTTAGGATTTAGATGAACAGATTTACAAATTCAGCGCGTTCTTAAGATAAATAAAATTGTTTTTTTAATATCGTGTTCACATATGGAATGATGAATCCTATTTTTTTTTACAAATCGATTGATTTGACCGACAAAATTACATTTGTTAAAATATGCGATAAAGTTAGTCATGTTTTAATATTAAAGAAAGTTTAACATACAGACCGTCATATAGTCAAGGGTCCTACTAAATGGAGCTTCTTTTTTAAAGTAGAACTTCGGTTTATTGTGAAAAATCGTTTCTATTTATACAGCTCACACTCTCAGCGAGTTAAGATGGCTCATGCTACTGTTTGTTGTTTCATTATGCTACTTAAAGCAATCTAGTATAGTAGGAGAAATCGCTTTAGTGCGGAACGTGAAGGGTATGACACGATATGAGGACGGGAAATGACTTCTTCCGTCTTTTACATCGCTTACATTAAAGCGAGAAAGATGATTGTTGTTTTTGTTGGCACGCGACCGAGGCGGAATTTTACTTACATGCTGTGTTAGTTCAGGTCCACACTTAATTTTGTTACAGATTTGTTTAGCATAATTATTTTATATCTGTTTATTTGCTGGCGTGCTTTTGAAAATAATTTAAGAAGGTTATCATGTTGCAGTAAGTTGTGTAATACATGATAAGTGTAATGTTATAAGTAATAATTATTTTATATCTGTTTATTTGCTGGGGTGTTTTTGAAAATAATTTAACAATATATTTGATGCAAAAATGTTTCGACCGTGGGAGGCCTCTACGGCAACATCTTATTTTGATTGTGAAAATGAAAGTGATAATGATTACATTGATAAAGAAAATCAAAGTCCATCAATGTTTTCGCTAAGAAAAAATCGGCTACATTTGAACGTGCAAGCGAAACACATTTGCTTTAATGTTTACAATAATCTTTTGAAGCGACGAGCTAATGACCCTAATATCTATGATTTAAATGTAATAGGTGAAGCAGCATCTCTGACTAACGTTTTCCGTCCCATAATACACAAACTGGCGAAAGAAGGTGCCCTCGAAACAATACAAGTGGATTAAAATAACAAACTATTAATAAACGCATAGCGATTATGGAAAGCAGACGAATAGAGGATTGACGAGATTCATCTAAAAAAGATAAAAGAACTCAGAAGGGAAAGTAGATCAAATTATTATCTAGATGATACTCATGACACTGTAAAAAAAGGATGGACTGATTGATCTATGAAATGTCAACCAATCTTATAACCCCCTAATAAAGAGACTTGGTTGATTACATTGCACTATGGATCAGTTGATGGATGGGTTGATAATGCATTGAAACTGTGTAGAAAAAACATGGAAGACTAAACGTGGATTACCACAAGAACATGGAAGGAAAATATTTGAGGAATGGTTTCAAAATTCCAAAATTAAAACTAAATAGCATTATTGTTCTTCACAGTGTGAAGTACCATTCGAGACAACTGTATAAAATTCCTAACAAGAGTTCTACTAAGCACAACTCTTGGATGACCTGCAAACGAAAAATTATAAGAAGTATATTATATACATTGTAGCGGAGAGATATGGCCACAAAGTGTTTGGATTATCGTCATATTTCTGTATTTTCAACCTGATTAAATTAATTTGGTATAAATTGAAAAAAATCTCAGAAAAGGAAATGCTTTTCTGAAATTCGATGAAAAAGTCGTAGAGCTAATTCAAAATGAAGTGTCGAAAATTAGCAAGGAAGTTTGGGAAAAAGAATTAGAAAAGTAATTACAATTTGTGATGATTATCTAAAAACTGCTGAATGTCATATAAATGGTGGAAATAAATTTATTAAAAATTTGGAAGAGTATATTAGCTCATTTGAAAATGAAGAAGAGGGTGAGAAGAGGGAGGATTCAGAGGAAGAAGCAACCTTTTTAAATATTTTTTTATTCTATACTAATATTCCATCCTTTGCTGGCAAGAAATGTTCATACCTCCTCGCGGTTCTTGCTGGGTATGTTACAGAGATAACATTGGAATATATATGGTTTATTGTGGGTGTTTTGCTTAAATAGTGAGTATATAATAAGGTATTTTATTTCAAGAATTATTATTTTTTATCGGTAAGATGTAAAAATTGAATTCACGTTGTAATATATCCCAATCATTTAATTAAGTTAAAATAGATTTCGCTTAAATTTTCTATATCAGTGCGATTATTTATGGCGTAGGTATGTCTCTTTATTTGCAGCATTTCATGTATGTTTCTTCGGTTATAGTTAGGTTCTTTTTCTAATATTTGTATGTTGTTAAAATTATATCGGTGGTTTTGTTCTATGGCGTGTTTGGCTAGTGCCGTCGTGTTTTGGTTTATGCCCACCAAACAACTACAAAAAAAGTGTCATCAACAACCTAACAAATCGTGGCATCCAACTTTCACATTAAAAAATACAGACCAAATAATCTGAAAAAAAATCAAAAGGTTCTAGAAGCAAACTCCTACCCTAAACACTTTTATGAACCAATAATAAAAAAAGAATACACAAAATCTATAATAAAACAACCCACACACCAAATAATAGTAATGATAAATATGTGACCATGCCATACATATCAACATTATCCGAAAAAATATCAAACGTATTTAAACAACATAATATAGAACTAGCCCATACAATACCACAAAAAAAATGTTCACAAAATTTAAACCTAAACTACCAACCGAAGACGAAACTAACACTATATACAAGATAGACTGCAACGACTATAATGATACCTATATAGGCCAATCAAAACAATATCTACATAAAAGAGTATACACGTACAAATATAACATAAAAACTCAAAACCAAAACACGACAGCACTAGCCAAACACGCCATAGAACAAAACCACCGATTTAATGTTAACAACATACAAATATTAGAAAAAGAACCTAACTATAATTGTAGAAACATACATGAAATGCTGCAAATATAAGACATACCAACGTCATAAATAATCGCACTGATATAGAAAATGTAAGCGAAACCTATTTTAATTTAATTAAATGATTGGGGTACATTACAACAAGAAATCAATTTTTACATCCTACCGATAAAAAATAATAATTCTTGAAATAAAATACCTTATTATATACTCACTATTTAAGCAAAACACCTACAGTAAATCATATGTATACATTTCCAACGTTATCTCTGTAACATAAACAGAACGTAAATCGTAATGTAAAATAACCATAACTATGTTTTTAAAATGTTACATTAATTGTAATTCTCTGATGATGGTGTAATAAACCGAAATGTTGGAAAAATAATTAAATTAGTTATACCTGACCGAAATCCCAAAAAAGAAACTATCCGATATTATACATATATATATATATATATATATATATATATATATATATATATATATATATATATATATATATATATATATATATATATATATATATATATATATATATATATATATATATATATATATATATATATATATATATATATATATATATATATATATATGTTGTTTTTTCAGGTTTTCGCGGGTGGTGAATGTTAAATTCGTTTTCCGGGTATACTCCCGCGTAGGTGATAGGCCCCGAGAGGGACCGTGGTTGTCTGAACGACGTTTCGGCAGAATCTCATCTGCCATCTTCAGGTTCTAACCGATAACTGCTTACTGCAGCTTCTGGTTACTTTCAGTTCGAGTAACCAGAAGCCGCAGTAAGCAGTTATCGGTTAGAACCCGAAGATGGCAGATGAGATTCTACCGAAACGTCGTTCAGACAACCACGGTCCCTCTCGGGGCCTATCACCTACGCGGGAGTATACCCGGAAAACGAATTTAACATATATATATATATATATATATATATATATATATATATATATATATATATATATATATATATATATATATATATATGTATATATATATAGAGGTCTTGTTACATGTCACATAAGTATCCCCACACATCAAGTTAATTTATTACCTCAAATTAAACTCAATTTAGTCATAAACTGATGAATCATATTGGGTTAATGAGTCGACTGGTCAGTTCAATCCAAAGGTTTATATTGAATAAAATCAATATATAATTCGGTAGATAATTAATCTTGTTCACAGAATTAGTAAATCCCAAATACACGTCGTTTCGTTGAACATAACCTCAACTTTTCTTTTGTAATTGAAATATCTCTATAATATTACTTTCACGAAATGTAAAAACATTGATATTATCGTGTCAGTTACTATGCAGTGTTTTCAAACAAAATTTCAAACACGTCGACTACATTGATTTTCTTTTGTAACGTTATTAAGGAGAATCTATTTTATTCTCAAAAATTCAATTGTTAAAGATGGTGAAAGAAACATAATTGAATATTCATGATATTGATAGTTGTTTACTTAATGAACCTTGTGCAAATCGGGAATCTACTTCTCGATCAACCGTGGGCATTTTGAAAAATACAGATAATTTGGACATATCGGAGATTAGCCTGAAACTAGACGACTTTTGATAATTGCAACGTTACAAAGTATTATTAGCAAAACAAGAAGCTTACATATGATAACTAGCGGACTTTAGAATAATGAGTGGTCGTATTTTGGGACCGTATTGTTTTGAGGGAACGTTGACTCGAGCTCAGTATCTGAAATTTCTTCAGAATGGCCTAATTCCTAATCTGGTTGCTTTGTATGCCAGTCAAAATGATCCTGATTTATCTAATACTATTATAGATACTATCAGGACCAGAGCTGTATGTCATTATACAACACCAGTTTGATAAACTTAAACCGAGAAACTTAATTAACCTGTAAAAAGAGTTGCACGAAAAAACATTCCAAGTGGCCCGCGAGCTCTCCAGGTCTAAATACGTTTTATTGCTTCTTATGGGATTATTTAAAAGGCAAAGTATACAAAGATAAGTCCAAAAATACTGAAGACTTAAAAAGAGGAATTCGAATAAAAATTTGACTAATTACGCTAGCTACTATCGAAAATGTACGGTCTTGATTTGTTTTTATTCTTGAATCATCTCAAATATATGTCTATATATAATATAATTTAACCAAATACATTTCTTCAGCCATTTTTGCAACTTTTTTTCAAATTTTAACTACAATCTTCTTTGAAAAACTTCTTCATTTAAACATGTTCCAATATTAAGATATGGGATAACCAAATTTCACCAGCAGCCAATGGAATTAATAAACTGTCTACCTCAATTATTTCTAAAGGATTGTCTTAATTTAACGATTTTTCTAGTCTAGATCATATGGTTTTTACACTTCCAAAACCCGGACGACTTAACACGAGGTCTATGTACTATTCATATTAACTATTTTAAGAACAAACGAGAATGATATCTAATAACTTATAAAACCAACAGCGGGATTTAAAAATATAATCTCTTTATTTCAGATTATTTTGGACTTAACGCATCTGTATCAATGGAATGTTAATCTTAAATACAGACATAATTCCGAAACTTTTAACAAAATTAGTTTTATCATGAAAATCATCTCTACGACCTATTTAAGACATAATACTAAAGTTATTAAAAAAAATAAAGATAAAAACTACTAATACATATTATTTAGAGAGTTGCACTATCCTATAGGCCTTAGGAGACTATACAATATACATGATTAAAATTCCATTACTATATTGTTAATTATGACAGATACTCGTAATCTCACAACGCACTGATGTCTTGTTAGAAGGAGCCGTCTACCAATAATTGAAAATAAGTAATTTTTATATCGTAACTTCATAGTCGTTTAGACTTTTAATTTTATCCCAAGACAATACGTGTATAGTCATTTTAGAACTCTCCCTAAACATTGTATTGTCATTTTGCAACTTTTTCAACCAATATTAGTAATTATATAAATAATTCGAAACTTTTTTTAGCATGGAAATTAATGACTGTTCAGATATTAATCCCGAAGAAAGTTGAATCTTTCGATGTGACGTAGACATTAGGTTTGTTCCAACAGCAGTCTCGGACTAGTTTAAAACTGACAGAAATATTCGCCCGGTTAAATATTATTGTAAATACAGTGAGCTTAGCGTATAAGAGGCAACTGGGCGAATATTTTTAACGGTTTCAAACTGGTCCGAGACCGCTGTTGCAACAAACCTACTGAAACATGTTCTACAAACACCAAATCAGTACACAATATACCTGACATGAGTTTCGTTAACCAAGTTGGCATCATCTGTAAATGATTAACGATTTAATTTAAAATCACATATCATTAATTATTGTAATTATGTGTGACTTCTCTAAAGTTATAGTAGACTAAAATCATATCTTAATTAGATCCCCGTATATAGTCGAAATCCGAAATATTTTTTTGTATTTGGGACACCGGGTACACCAACTTTGTTTGGGCCACCGTGCACATCATAAAATATAGTTCAATCGTAATGATTAGGGCTGTCAAAAATGTTCTGTGGGACAGTGGCGTACGCGAAATTAACTAATACGAGAAACAATAAACTGTTGCAATTTATCACAATGTATGTAAAACTTACTCTCTTAACTAGCTTGATGAACTAGCTTGCTTATCACAAACTGGAGAAGATGTGTAGCCATTTTGCAGCATCAGGTATATTTCTATGGTTGTCTCCATGAGTGATGTTTGCTTTGGTGTAAATATATTCTTATATTTTGAAAACGACTGTTCGATATCTACTGGTGTAATACACGCATACGTAAAATAGTCTTTGAACGCACTTAACGGATCTGGGGCTGCACCATCACATATTTGTCTTAATTTAGTAAAACCGGTATCTTTATTTAACACACTTGCGAACTTTTCTTTAACGCGTTCATTTGTTGCGTCACCTATAGCGTGTAGCACTAGATTTACTTCGTCCACTATTTGCAGTGACTCCGCTAACGACAACGCACTGTTTTCTAATTTTTTTATGCTTTCATGTAATGGGTCATAGTTCTTCGCAATATTTTTTAAAGCTGTTTCAACGGAAATATCTTCGAATTTTCTCTGGCTTTCCTTAATAGCTGCAGCCTAATCTAGATTGCATTGTAGTATCACAACTTTTATTTGTTGGAAATTTTCAGCATAATAGAAAGCTGCCTACAACCATGTTCCCAAAAGTGTAAGAATCGGCTGTGGTGGTTCAGGAATACCGGGACACTTGCTATGAAATGCACGGAACGTTTAGGAGATTTAAGAAACACTTTTTTTGTACTTGTTATTAATGCATCCACTTCTGGAAAACCTTTTCGAATAGTTTCTGCCACAAGATCTAAAGCATGCACTTTACACGTAACATGTATAAACGTACCACCTTGTTCTTGCAAAGAATAGCCTACCGAACGAATTGTCACGGTGCCATCAGTCACAAACATCAACACTTGACTTTTTGACAGTTCAGATTTTTCTAACGTCTTCAGCATCACCCTGGTAATTGTTTCGCTAGTACACTGACTTAGTCTTTTGCTAGCTAGTAACAGTGGAACTGTCGGTTTAAGAGGGTCCAGTACTCGTACTATAACATTTTAAAATAGAATTCTTTTTTACAATCTGTTGTCTCATAACCACAGCAGTGTATTTTTTAATTCACATTTCATCTTATTTACCATGTCTACGTGCACAGTTGGCAGATAGTTACTGAAAGTTGTGCGACTTGGTAACTTCTCCTGGGCATTGCATTTATTCCAGAATTCCCGAAATGGTTGTTTATCGAGTATGTTCAGCGGAACATCACAGGCAATCAGCATTATTAGTAAATCAAACATAAACTGTGTTGACGAAGGCACGCCATTTTTTTTTATGGTGTACACATTTACGTGAAGTCCACAATCACGCTTATCCCAGCACATCAAATTATTTTAGCACCATCATAGAATAAATCCGGGAATTCACCTATGAATTTATCCACTTTGTCAGCCAATGGCCGTTTTCTACCCTTGCGTACGTCTGCCATGCTTTATTATTAAATT
This sequence comes from Rhamnusium bicolor, assembly GCA_029963845.1. Taxonomy (NCBI): domain Eukaryota; kingdom Metazoa; phylum Arthropoda; class Insecta; order Coleoptera; family Cerambycidae; genus Rhamnusium; species Rhamnusium bicolor. The sequence goes on along the minus strand of JANEYF010005222.1, from coordinate 137,083 downwards.
AATATCAACAATACAGTACAACAAATAAAATAAAAACACAAAAACAATATGCAGTACGCCCAAGTGACTTAACGTGTACACAACTCGAAAGCTAATAATAGACTGGACTGGAGAAAGAGTTTCGCGGTCAAGGTGAATGCCGGCGACAGTAAGTACATCTGTACTCTACGACCATGATACACAGAAACGATTTACAGCTTTATTTATCAGTTTTGTTTTTCAATTTAATTAGCTGATGGTGTTAGTTTGTACAAACAACGCTGTTGCTATCTATGTATTATAAGAACTTCACCACGACTCGATACTACTGTATCTTATATTGATTGTAAGTGTTACATGTAGGTAATATTCTGCAAAGCTGATTATTTTAGATATTTAAAACTTTTAATATGTTGACCAAGTATTTTCACTGAATTTAAGATTTTCACTGACTTAAAATAAGTTTATTTTTTTGACATGTTCATCTCGATTCGACCGGAAATATTATAAAAGACGTTTGAATTATTTCTGATTTTTAATCCTCTTATATTAATTGATTAATATTAACGCTGAAGAACCTTGATTTTTAATTCAAAGTATAAAAAGTTTTAAATCTCTTGAGGATCTGTTATTGCTATTTGTAATTTTATCATATCAATCTAATCATATCTAAATATTAATATGCGTCAGTCGTCTGGAGCCCATACTGAATACAGTGTGTAACCAAATTATGGAATAAATTAATTAAAAACGGAAAAGATAAATATCTGTTGTCGTCAAATTGTTTGAATAAAAAAACAAAAAAAAAAAAAAAAGGGAAGCGAACTTCATATCAATAACTTAAAAATCTGTCTGCAACTCCGCAGTATTTTAGTCGATCAATAAATTTTCTTCATATCTGGCATAATTGATGGATGTCCTATCAGATCCATTGATTTAGTTACGAAAACAATTTACGTAAACGCAACTTTTGAAAGCACAAAAGAAATCTATTTGCGCAAGATCTGTGGACCTTGCTGGTCACTCAATAAGTCTTCATCGTCTGCTAAACCAACGATTTGGAACTATTTCGTACTGGTAGTATACCATCCTGATGAAAGTAGAGGTAGCTTCTAAAAGTATGTTGTAATTCGTTATGAGGATGTAGTTCTATTAAGCAGGAACCAAAAACTTTAAAAAATTGTAGATATTTTTATACAGTTTTATTTTCTTTGAAAAAATCCAATCAGAAGTAGATACTTCACAAGAAATCTCTCTTGGCATACAGCCTCACCTCTCTGTTATTATTTATGACTGAACAGAAGATAGATAAATAGGCAATAATAGTTTGAAGTATTTTGGATTCATTTCAGTTATCTTTTCCTTATTGTAAGAAAACTGCAAATTTTGATGTTCCTTTTTTAGCTGTAGGTATCTTTTTATTTTTATCACTCAGACAGTATGCCTGGAAAAGAAGAACAATCTTTCAAACACCACTAGAGACGATTTAATTTGTTTATTAATAGTACCCAATTATTATAATTTGAAACAAATTAGATAAAAGTTGTATTGAAATAGTAATAATAATAATAATAATAATAAATGTCTTTATTGTGTAAAATAGAAGGAATTTAACACAAAAGGTTAGTGGTACAGTATACACTGTTATCAAAACTACTAACCTAGGATACCATTGGTATAGTATTAGTACGGTATATAATATTTAACATATGATTTTATCCAGCATATCATAGTACAGTATATAATATCCAATAGTACATATATCTACAGTATATGAACATAAAATATATATCAAAAACAGTATTTATCTATATGATGTCTAGATTTTATCACTATTTTATCACCGTCTAAAACAATTTTAAATTTATGTTTAATTCGCCGTTCAAAATCAGAGACTTTAGTTGACGTTTTAGTACATTTGTTGATTTATAGTGTAGCTGTGGAGGTAGATTGTTATAGACATAAGTCGAGAGGTAGGTAAAGGATGATCGAAATGTTTCATATTTAGGCCTTATTGTATGCAATTGGTCGTTTGTATATCGCAAGGTTCGGTTATGCATAACATTTCTCGCAATTAGTTTATCATAGAGATAAATAGGTTTTTGCGTTAGGATGACATTATTTAATAGTGAGGTGAAATGTAGGAAGCGCCTCTCATTTATTTTTAGTAGTTGTAACTCCCTGATATGTGGTGTTATATGCTCGTAGATAGAACTATTTGTTACAAATCTAATACAGATATTCTGGATTTTTTGAAGTTTGTTTGCTTCTGATAAATTTAGGCAAGGCCCATAAACATAATCACAGTAGTTGACGTGTGATAAGACTAAGGACTCACATAACAGTAGTTTAGTGGCCCTATCAAGGATATTTCTAAAACTTGAAATCTGTTTAAAAGAGCAGAAACATTTTCTAAGGACTTCTGATATATGAGGAATAAAGTTTAAATTTTTATCAAAGGTTAGCCCCAAGTTCTTCACCTTGTCAACTTGTTCTATAATTATATTGTCAATTGATAATTGAAAGTGAGTAAGAACTCTTAATTTATTTGCAGTGCCAAAGATTATATTTTTACTTTTATTTGGATATATTAGGAGTGAATTCTGAAGAGTCCAATTTTTTATTTCATTTAAATCATGATTAATTTTGGTTTGGGCTTCCTCAGGCTTCGTCACATCAAAAGCAAGGTAAAGTTGTATATCGTCAGCGTACATATGCAGGGAACAGTACTTCGTGACTTGTGGCAAGTCTGCAGTGTAGATGTTGTTAAAGCAAGGGCCCCAAGATCGAGCCTTGGGTCACTCCCGAGAGTAGCAAACGTTCGTTAGAGAGTATTCTTCCACTTGTGGTGTTAAGACATGTATATTGAAAACGATTTAGTAGGTAAGACGTAAGCCACATTAGGATATTATCCTCTATCCCGTAGAATTTTAACTTTTTTATTAGCAGTTCAGTATTTAAGGAATCGAAAGCTTTTGACATATCTAATAAGGTCAAGGAAGTTACTTTATCAGAATTAATTGACGTCAAGACATCAGCGAGAATAGCGATCAAGGCCGAGTAATTCTTTCGAAATCCGGACTGTATTTTGGGAATAACATTATTGTCTAGCAAATAAGGTGTTAGTTGCCCGTGGATGACCGCCTCCGCTATTTTTGAGGGAACTGGAAGTAAGCTAATTGGTCTAAGGTCCAAGATGGTGCTTATCTTGCTATTTTTGGGTATTGGTTTAACTAATACCTGTTTCCAGATTAGGGGAACTGTTCCGGTTTGAAATGAAAAATTTATAATATGTGTTAGAGGTTCTGCTATATATGGTAAGCTTAATTGTAGCATTTTGCCTGAGATACCGTCATATCCAACTGTGTAAGGTTTTTGTTTTAGAATTAAATTGTGAATAACTTCTACTGAGGCATATTGCAATTCAAAGTTACTATGTGAGTAGCGGTTATACTCGAATTGTGATAGATAATTTTCAGGAATGTTACTACGTGGTATAGAATCTATAAAGAAATTGTTGATACAATTTTCATCGCAGAGGTTTTCAGGAAGCGGTGAGGAATTTTGCTTAGATTTAATGACTCCGTTAGATTTTAAAGTAGACCATAAGTTTTTTGGATTTTTGATATTTTGGTTAATATGGTAATTTAGAAAAGCTTTTTGTTCATTTTTCAATGCAGTGTTGTAGATGTTTCGCATCTCACAGAAGTATTTTCTGTCTACAGGTCTTCTACTGCTTTTAAACCTGTTCCAAGCTTTAGTTTTGATTTTTTTCATGGCCCATAGAGTGTCAGTGAACCAAGGTTCATGTGGTTTCTTGTTACTAATAGTCTTAGTTATGAGTGGAGCGTGGATGTCAAATAGTGCAATTAATTGATAATTGAAAAAGAATAGCTTTTCATCTACATCAGTCATTGTATACATGCAATGCCAATCAATGCTAATTAGATCAATAAGGAATTTTTCTCTGTTAAAATTTGAGAAGGATCGGAAGGTTTTTGCTATATTTGCATTTTCACAGTTTGTATCTACAGCACAGAACACAGTATTATGATCTGCGATACTATGATCTAAAACACCGGATTTTGAGATACTTAAAAATAGTAGTATCAGTAGGTACTCCATGTCTTTAAATTACTTAAAAATAGTAATATCAGTAGGTACTCCATGTCTTTAAATTAGGTTACAATTGGACTAAAAACCCCTTAATATATCTAAATAAATATTAACATGTTTAATTTCTACAAGTGTTATCAATTTTAATATCTGTTACAGAAACAATTACACAAGTTACGTGTAATAAATACAAATTTGGTCACATGCACTTTTAGAACATTTTCAGCACTAATTAATCTTTCAACTAGCAAAGTAAGCTGCTAAGCAAACATTTATAAGGAATGTAATTGAAATTGCGCTGTTATTAAATAAATAACTAAAATTATCCACTTACTCCTGTTTACCGTTCTACACTTTAATAACAAACTTGTACTTATACATTATTAACGAAGTTAATCCGTTTCAGCCCTCAGTGTTTGGGAGTTATAGCAACTAATTACAAAGGTTATTATATTAATAACTCAACTAAACAATACTGCGTCAATATTGCTAGAGTTATAAAGGATCAGGATGTGCATTTCAATATTGTATAGTGGGAATATTGAATATGGCGTTGTAATACGTGTATTACTAGGAACATCTAAATTGACATACTTGTAAGAGCGGAAGGAACTGGAAGGAACCTCTCACACTGGCGCTGATAAGCCCTCGCATGTGCCTACACTATAAATGTTTTAACACGAGAGGTACAGAAACAGTAGTGACATTATTGCGGGGATGGTTTTCCTTCATTTAATTGGAATAGTTCGCATTGTTAACAATTTTGATATACAATTAACTGAAATTTAAAATTTAGTTGAGTAAATACGAATATTGTTGTTTTCATAGAAATTTATACAATAAGAAAACTAAAGATAGGCACCAGTAATTCCATTTGGGAGTTCAACCAACATTTATTGTAAAAAATTGCCTCAATTCTAGCTTTTAATAGGTCAAAATTTCGCACTTGAAACTTATAGAACATGCAAGTCACTTATTAAAAAAAATGTTATGTGCGTCTTCAACTGCTTTACTCAGAAATGCACATTTAGTACAACCACTTTACGAAAAAAATTATGCGAAAGCCTAGTCCATTTCAATGTTTTAGACTGTGATATTGCATAATATTGATTAATTTTCTCAAGTGATCAGATCTTAACAGGATTACGTCAATTAAATAATTTAATATGAAAACATGTTCAAATATTATTTTCTTACATAGCATCTTCCAAAATCATAAACATCTGATTACCTTAAATATAAGCTAATGTTACTAAATATTATATACAGGGTTGAAAAGTGTTCGTCAAAGTGTCAATTAGGTGCTACGCTCGCTTTAATAACTATGATAGGTGTCACTTTATTACCTATATTTAGATACAATCAACTATATTTAGTTTTTTCTCCAAAGTCGTTATATTTTGAGAAACGCAGATGCCATGACAACATATTACATGTATATTTATAAAGAAATGAAAACACTGAAAATTTTAAATAAACGAACTGTTGTGTCCTTACTTTTAATTACATAACTTTTGAGAAATATTGAAAAACAGTCTCAATATGGTTGCCGTCTTTTTTACGCGTCACAAAGTTCGGCTTCACTCGTTCAACATATTTCTCAATCATGCTCAGATTTAACTTTTATATTTTTAAGAATCTCCAGTCATTTTCGGTGCACTTTATATTTTAAATATTCTCAGCTTTACAAAAAACTTCAGGTGGTTGCTCAGAAAACTATGTTTTCAGATATATCAACCAGTGAATGAAGTAGACTTGAAACTATTCCAATTGAATTTTCTATATGGGCCTTTATCCATCCTGTTGAAACATTACCATCTAAAAACAAAACCTCAGTGCTAAGCCAAACGCATCTTCTGACGTCATCCGTGCTGGTTCATGAGTTCTGATTGTTCCATGCTGTTATATGAATTCAGTTGCTTACACGTATTCTAATATAGATTAGATGCATCCTAGCTTATTATTTATTTTTTCCGAGAGTTTTCACGCTATAATTAGTGTTTTTTAATTAAAATCGTCAGAGTAGAAGTTCGTAAACATGCCGTGTGATATGGATGGGTCGCAAGTGCGCGTGTTTCTTTTCCGAAGAATGAAAGCTTGTATAAAAAATGGATTTCAGATATTCCAAGAAAAGGATTTACACCTACAAAGTGCAGTATAGTGTGCGAGCTTCATTTCATCACACAGCAGTTTATTACAAAAATCTCTGAACAAAGTTCTAGAACAGGTCATGTTATAACCGTAAAATTAATGTAGCCTCGTTTACAGTCAGATGCAATATCTATTAAATTTCCTGGTTGCGCCAAATATTTTTTCAAAACGTTTATCTATTCGTCAATGTAGGGATGATAAATTTCAGACAACTGAGCAAGCTGATTTTGTTCAAGCCATTCAGGAAAATGAAAAAGAATGTTTAAGTATATCTCCAAAATCCTATCAGCTATAAAAATTACAAAAGATGTCTCAATATTAATTACGTTAAATATAATTATTCAAAACAGCCCGATACACTGTAAGTTTTTGAAATTCAATATTTTGGTAGGTAAATATAAATAAAAATAAGTACACGTAGGTAACAAATTTTCTAAAAATTAAATTGCATGTTTGTTTATTAAAAAAGAAAAAAGGAAAAAGGTATTTTGGGATTCTGCAAATATGTTTAAATTGCTTTATCTCGAGTATCTGAGAACAAGAACCGATTTTACGGTTGAAAATTCTAGCAAATGAAAATAAAAAAATGCATCAGAAAACCAAACATTTTGCAGTCAAGTCATTCTCGATCCCTTTTATGAAATTGCGGTACATTAAACTTTGAAATTGTTGTACTTCTTTATGTAGATAAGCACAATACATTCTTATTCGGAAAAAATATATATCAAACTAAACTTTGGATAATATCAAACCTCCATTTGTACAACCGATTTGAAGCTCCCCAGAAAAATCTTCTGGTATCTTTGGGTGTTGTCGTTTAATCTTGCAATATTTGGTCGATAGTTTAAATTTGAGATTGTAAGTTTCAAAATTTATCTAGAGTTTGGTAAATCGGTTTGAGAGAGGGAGGACTCATTACATTGAAGTAACGACAATATCTTCTCTCCACCTTCGTTAAGTTTTTTGGTTAAAAGAAAACTATGTGTAAATGTTAAATAGTTTTATTTCATACCAAAACAAGTCATAGTAAGTAAACTTGCATTACTATAAGACATTACTTTCAATAATTTATGCTCTTTCTTATTTTGGGAGAAATTAGACATCAAAAATACGTTGAAAAAAAGTTTAAACATTGTTACGCCAATGCACACAAGTAACCCTCTTTGACTGGGCCATACAGACATGCTTTAGCCAATGAAAGGTAATGAAAGGTTTATGTGATATGCATATTAGACTAGGGGATTCCCTGATTGTTACAATGTTTTATTGACATAAGAGTTAAATAACAAATTGCCGACTAACAGATATAGAATAAATACATTTTGTGGATACCACCTATTCCTAAATTGTTGATTAATTCGACCTTTATTTGATGAAAATCCATTTTACAAATAAACACAAAATAAACTTATGTTTGATTTTCACAATTTAATTAAGTCATGACAATTGTTTCGCCACACAGTGGCTTCATCAGATGGTGAGTACAAGACTAAATTCTTTATTACAAAGTGAGGGTAGATTAGATTAGATTAGATTATAAGGGAGGAGCTGGCTGGTTGGCCTTGACCACCGCGACCCCCTGTGGGTCTATTGTGGAGCTCCTATTCATTTCCTTAGAGCTCCTCATCCAGCTTTGTCCTTTGTATCAGACTCCACAGCCTTGATAAGGGGCTCTTAGTGTAGCTGTCAGCTCTTGGTTTTTGTTCCCCAAGTAGTTGGAACCTAAGTCTAGCGAGGCCTTCACAGTGGCACAGCACATGGACTGAGGATTCCTCTTCCTCTTGGCAGAATCTGCATGTTGCATCCTGTACCAGACCCATCAAACTCATATGTCTATTGAGTCGACAGTGTCCTGTTAAAAGACCTACTATTATCCTAATGGCCTTTCTATTTTGGCATAGTAGATCTTTCGTAAATTTAGCCGATCTTTCTTTAATGAACTCTTTGGCCTGTCTCTGTTGCGGGAAGCCTCTCCACCATTCCAGAGATTTATTTTGCATCCATTCCTCAATGGATGTTCTTATGCCTGGCTTGGCCATGCCACAGAAGGGTTCAGGTCCTACTAAGGCTGTGGATGAGCCTTCTCTGGCCAGTTCATCCGCCTTTTCGTTACCTTTATGTCCCTCGTGTCCTGGCACCCACACCATGGTCAGTTTATTTTGACTTCCTAGGTCTTTTAGGGCATTCACACAGTCCCACACAAGCTTTGAGTCAACCTGCATGGAACCGATTGCTTTTAGTGCCGCTTGGCTGTCGGAGAAAATGGCTATCGACTGATTGACAGTCCCTTGCCTTATTATTTCCTTTGCACACCACTGTATCGCGGCTACTTCAGCCTGAAATACTGTGGCGTATTTTCCTAGACTTAACGAGATTTCCGTTTTTGGCCTTATCCCGTAAATCCCAGCTCCTACTCCTTGTTCTGTCTTGGAGCCGTCCGTATACCAGATTTTTTGAGCTGTTATTGGGGGACCGTTTTTCCAGTCTTCCCTGTCTGGTATTATAATTTGAAAGTTTTTATTGAAGTTATACTTCGGGACTAAGCTATCCGTAGGCATTCCTAGTATAGGATGCGCCTTTAACTCTAAGTATAACCTCTGGTGCTCTGTTCCGTGCTGCTGCCTTATGGGCGTTGAGCCTTGCATTAGCCTGTGTACTACTGAACGAGCTTCTCCTTGGATAAATATATGTAGTGGTGACAGGTCTAGCAGGACCTCTAATGCGGCTGTAGGAGCGGTTCTTATGGCCCCCCGTGGCGCACAGGCAAGCAAGCCTTTGTACGCCACTTAACAGCCTTATAGCTCCCAGCTGCAGTGTCTTAGTCCACCATACTACTGATCCGTAGGTTATCATGGGTCTCACTACCCTGGTGTATAACCATAGGGTCATTTTTGGATTCAATCCCCAATTTTTTCCACACATCTGTCTGCACCTCCCCAGGGCAATTGTGGCTTTTTGTGTGATTTTTTGGATGTGGGCATTCCATGTCAGTTTTTGGTCGAAGATGACTCCTAGGTATTTCACCTCACTGGCAAATGGAATTTCCACTCCATTGAGCGCTAGGGATTTTAGGCCTTCCAGTGCTCTTTTTCGTGTAAAGTTGACGATTGTGGTTTTGAGTGAGGGTATATATAAGTAGCAACTAACTAATCTAGGGTAATAAAATGGAACAGTAATAAAACAAGGTACAAAATAATTTAGAAAATATTTAACAGTGGTGAACAGTTTAAATCTAGCTGGTCATTTAAAATAATATTACTATTTTTTAATTTATTGATTTCTAATGTCTCTAATAGTGACAATTTTAATCCTTTATTTTCTGTGTGTAAAATATCAAAATTATTATTAAAAGAATGATTGTCCTCCAGCAAATGGTTGGCATACGTCTAATCTAATTTATTGTTATTAAAACTGCGTTTATGTTCGGACAATCTTTTTCCAAAATGTCTTCCCGTTTGTCCGATGTATACTTTAGGGCATGTACCACGTGTAAGCTTATAGACTTCACTTTTTTGTTATTTTTTTTTAGTTTTATCTTTATTGTTCTTAATACATTTTCCCAAAGCGTTATTAGTTTTAAATGCTATTTTAATATTATGTTTTTTTCTTAACTTCAACTGATATTTTTTCGGTACGTTGGCCTATATAAGTAAGGGTTTTATATCTTAAATCACTTAATTCACTGATTTCTGCTTTTGGATAAACTGAATCTATTGCTATATTATAATTTTTCTTTTTAAGTAAATTATTAACCAAAGTTTCTTTAAAACCATTATTCACTGCTATTTGTTTAATAAAATTTAATTTGTTGTTGTAATTATCTTCAGTTAAAGGAAATTTGGTTAATCTGTTTATCATACTACTATAGGCAGCGTGTTTATGTTTTATAGGATGTGTTGAACTATTATGTATCGTAATATCTATGTACGAAGGTTTATGATAAATATTAAATTCATGTGATTTATTAATTTTTGTGATAATTAAATCTAAAAAATTAATCGAATTATCTTTTTCATATTCTATAGTTAATTTAACAGTAAATTTAAAACTAATAACACTTTTGGAAAATTTATTAAGAACAATAAAGATAAAACAAAAAAAAACAAAAAAGTGGAGTCTATAAGCTTACATATGGTACATACCCTAAAGTATACATCGGACAAACTGGAAGAAATTTTGGAAAAAGATTGTCCGAACATAAACGCAGTTTTAATAACAATAAATTAGATTCGACGTATGCCAACCATTTGCTAGAGGACAATCATTCTTTTAATAATAATTTTGATATTCAATAAATTAAAAAATAGTAATATTATTTTAAATGACCAGCTAGATTTAAACTGTTCACCACTGTCAAATATTTTCTAAATTATTTTGTACAATATTTTATTACTGTTCCATTTTATTACCCTGGATTAGATAGTTGATACTTATATATACCCTCACTTTGTAATAAAGAATTCAGTCTTGTACTAACCATATGATAAAGCCACTGTGTGGCGAAACAATTGTCATGAGTTAATTAAATTGTGAAAATCAAACATAAGTTTATATTGTGTTTATTTATTCCTAAATTAATAAACTTTGAAAATATGTCCGCTTTCGGTTATTCATAAATTCACAAAAGAGTATAAAATAGGATCTACGTTTCTGAAAACCTCAACCTACACCACAATTAAATGCAGTATACCATTTTTGCGTAAACAATTTCTCATAATAAATCTATGAAAAAATATGGCATTCACTATTTTCCCCAGCTACCAAATAGATACAGCAGGAATAATAGGAGTTTCATCTTCAAGGAATTTGTTTATTTACAGTTTTAATCAATGTGCCATAGGGAATTAATGATTTTTTAACGCAACTTGTTAATACGCAGTACTCGTCTGCCAAAGTATATAAATTTTATTTCTAATGGAAAACATAATTTAATATCCGGCTCGAAAGCCTCTTTAGTTAGAGCACGCGATGACGCTTTTCATCGCGCGCCATAGCTAACTACTAGACCAGAAATCTTCTCGTAACTGCAGGTTAGTATTTTATTTTTGTAGCACACAGATTCTCTAAAGCAATTATTCATGACAGCTATAGATTCAACAATCAGTGCATTCAGCCGACTCAATTGTTGAAGTAATGTTAAGCTTGATTAGCTCTTGATTAGGAAACAACTAATCAAATTACATGAATTACTTAACACGCTTGAATTTGAAAAATAAAATCAAAGAATTAAAATATTACCAAATAAGCTCTCTCTGTAAGTCGAATTAATTGTGTAACTTCTAAAATTGTTAAACTCGTTAAGAAATCTATCAGGCTGTGCAGGCGGTAAGACAATTATAGAATTATACTTGCCAAAATTTACTGTATAAAATTATTCACTACAAATTTCATTAGTACCCCTTACAAGATGCATCTGGTGTTCAGATGGTCAAAACCTTTCTTACGCAGGATTTGCGGTTTGCTTGAACTTTTCATGTTCAATTTATTATAATGTTCTTAGTGAGTCTTCACATAAACCACAAGAAAGCTAGGTCAAACATTTTGCATGATTTATTGAATTAGTTTATGTTACAAAGTGATCCTGTTACTTATATGCCTCATTTTGACTGATTTTACATGTAATGATAAGAAAATATTCCTTTTAAAAACTGTGTATCAAAAAAGACAAAAACAAATAAATAATTTTTGCATAACACTATGATCGCTACTACTAATTTTAACAATTGACTCGTATTTTAAGGTTAAATAACCAGTATAGCTCAAAATCTACTACTAACGTGAAAAAAAATTGATAAAGGACTTGTTAAATTTACAAGATAAATACAATTAAAATTTCAAGATATTGAAAAAACGTATCTATTAAGTAACTTAGAGTTATTGTGCATTAATTGTATCTTATAATTTTGACATAACATTTTAAGACAGAAATAGTTTTAACGCCTCCTAGATATGTTTACTTAAAGAGCAAAGTGTAAACTAATACACCAAAGAAAGAAATAAGTAACAACGTTCAAAATAAATTCATTTTGCATCTAGCCTACTCTCAAACAGTAAATGGACAACAATTCTAACACCTTATAAGTTAATATTTCTGTTTTATTTAATTTTATAATTGAAATAAAAAAAAATAAAAATAAATTAGGTTTCATCTTCTTGGTAAACGTTTAAAATATAGAGTGGAATGAAAAAATAATAACGCTGAAAAATAATAATTGGCAAAAAAAAATTTTCAGTGTTATTATTTTTTCATTCCACTCTATTGAAATAAATAAATAAATGCTCAGTACCTTGAATTTTCAATTGCATGGATCTCCAAATTTTGTATGCAACCTAATAAAATGGTTGTGTTACAGTATTCAAGAAAAGGTGCCCTTTATTTTTCCAGTTCAGCAGTACGCCATTGTAAAAATTACTTAACTATTTCAAAAGATGGTAAATTCAATTTAAAAATCGGTGTCCGAGCATTTTTGCAAAAATACACTATTTTCGGGGATATTTCGTTTGTTCCAAACTTTTTATCTACATTGTATAGTAAATAAGACATTGTACATACATGTGTAGATAAAAATAAAATAATCAGACAATTTGTATGTATTTGAAATATGTCGTTAAAATTTTCCTGCAATTTATTATAGGAATTTTACTGCATTCCTGAAACATCTTCCGGAAAAGATATTTTTTGTATGTATCAGAAGATGATTATAAACGGGCACTGTTAAGGAAGGAGTCATTTATAGGACAATAATACGCCTTTATCGCATAGCCGCGTACCCGATATAAGTATACCAACCTGTATCAATGTTTTCACTTTCAGTTATAAAATGCTAACTGTTTGTTCCCCAAAATGAGGCCCTATACCTTAAATGGGCTTCTGTTGAAGAAAAATATACTGTACTGTATGCCACAGAATATCCTAATTTATTAAGAATTAACCATTTTACACAATTCGATGGTAACTGATTATTTGAGTTTCTTCTTGCGAGGTTAATTCATGGCAATACAAAATCCAAGAAAGTACGAGTTCTAGTTCTAAAATATGACTATCTAAGTGCACACGCTTCATTCCAAAATTATTACACTAGTTTTTGATATAGTGGAAGCAAGTAGATTTGAATCGTACCACTTTTTTAACTAAATTATGCAATATCGAAACATATATTTCTACTATTTCATAAAATAGCAACATCATCGCCAAAACATGTAGAATTTCCAGAATTATTTATATCTGCTAAGTCATTGATATATAAAAAGAAAACTGGGCTAAGTATAGATCCTTGTGGAACTCCATATCTAACATTAATTTGATTAAATACGATACCTTAACGACTTTACCATATAAATACGGTTCTTAAGATAAGATTACATCCACTGAAATGAAGACCATTTAATTCCATAACACTGAGGCTTCTACAGTAATGTTTTATGATTCACAATATAAAATAGGCTTCGTGGTCTAGCTGTAAGGACAATTGCCTCTGGGATTTGTTCTAAAGCAGCAATTAATCCTAGCGCACTCGGATACTGAGGGTATGTCCGTTGTCCCTAAATGTTAACCTCCCCCCGCACAAGGTATCTTTAGGTATACAGCAGATTGTATTACCTATGTAGTTTGATTAAAATTTTAATTAAAAGATCCGATTGACAAATAGAAAAATACAACAGCACCAGCATCGTCCTCACTTCTTTCTAAATTTCTTCTAATAATCAAATATTAGTCTATACTATTTTGATATCCAAATTGATTATTATTTAGTGGGTAAGTTGTGAAACCTTAGAATCACCAAGAGCCTTTTTAACAGACTTTCTTATTAAAGATATAATCCTGAAATTTGCCAGTTGTTCATTAGTACTACCTCCTCTGAGAACTGGAATAACTGCACATATTTTTAGTAAAGTTTATTTCAAACTTATTTGCACCGTTAAAACGTCTACTTCTTTGATGGGGGCATAGACATCAGAAAAGCCGAAATTTTTTACGTTGCAAATAAGTTTTAAATAAACTGTGCAATAGTAATTGATAGTCTCATTGAGATTTAAATTAAATTTAAGTGAGGCATGACTGTTTTCCTCTTAATTCAATATTGATAGCTTTTTGAATATATTAGCTGCCATTGTAGGTTAGTTCTTGTGATAATTTTTTGCAATATTGTGACAAAAAGCAAAAGTTATAATTATGTGCCAGATTATATGTATATAATTCAGTTAAAAATTATAGATTTTAGAAGAAATCTGTCAGTGTTTTAATGGCTGTTTGCAAAAAAGCTGTAAAATAATGCTGTTTTATAAACATAACTTGTCAAGTATTTTATGGTCTGGTATATAATTCATTATAAGTATTAGGTATTATAAATTATTACTCGAATTAAAACCTCGATCCATAAGAATTACTGGCTGTGTACAAACATAGATTTAATTGAATTGGTGATGTATTTAATATGCAATCGTCAGTGGTGATAACATTTATATGCCGAGAAAATTGATCGTTTGTATTTCAACCTGGTATGTGGATATTAATATTTCTGTCAACTATGTCAATATATGAGAATAATAGGCTCCTAAGCAAATAACCTTGATGATTTATATTGCAACTAATTAAATTTTATTGTTTCTTACTGCTAAACTATAAGTCTTTAAGCAATATAAATAATTGACACTACGGACATTTAAAATAAACATTTATCTCAAAGAAATATGTATATTCAAGGGGTTATTCTTTATAACGAAGATAAATCTATCTTGTATAATGAAAGACTCTGGAGATATTTCATGACCACAGCCAGAGCTGTCAATAATTAAAGTAAAATACTTGAAATTATAGTTCAAGTATTTATTAATACTTGAAATTCTTTAACTTTAAGTACTTATCTGAGTAGATATTTGTACTTGTATTTCAATTATTCACATAAAAAAACTTGAATATTTACTTGATTTTGTCAAGTAAGTTACTTTAAGTATTCTTAACAATACTGGAAGCATTACAACATAATTCAAGTAATAAATTGTATTTGAAGTATTCTTGGACCACTTCAAGTAAATATTTGTGTGATACTTGCACGCAGACTAGTATCATGGAGCGGAACAGATTGCTGGATGAGATAGAGAATCACAATATCCTGGGAATGCCCTCGGATACTATGCCTACCATGACCAACTACGAGCTGACCTTCAACATCCTTTCTCCAGAAAGAGATGAGTGGGTTCGGAATAAAGCCGACCTATTGAAGGCAGACAGTTGTTGGTTTACAGACGGCTCCAAAACTCCCGAGGGAACAGGAGCCGGAGTACATAGCTACAGACCAAGGGTGAGGATATTCTCAAGCCTAGGTACTCATGCAACTGTTTTTCAGACTGAGGTTCATGCCATTGAACTGTGTGTACGAAGGCTGGAATATATTCATCTTACACGCAGATCAATTAAAATTTTCTCAGATAGCCAAGCAGCTATAAAAGCTCTTGGCTCCTACCGGTGTAACTCCAAAACGGTATGGAATTGTCAGAAAGCTCTAAATCATTTCAGCAAAAACAACAAAGTGACTCTGGTCTGGATACCCGGCCACTCTGGTATGGAAGGTAATGAAATAGCGGACTCCTTAGCCAGAGAAGGAGCGGGATCACGATTCATCGGACCAGAACCAATACTTGGCATATCCTCAAGTACTGCCAAGATGGCTATCTCAACCTGGGCTGAAAGGAAAACTCTCCAATATTGGCAAGAGTTACCAGGATTAGTTCATTCGAAGGCGTTTATAAAGTACCCTTTGAAATCGAGATCTAAGAAACTTTTAGAGTTAAACAGGGTAAACCTGAAAACTCTAACAGGCCTATATACCGGACACTGCCAACTAAACTATCATCTGCATAAACTCGGCCTAGCGGAAAACGCCGAGTGCCGTCTATACCTGGAGGATGATGAGAAGGCAGACCACATCTTATGCACCTGTCCCGCTGTAGAGGGGATCCGATTCTTAATATTTGGCAAAGGGCAACTGCTGCCAGAAGTTCTGGACACATTCTCACCCAATAAAGTTATCAGTTTCATTAAAAGACAACTTATTGGGTGAAATATAATTAGGCGTGAGCCACAATAAGCCTGCTGATGGCCGCAGTGGAGGGTCTACTGAGATCCACTCACAACAAACCTAGCCTAACCTAACTTGCACTCTGAAACAATTACTTGAAGTAAAAATCCTTTTTCAATTATATTTTGTTTGTCAAAACTCACATAAACAAGACCGTACAAGAAATGCTTCGGACTTACTACAATTACTTACAGGCTTTTAAAAAAACATTGATAAAATTTTATCTTGTGTATAGTGTACAATTAGTAGCACAGTGCATTAAGTGATTTAGTGATTTACAAAATTAAAAAGGTAGGTAGATAGCATATATAATTACGTCAAACATCACATGAATAAATTTTGTTAAATTGGAATTGGGTAAATTAAGGTATATTTGCACGTAAATCAGTAAAGCATGTATATCAAATATTACTTTTGCATCACGTCACGTGAGTGGAAGTATTGTATCGGCAGCGGAGCGTCTCACTGATGGCAACCGGTGTGATTTTTTTTCGGAAATCTCTTATGTTTTTGGTTCGGTTAGTTGATATTATAGTTCAACACATATACCAATACCATAACTATCTTTGCTACTAAAAACTACAAAGAGATATCGCCACCCTTTCAGCAGAGAATAATTTGTGCTCTCGACGTTGTTTTAACTGTTTACTCTAACACGCTTCATACACTTTTCTTTTGCGGTAGGAGCTATGTGTGTAGTGGTCCCTTTGAGAAAAATATTTATAAGTTTTTTTTTAAATTTAAGATGACTATATGTTATGTTATATCGGTGTGTTTAAGTATACTTACAGCTCTTTTGTTTTCTCACATTCTTGGCCATTTCGTTATCATAATATTCATAATATATGGTTAGGCTGGTGGTTTATTTGTTGTGCATTAAAGTACCAAGAATATTAAGGCAGTTTTCGAAGTAACTATTATTATATACATTATTTTTTATTTATTTCTATAAACTAATAGTAGAAAATAGAAAGAAAAGAAATTAAGCAAAACATAATATTATGATCATTATTATTACGGTATGGTTACATGTTGCATCCTTTTTTCTCCTAAACAGTTAAAATTATCTCCATTTTAAAGGTTCAAAATAAGATTTTTTGGTATACTTTGCTAATTTAAAACTGGTATCAGATATACCGGGTCCATTGCAAGGAGTCAAAACAAAGTAACATTTTTAAATCGCGACATCTAGGTACATATAAAAAAATTTATGTCAAACTATATTTTTTCCAGAACTCTAATCAGAACTTGAAACATTAAACCATTTATCCATTCCAAAAATACAAATTGTATTTAAATCAAAAGTTACTGATTTTTTTCTTAGTTTTTTATGAATTTTTTGTAATACTTCAAATAATTTTATGTTCTTTAAGTATTCTATATACTTAAATTACGAATCATACTTCAAGTACTGTTGTTTTACTTCAAGTAAATTACTTGACGATAAATCAAGTAATTTTCAAGAGGACCTGATAATTCAAGTATGTTTTAAGAAAAACTGTACTTGATACCTCAATTTTTGATATTTGATTACTTGATATTTATACTTCAAGTACTTTCTAAAAATACTTGTGACATCTCTGACCACAGCTAGAAGACATGAATATATTTTATAAATATTCTTTTTTGTCATACTTGGTCAGTACTAATTTTTCATCATTTGGCATATTTCATTAAAAATGTTTTCTTGCTAGAACAAAGTAAATTTGTTGGTACAGGGTTATTCACCCCTTATCATCCTTATTATTGCCTATAGAAAAAAAAAAGGTTTAAAATAAAAGTTGTTGTATGACTGAATTTTGTTAAAATGCTATCAAAAGTACAGTAGCGTGCAGATTTCAGGGTATACAAAAACATAATATTTTTAAATGAGATACCCTGTATATTATTAAATTTTTGAAATGATCCTTTGTTTCTGATTTCAAAAATATACCATATGTTACCCCTACCATATACCGTTTTTGAGTTATTAAACGTCGAATATCTTAGTTAAACTAGTTACTGTAAATATGGAAAAGTTAATATTATTAAAGTGAGCTATGAAAATGGCAACTATTATGTTTGATAAGTGATATTTCTTTTAATGAAATAATCATATTTGGACTACGCAAGATCTTTTTTCTTTTGATCCAGATATTCGATTAGTTTTCTGTCGGTTAATCCAAGAAACTTAAAAAATTTGTGTAACAAACATCTGCATGCCGGCGAATATTTGCATGAAACTAATGTAAACACATTTCCAACATGAATTTAAGGGTAATGGTTAGAGATCGGAAGGTGGAAATAAATTTTCCAGAAACGACTTATATAGATGTAATATTATATTGTAAACATGTAATGACCCATTCCCGAACAATATGAAAAGATGAAATATTCTTATAACAAAAAAATTCTTAACTATTCTTAGCAAAAAAATTGTTTTTTTTTTATTAAAATGAGAAGAAAAAGTTAAAGGTTTTTATCAGATATTTGGACGGTTTGCTGTTATAAAAACAATTACTTACTGATGCCCGGTATTGTCGAGTGTCCAATAGCAGTGCGAATGCATAGATAGATATGGCTATGACGTTTACGCCAACTACCCCATGTTAAATACACTCTAATTACGTAGTATTTATAAAACGTGCGAAAAAATACAATGGAGGTTAACTTTCTTAAAATGTCTTATTCAATTCCTCAGAGGATGAAGTGACTTGTTAATTAGTCATTTCACTTAGATGCAATTTAATGGCACAGAATTATGTGGCATAAACTGTAACTGTGTTTTCGAGCAAATTCTAAGCAAACATTAATTCCTTAGACAGTCATAGAAAGTATGTGAATGGTAATATTACAGATAATCCACTATTTAAACAATGTTTGCAAAAGTCTATTAGTGGGAATTACAGCAATGTTTATGTGCCATCAGAAATGACACTTAAAGAAAATATATTTATCACAGAGATATTACAGTATTAAGCAAAAGAATTATACTGAACAAATATGTCTAGACTCTAGATTAACCAATGCTTGTTGCTGAAATGTGGCAAATGTTTAATTTTACTCTTTTGATTGTTAGTTAAAAATATGCACTATACGTGTATTAGTGTTACATTCACTAGTACTTTCAACCCTCTTCGTATTAACTTTGTATGTTACCGAACTCGCCAAAATAACCACAAGGCAAGATATTTTGACATATATGCATGAACATATTTATGAGGTGACATCACCTAGAATCAACCCTAGAATTGAGGACATTTATCGCTCCTCCCGATCTCTAATAATGCTGGACAGGAGTTATTGATAATTTTCTTATTTACTTCATAATTATACCACTAAATGGTGGAAATTATTTACAACTCCTTCCAGAGACGGATTAAGCCGATTGGAGGCTCCTGGCGGTAAATATTTCGAGGCCCTTAGTCCAAAGCTCCAAAACAAAAAATAGTGTAAGGAAATAATGACTTTTCGAAAAATTTTAAGTATTAGACATTTATTGAGTTTATTAAATCATCAATATGTAGCTAATAATAAAATTCAACGTTTTAAGAAAAATCAGAACATTTTTCAAAAAATTTAACAAAAACTAAGTTACCTGAGTGCTTAAAAAATGTTTTATATATGAATTGCATCTTGGTTAATTAAATATCATGCTGGCCTAACTTATCCTAATCAGATGTTTACGATATTCAATTATAAGCGAAGTAGAACTATCCATAATTAATTAAATTATTGATGTTGATACTTTTACTTCGCAAATAATTCACTGAAATATTGAAACTATTAACAGTTTAAGTTACAAGTCTTGCTTTTGGCTTTTGCACTTACATGCAGAATACGTGACTAAGACTAAGTATTGCTTTTTCTATTGTGGCAGTTTTTAACTAGGAACAATAGTAACTGGTCAAATTTAGGCTAGTCAGATCATAGTATGGAGCATGGGATCCAATCGATACTTTAAGGTATAACTGTCAAGATTAAATGAAGAAGTTTTACAAAGAAAAAACTGAAATTTGCGAAAAAAGTTGCAAGAACTTTGCAACCCCCCCCTATGTTATTACTTCCTCTCCCCCTCAAAGTGAGGAAGTTATGTATTCGTGAGAAAAATCTTGAAAATTTGTATTGCGTTTCTGGACGAGTCTCGACGAATTATGACGATACAGAAAATTTTAGACAGAAAAAATTTTTTGTCCGTGTGTCTGTTTGTGTGGTTCGCGATAGAAGCTACAGTTTTTGAGGTAAAGCTTTCAAATTTGGTACACATATTCTAGACGTCAAAGAAGAGATTGATTCGTTGAACAAAATCGGTCCCAGTGTCTAAAAAAAATATTAGTGATATTCCACCAATGTGACTTTTTTGAAACGTCAAAAATTACTTTTATTATAAACTCCACCACACGTCGAGGTTGACTACGGTGAGGAAGTTCTGATCCCCAAGTAATTGGCAGCGGTTTTTTTTAAACAATTTGTGAAATATTCGCAAAATAATTTTTTTTTTTTTTTGAGAATTCGATGGAAAGTATGTCGCCCGATTTCAAATTTCATAAAAAAATATTACATTTTATAAATTTACACCTATTTGAGATTTGCACAGTGAGAAAAGAATCTAAAATAAAATTTCAAAACTGCGTATATAAAAAGCCAATTTTTTTTATGGAAATTTTAAATCTGGGCACATACTTTCTACCTGATTCTGAAAAAAATGTTTTGCAAATATTTTAAAAATTGTCTAAAAAGTAACCTGGGGATTGCATAATTTTTGCAACTTTTTTTCGCAAATTATTTTCTACAAAACTTCTTCATTTAGTTTTGATAGTTACGCCTTAATTTGTTTGGGTCTCACTCTCCAATTCTGAGATATGACAACCTAAATTTCACCAGCTGCCATTGACTAGGAATCTATCAGCTCAGCTCAGGGCCCCTTAGACATTCGGGGACCCTGGCGGCCGCCAACACACCAGCCGCTTAATCCGCTACTAACTCCTTCAAAATAAGTGGTTTATTAAGTGCTTTACTAGAATTGCTTCACAAAGATATATATTTAAGCACGACGTGCGACGTGGTATCTGCATATATTGCTTTAAATGTTTGACAAGATTTAAAACAAAAGTTCTCAAATGGATAGATTGGTAAGGATATTATGCTCCTGTAAACTGGCCACCACGTTCTTCTGACACAACGCCATATGATTTAGGTCTCTTTTTATTATTTTTTTCTTACGAAAAATACGTACCTCATAGAATTTTCTTAAAATGGGCTTAAAATGAAGCTGTACAGTGTGTTCCATTAAAAAAATATAAATTTGCATTATACACAGTATATGGTACTAGACACGCAAATTTTAACAGCACCGGAGAAAAGATCACCTAACGCCCATATTTCACAATTATCATTATATTTTGGCATTAAAATGCATTTGAAATTCGGAATTTTAAAAAAATGACCCTGTACACACCAACTTTCGTAATATCTCAACTCGTTTTCATAAATCAAAATTAACGTTTTTTTTTTCTAAATTTCAACTCCCTGTATATGAACTTCTTGTCTTAAAATAAACCAATCAACTTTCTACACGTACTAAGAAACATCCTGTTATACAAGTCATTTTCCTCAGAGATCCTGACGTGTAAGGCAATTTTTTTTTAGTAGATTGAGATTAAACATACCACAAACTATGATAAGCTACTCAATTTTATCAAAACACAAAAAAAAATAATCTTGTAGGTCTACCCAATTAATTAAATATACGGTGTCCAAAAAGTAATCTGAAAATCTTATATAACTACTCCAAATTTAGAAAAATAGGACGATTTTATGGACACCTGTATACATTTTATATTTGTACCATATCGGATAAAAAAATGTACTACATTTTCGAATATTTAAATAATGCAAGTATACTTTACACACATTCCGTAAGGCCCATATTGTGAATGTAAACACACAGTCCAAATATGTACAATTCAATTAAACGGCTAAATTATTACACTCGGCTCATAATTAAAATTAAGTTTATTACGCTTCCGTTTAATTACATAAAGAAATTTGTTTTCCAAATACGTCGGTGCGTATTCCAGGCATACACATGAAGGTAATTAAAATTAAAAAGAATATATAAAAACAGCTAGGCGACGAGAAATTTTATAAGTTCAGTTCGTAAGTAATGCAAATCATGTTTGCCCTAGACATGTAGCAGATGCAGGAATTTAAGGAAGGTATTTGAACAAGGCACCGTGTGTTTGGTATTTACGTTTCTGTCATCCTCCTTTGTGCACAAACATATATTTGAAACGTCTTACTTCCAACTACCGACATAGAAAGTGACAATGAAATATGTAAACGCATTAATAATACACATAATGTCTTGATTTCTGTTCAAATTAATTATCGTAATGTATATTCATTCTTTGGCATGTGAATTTCAATTAGATAACGATGTAGGTAATCAATATCATGTACATTTATATTGATAACTTTACAAATACAGGGCATAGTAGGTAGAAATAAAATAGAAAATAGTTTCTTTTTGATACCATAATGACTAAGGCTGGCCGAGGTGGCTGGAGTACTGCCACGGTCTTGCGCTTGCGTCACACGTGCCGATTTAGAAGTGATTTACGCTGCAGTCTTATTTGAAAGGTTAATGCGTGAGGTTGTACCTATAAATTATACATAATGTCAAACGCGCCAAAGGGTAAAAAACGACCGTACGCGGACATAGTGAATAAATTTATCGGTGAATTTCCGGATTTATTCTATGACGGATGCAAAATAATTTGTAAAGTTTGCAATCAAGACTTAATGTGCTGGCACAAAACAGATTGTCGTCGTCATATCAATACCGTGCAACATCAAAATAAAAAAAATGACATGCCTTTGACAACTCAGTTTATGTTTGATTTATTGTTAATGTTAATAGCCTGTAATATTCCGCTACACATACTGGATAAACAACCATTTCTGGAGTTTTAGAATAAATACAATCCCCAGGTGAACTTACCAAGTCGTACATCGTTACGTAGATATATTCCAGCTGTTCATTAAGACATTGTAAATAGGATTAAAAAATACCCGGCTCTGGTTATGTATTGACGCGACGACTATTTTAAATATTATAGTACGTATACTGGACCCTCTTTAACCAACATTTCCACTTTTACTAGCTAGTAAAAGACTAACTGCGTGTACTGGCGAAATAATTAGGCGTGTGGTGTTGGATACATTCGAAAAATTTGAGCTTTCAACAAGTCAAGTATTGATGTTTGTGACTGATGGTGCCGCGACAATGCGCATGGTAGGCCGTTCTCTTCAAAGAGATAATTGTAGGTTTTTACATGTACGTGTAAAGTGCATGCGTTACATCTTGTGGCAGAAACGATTCGAAAATGTTTTCCAGAGGTAGATGCATTAATAGCAAATACAAAAAAAATATTTCTCAAATCTCCTAAACGGCTTCGAGCATTTCACAGACAGTGTCCTGGTATCCCTGAACCACCAGAGCCGATTCTTACACGTTGAGGAACGTGGTTGAGAGCGGCTTTTTATTATGCTGAATATTTTCAACAAATAAAAGCTGTGATACTACAGTTCAACCCTAACGAGGCTGCAGCTATTAGGGAAAGCCAGACAAGCTTTCAAGACGTTTCCATTGAAACAGATTTAAAAACTATTAATAACAATTATAGAGGACTACACGACGCAATAGAAAAATTGCATAAGAGTTCGTTGTCGTTAGTGGAATCGATGCAAATAGTGGACGACGTAAATATACAGCTACAGGCTATAAATGACGCAAAAAATAATCGCGTTAGTGAAAAATTCGAGAGTGTATTACAGAAAGATCCTGATTTTAGCAAATTAAGACAAATTTGTGATGGTGCATCTACAATTTCGTTAAGTGTTTTACTTATGCCTGTATTACATCCGTAGATGTCGAATGGTCATTTTCAAAATGCAAAACATATTTTTTCACCAAAGCGAACATCGCTGACGGAGACAGCTGTAGAAACATACCTGATGCTATTATACTATAGATCTTCCCCACTTTGTGATGACGACAACCAAATTACTTCATAAATCTGCTTAAAAGGGTGAGTTTTATAAAAATTTTTATAAAATGTAACATTGTTAAAATTTATTTCCATTTATTGTACTTATTCAAGTATTATGATATGATGTAAACATATGAGTCATATGACGGCTCTGTCGGCCAGGTGACCTCGGCCCGCTTTAATAATGACATAATAAGTACATTCAGTAACAAATTTGGAATATGGCATATTCCGCACGAGTGTAAAGTTTGTCACCCGAGCTGAAAGGCGAGGGACTGTGGAATAGCCATTCCAAACGCGTTACAAACTATACTTTTTCTACTTTAAATTATTTAGGTCGTTTCATTAAATTTTAATAATTCTGACTAGTATGTATCAGTATTGAAACACGCTTTATTTGTAACTGTCAACAAAGCAAAAACCAATTGACAGACGAAAGACGCAATCTTTATTACTCAGTTAAATAATTTAAAAATAGATCTTGTCATATAAATAATTGTTTGTTTTAAAAAAGTTTGTTTAATTTAAATAATAATGATAAAAATCTTCTTTTAAAGTAAAATTAGAATATCAATACCAGTTATTAAATATTTATTACTGAAATGAAGTGTTTATTATTAATTAGTTAACATCCCAGACTTTGTTTGCCAATAGATGTCGCTACTAGTAGTTATTCTGTAGCAAGTGTTAGAATGAAATATTCTATACCGAGTGTCAGAATGTAGCTATTCCATAATTAAAAAATATATCAGAATCCTTATTAGTTGTAGAAAAATGTATTTTTAGTTTTCTAGGAAACAAATCAAATTTAAAATGAAATTAATAGTGTAAGATATTGAAAATACAGATTGGGTCAAAGAACACTCTTATATGGCGGGGTATAAATGTGGACAGAATGGCGATAGAAATCTGAAATTTTAAGGACTGTTTAAGTAAATCTTGAGCTATTTTACTTGCTAAATTTTAACGGTAAATACCAAGAAACAAAAGCATAACAGAATCGCATACATAACAATTAAATATACGTAATTATTTTAGACCAATAAATTATAGCTGGAGAAATTTACCTTTAGATATCATAGTTATTGGCAAACTTACAGTTCTTAGTGTTATTGATTATTGTTTCATAGTGTAATTAATTAAATTTTTCATCCGTTTGGTTAATTAATTTTAAAAAAGACAACTGAAATATTAATAAATTGTTGAGTTTTAAACTATATCTGTCAATTTTTATATTTGAGCTAACTCTTCAATTTTAAATTTCTTTGTTTCATATTTTTCTCTAAAGTTAAAAATTAGGATAGTTCTCTTATCCTATTCTCAAGTTTTCATAATTTTTTTTGTACTCTGTATATCGGACATCGAACCTCACTTTTTATGCTAGCAAAACTTTTTGTAGTGTAGTTTTCCTCCTAGTAACGAAGGTTTTCATTTCCAGGAAGTAGTCTGGGAACATACTGTAGAAGAACATATTAAGTTATTATTTCGAATTGAGAGTTATTACCTAAAACCTATTTGTATTGAAAGTCTAAGGCAACACAAACATCGTTAATTTAAAGAGGCTATTGAGGAGCTGGTTATACTTCCTTGGATACTGTATTAGTAATAATTCAAAACTGATGGATGAAGTGTGGTCTCATGCTGCTTATACTTAACCTCAGAGATCGGTCTATTATTTGATATTTTCCTTTAAAGTTAAAAATGTAGCTAGTTCTCTATTAACCTATTCTTAGTTTTTCATCATTTTTGTATACCTGTATGTCAGACATTGAAACTCTATGCAAATCTCATTTTTTAGTGAGGCGAAATTGTTGGTAACCTTCAACGGAAAAATAAAAAATTACAAAGTATTTTCCGGGAAATAATCCGAGGACACATTGTATAGTCAATTCAGATTGCAATGAAAGTTGTTTTATTATGGTTTGAAATTGTATGGTTTGATACGGTATAATTTTCGCTACCCCATTTCCACCCAATAAGGAGAATTTCAAAAAAAAAAAAAAGACAAAATGCAGTAGTAATACTGTTAAATGTAACCCCATCTTTTAGAATTAACTTGTAGGATGTGACAAACAAACGGCCGTAGCCAGCCATGCTCGAATTTAATCCTTTTATTTAATTTTATGTTCCGAAACAAATATATTTATATTTTTTTTCAGGATTATTCTGCTCCCGCCTGTTTTGTAAATTAACATATTTAGTTTTTAACAGCACTGACAGTTATATCTTAACGTTATTCCTTTTAAAGGAGTAAGTGCAATCGAAAACATAAGACAAATATTTCCAAATACAAAATTGTATGCAAGGAATTTCTATAAACAATTTTTATTCCAACTTTCCTTAAATAGACGTAATTAAATACTAAATATAAACAAGGCAGGACACACCCGGTATTTATTAATTTAATTACCATTTGGGATTAGCTTATCAAATTCATTTATTACTGATTACTTTTACATTTTTATGATGGAATTAACAACTGCGTTATAAGCGTAACCAGCAAATCATCACGCACAATAAATGTCAATTACGTATTACAAAAAGCCAATCAACCACCGACTAAACGAGGCAAAATTGATTTACAAAAAAAGTAAGAATTCAACTGGCCGCTAGCCTTTGCATATATATAGCACAGACGATTGAATGCAAGAGTTACAACATTAAAACTATTGCCTCCATTTTAATCAAAGTTTATACGGAACTTTACCTAAAAACTTTACTGCGAGTATTTACTTCGATAATGAAATATTAAATTGCTGCATGGCTGTCTATTTAAGTCTTAGGCTGAAAACAGACGAGGCGTTTTGTGCCGAGTTGGCCGCCGATTCTGCAGACGAATCGTCGTTTGCTTCACTCATTATGAATGTATTAAAACAGACGATACGTCGGTGACGAATGTCACCGCCTACGCGACGAGCGTATGTTGTTCCCAACCATGTGCCGAAAGCGTTTTTATGACTTTAAGCGGCCCTTCATAAATGTACTAACTGTTGTGCAACACAGACACCGGCGGTTTTTGATCGGTACGTATACTGCATGGTTGTCATTTGTCGTGATTTTAAAATTTTTTAATTATTTTAGTGACAGATATGGAAATAAATATCGAACAATTAATATATGAAATTTAATAGTTCATTAAAAGATGTCATAGACATTCTAACGAAATTAAAAAAACTTCTCATCGACTTGCTTGATTTCATTGTACAATGTGTATCCTTCATTTTTTCTTTCACTAATAATTGGGTATGTCCACATTTTACGATTCTCTTTTCTTTTTAATCTGCAGTATAATACACCTAGATGTATCACAAACTCTTCATCGTAATCCATTATTTCAAAACGGGTGTCTGAATGAACTGACAACAACGTACTGAGGAAATTTACTAATGCTTATAAAACGCTCGGTGTGTTTTGATCATACGGAAAACGTCGCGGTGTCCAGCCGCCTCGTTTGTTTTGACGTTTCGTCTGCAGAATCGGCGGCCGACTCGGCAAAAAAAACGCCTCGTCTGTTTTCAGCCTTAATTCAGAATTAAAAAAAAAAATTATTCAATTTTATGAAATCTTCTGTCCATTTACAACTACTAAAAGTCCAATTTCTAGGGAAAGAATACCTGTTACCTAGAATTAGTAAACTTGAAAGAAAGACTGCGTATCCATAGTACAAGTGTCCAGTAATAATTTACCACAAAACAACACTTGTACATGCTGTGCTAGGGCTGCTATCCTAGAAAATGGTTTTTCATATCTCATGAACGGTCAGATATCGAAAAAAGTTATAGAACAAAAAAAATACACATTTTTAGTTATTAATAAGTTTATAACATATAAAATATAGCACATAAAGCATCGCCTTCTAAATACATTAGATCTTGGTGGAAGATATCAGGAAACTAATCAGCTGTATTTATCGAATTCCATTTGATATAGTATTTTCCTTTGGATAGTAGTGCTGTCTTCATGATTGGTCAAACCTTTTAATGCTACTTACATTACCCTCTGCCACTTAAGGCCTTTGGTTCCTTTGACTACAGACTGATAACAAAGGAAAAACTGTGTTAAAAATCTCTAGGCAACAACAAATTCATAGGCAGATAAAAGATGTACTTTTTATGCCATGCAATGTCAGATACTGACATAACATCCCGTATTTCTCGGAGAGAAAAAACTTTGAAGTTACTAGAAAAGTGAACGTATTCAATCAAATAAATTCAACTAAGGAAGACATTACCTAACAAGTGTCTATGTATCATAAAGAAATTAGACATGGATATGTATATTCTTATCTTAAATATCAACAAATAGTTAACCTGGACATAAAATTTAACCTATCCTCACTTCCTCCTGTATAAGTAGCAGCTTCCCAGTATTTCTTCAGGGTTTACTATCAGTCATGCAGTGGCTAGGAAGTGACCTAGATCTTTGTAAATAAACGTTGGAACCTTATTAAACATTCCCTACAACTTATACCAACAAATCTTCCTTCAGCGCTAGAAAAACTGAATCCTGTGAATGTAAAAGAGCAAGTGCTCAGTGATATGTAGCCAGTGGAGAGCCCAATCTTGTAATATATTTCATTAAGAAATTAGACATGGATATGTATATTCTTATCTTAAATATCAACAAATAGTTAACCTGGACATAAAATTTAACCTATCCTCACTTCCTCCTGTATAAGTAGCAGCTTCCCAGTATTTCTTCAGGGTTTACTATCAGTCATGCAGTGGCTAGGAAGTGACCTAGATCTATGTAAATAAACGTTGGAACCTTATTAAACATTTCCTACAATTTATACCAACAAATCTTCCTTCAGCGCAAGAAAAACTGAATCCTGTGAATGTAAAAGAGCAAGTGCTCAGCAATATGTAGCCAGTGGACAGGCCAATCTTGTAATAACTTGTCAAATGTCACAGAACTTGTCGATTATGATGCTTACAAGTTTGATCAATAACTTATAAGTCTGAAGACATTCCTGGTAAGCTGAAATCACTGTACAATCATTAATGCTGGTATACCCAGCATTCACACATGTAAAGTTATTTCTAAAACAAAGAAGGTTTAGTGCCATATTCCCCAAAAAGAAACAATTATGCAGCTACGGACACGTGTTTCGGAGTTATTGCCCCTCATCAGCGTATCGTAGCTAAGGAATTGGATCTACGAGAAGACACTAATTGAGTACTGTGTACTGTACTTTCCAGCCTCATCGAGGCCCTAAATGTGGCACATGGGAACATGAAGACACTAATTGAGTACTGTGTACTGTACTTTCCAGCCTTATTTTAGTTCTTTTTCCTGATCTATCCCATCGTAGATCCAATTCCTTAGCTACGCTACGCTGATGAGGGGCAATAACTCCGAAACACGTGTCCGTAGCTGCATAATTGTTTCTTTTTGGGGAATATGGCACTAAACCTTCTTTGTTTTATTTTGAACCCCAATAAATCTATTTTGTGTTATTTTTAAAATTGTTGAAATGCTCACTTGGTACGGTTTACATATTTTTGAAATTTGTTTTCTAATCTTTAACAATAAAAAAAGTTTTTAATTAATAGTAATTATTACCAGGCAGATACTCGGCAAAAAAAATAATTTACATTTACCATTTTCTAGAATAAATATTACTTACAGAATCCCCAGTCGCATAGGTGCTAAAATATTTAATTGTTTACCAAATGACATAAAGTGCATGGAGAAAGAAAACATATTTTAAAAAAAATCAGTTCTTTTTTAAATGCCTGTACAATAATTCAAAATATTTCAGTTGAAATAACATACTATCAGTGTTTGTTTGTGCTGTATATCTATTGTTTTTGTAACGGCTTTTTGTTAGTCTATCTTTCTTTTTCTCATTTTTGCTGTAATATTTATCCTATAAAAATAAAACGTATTTTATTTAATTTTTAGATTTGATGTATTATTCCACTTAATTCTATAATGAAAAGATTTCTAAGTTAATAGATATTGCTTGTTTTACAAATGTTGTCTCTCCTCTCTTGATATCGATGTTCTTTTCGCCGAAATCGGTAGAATGCAAACTTTGCTAACATTCTCGGATCCGTTGTAATTTATCTATATCACAAATTTGCTCTGCAACTATTTTTTGATTCTCTAACCATTCATGATATATGAGCAATCTCCTGTGTTCCTCAAGGTTTCAACCTAGGCCCCCTCCTTTTTAATATCCTTATTACGGTATTATTTATGCTGACTACATGAAATTATTACTACAATATCAGAAGCAGTGAATATGGCATAAAGTTACTACTAATAACCTATTAACTTGGTGCGTTGCAAACAAATTACCTTTGAAGCAAAATTTAATATCATAATCTTTAGGAATAGAAAAAATATGTTTATCTTTTATTACCTATACCTTAAATGACTCAATTTTAAACCGACCCGTTATCTTTCAAGACTTAGGTGTAAGGTTTGATCAGAAGCTCTTGTTTGTGGATAATATCAACGCCCTTAATTCTGGTTGTTTATAGCCCTCGGGTTCATTATAAGGAATGCGAACGACTTAAATAATTTAAAGCTGCTTTCTTATACATTTGTAAGGTCGAAAATATAGTACGCCGCAAAGTATTTGGAGTCCATTATACAATTATTAAATATGATTCGAACGAAACAACTACTCAGCGGGCAAATACCCCGACCTGCATTGGATTATATCTTCAAATATATAATATACCTTTCGTTTAAATCATATTTAATGACAGTAGTTTAGTCCACCTGGGTTAGAGGTCGCAGCTCTCGTTACTTGCTTCGCAAGTCGCTATTCTCCACAGAGACATCTATGTCGGTCGGATAGTAGCATTTGGACCATATGAGAAGTTTCACATACCTCTCACCACTACTCCATTATACAATTTTCATATTCAAAATTTTGAGAAAGTTCAAAGAAAATTTCTAAAATATTGCAATTATAAGGAGAATGGGATATACCCTCCAATTGGCTTCTCTCACTCCACCACGCTCAACAAATCTTTCTTAGATAGACGGTGAAGGTCACAGTTAATATTTTTGCACAAATTATTAAACAATTATGTGGATGGACCTCAGTGGCAGTGTTGAAGTGAACATAAGCACACCTCGAACTAACATAAAATGGTTTTCATCACTGTATTTTAATTTTTTGGTAATTTTAAACTAAACATGTTGTATTTGATTATATAGTTATATTATATTTATTGTGTAAGTGTATGTCATATGAAAAACAGCAATAGCACCATTCACCCAGAAAAGAAAGCTGAGGGACTTAAGACCTTCCTTAATGGGTAAAACTGTTCCATTTGCGGATGAGGTAAAATATCTAGATACTCATTTCAGGCCGAAGTTCACTCCATTGTACTGTATGTGTGAAGGCTGGAATATATTCATCCTGCACGCAGATCAATAAAAATTTTCTCAGATAGCCAAGCAGCTCTAGAAGCGCTTGGCTTCTACCGGTGTAATTCTAAAACCATAAGGAACTATCAGAAGTAAATAAATCATTTGAAAAAAAACAATAAAGTGATTGTGGTCTGGATACCCGGCCGCTGTGAAGAGGATAAGATTCTCAATATTTGAGAGAGTGCAACTGCTACCAGAGAATCTCGACGCACTCTCACCCAATAACGTTATTAGTTTTATTAGGAGACTCCACTTATTGGGTGAAATATAAATAGGAGTGAGCCACAATAGGCCTGCTGATGGCCGCAGTGGAAGGCCCATAAAGACTCACTCACAAAAAACCTAACCTAACATATATTGTATTATATCTCAGTGTACTGCCGATATAAATATCTGTGTTGGTAATTGAATATTGTCATCTATATCCATTCCTTAAAAGAATTGTATAATCTGTTGAATAGTTCTAATAAATAAATAAACCAAGTTGACATCATCAAGAGATGATTAAAACTTGGGTTTTAATCATCTGTTGATGATGCCAACTTGTTTGGCAAAGCGTGCTTGGAGTACAATACCCAGTGTTTTGGTATTTGCAGAACCTACTTCAGACTTAGTGTCGTCACAAATTTATAGTGTACCAGCTTAAGCAAGTTTGATTAAACTAGTAATATTTGAGCCCGCGATTTCACAGTCATGTTTGCTTGCATATGCCAAACCAACCCTGTTTTAAGGCAGGGTTGGTACATTTTTTAAAATGTGTTCCCGTTATTACACAACAACGTGCACTAATACGTTTGTACGAGCGTTGTATAACGGCTGCCTGTGACAGATTCGTAATTAAAATTCTCAGTTTGAGACTAATCACCAAACGCTCGAGCCTTGCGCGTCGGCGAACAAACAACGTCGGTTTTGGACTTGATTGTTCTTAAATATAATCAAATTTAATTAAAGATATGCGTTAAAACTAATGCGAATTTATCTTCCTGTCAACGGTTGAAATTTTCTTAGTTTTGTTTTAAATATTCAAATTAAAACAATCTAAGTCTTAAACAGGCAGGTTCCAATGCAATTTAAATTTTAAAGTTATTAATATTTAAACATTAGATTGTTTGTTTTGTATTAATTTTACATAAAGTTAGAAGTATAGTACGCTTGTGTCACAAATATTTTTTATATAGTAAAATGCAGATCAGTTTACAGGTAATATTACATATACATAAATAAAATAAACAGCTGAAAATATCACACTTTATTTTTTAAATTCACTAATGACGGTGTCACAAAAAATATTCCAATAAATGATATAATTAATGTTTCCATAAAGTCGACAATTTAAAATCTTATATAGATAAAACCACGAAGGTACGAACACGGCCACTGGTATGCGCTATTACGTTTGACCAATAGCAGCAGAGGAGAAGCCACATGTATCGCCCCTTCGTGTTTTTATATGTATATTTACCATAATATATTAAAAACCGTACATTTTCACATACACTATTCATGGTTTAAATTCGTCATTTATTGTAACAGTCAGTTCCATTCCTTATCTGTCCGAAAACCAATTTTTAGTTTGTTCCAAAGGTGTAATTGAATTATCAATATTCACTACCAAGTAAATAAGTACACACCGGGTAAACCGAAAAAAATCATACCATTTGTTTTTCTTTGCCAAATTTATGTTCTTTAGCCGATTTTAACGAATTTGATGTCAATAGTTAGTTGACTAAATAAGCTACAAATATCAAATTAAGGAGGTTGAAATATTAAAATTCAAGATAGCGGTCACAATTGAAAATAGGGTTCCCATTTTATAATGGTAGTTCTATTGCTTATACTACTACATCCTAAATAATAACAATTAAAAATACGGTCTAATGAAATAATTTATAATATATCTTATCTAGACAAATAATATGATGAGGTGGAGAGACCTTTTCATCAGAAATTCATAATTCGGTGGTAGATCTCTATGAACTTCTTTCTTCCTGTAAAACAAATGTAATATTATTGAATTAATAAAAAAGCTCAATAGTTTTAAAAACTGAAGATTCAATTAATAAGTAGGTAATGATATCCAACACATCGTATCCCTTGAATTTGATCACTTTGTGCAGCCACAATTACCGTAACTCTTCTCCTCTAGTTGTGTATGACCCATACTATTGAAATTTGAGGAGATCTTCCCAATGAAGCCATGTCAGAGCTCCTCAGTATCATTAACTTGATTTCAGCCATTGTCGTGTAGTCTCTAAATAAAATGGCTGTACAAAGTAATCCAATGGATTTAACTCAGGACTGCAAGGCGGCCATAGTATAAAAATACACTTCTACGTTTCGAGATAACGTTTGACACATGTATTGTGGTTTTACTTGTTCTTGATCTACCTTCCTGGCCATGTATTAGTTCGGCGACCTGTTTCCGAAAATAAGAAAATATATAACGCTGAAGGTATAATAGCGTTCAATTTTTGTAAGAAAATTTAAGGTTCCAGTGAATAATCAATGTTTTTGCCACCCAGCGTCGGTAGTCTGTACCCTAACTAACTAGAATTTTTTAAGTCAGCAATGCTGTAGATCATATATATTTCAGGCTGGTACACCCGTGCATACAACGTAGGCAACTCTGTGCCTGAGAAATACCAATGTCAATTTCATAGAACCAAAAAGATAGCCGCTCTACAGTCCTGAAATAAATCCATTGGATTTATTTCTGTAGCGTGGGCCATACACAGCTGAAAGAGAAGAGTTACATCAGTTGTGGCCGATGAAGAAATCATATTTAAGGGAAATGATGTTATTTACCTAAATAAGACATTTTATAAATTATTTCTCTAGTTTTTATTATTGTTATTTAAAATGTTGTAGTACAAGTAATATAAGCAACTGTACTGTTAATAGAAAGCGATCTTGTATCTTGGCTTTTTAATAATTTGTAATAATTTCTTATAGCCAGATCTATTGCCTACATAAGAAGAACAAATTTATTGAAATAATTTTAGAAATAAAGAATTGACAGAGAAAATATCAAGATTTGTTTTTTGTTCCAGATTTTAAACATGGCATGTAGGCTATTTTTGAATTCATTATATTTCCAAAATCAGAGAACCAACATAACTCATCCTAGTCCTAAAATGTAGAGGGAAGTTCATTCATTCGATACCCTTCAATCATCACAGGTTCTGACATTTTGATAACTTTCAATTAAAAAGAATAGAATGCCTATTTTCAATTGCGTCCGCCATCTTGAATTTTGATGCAGCGACCATCTAGGTGTTTGGTATTTGTATTTTGTTAAATCAGTTAGCTATTGACATAAAGTTCGACTAAGACAATAAACTGGCAAGAAAATATAAAAAGTACGGTTTCCTTTACCCGCTCTCTTACTCAGGCATGGCGACTCGTTTTAATAACTTTAGATAGAAGTAGTTTGGGCTCCACTGTAGATGAAGATTTGCTCCTATTTACCGAGGAATCTGAATGTACTAGATTTTTGAGAATTACTTCTTAGAAACCGGATAACAAAGATTTTACAACATATATCTATGTTCTTTATTTTTCTCCATGTATAAAAAATTATATAATTACCAATTGCTGAATTTTTATTAATTTTACCCTAAATTATTGACTGACTAATTACTAACCATGAACACTAATTAGCAAAAAATAAACACCTTTAAATATTTTGAATGCTCTTACCAAAGTTTATACAATTTTTACATTTCAAAATTACTTTATTGAAATACTCTTGGGCGCCAGGCAATAAAACCATATTTTCTGTACTACACACGTTGTAAAATCTCGTTGTATATTGCAGAAAGACTTGCTAAGAATTTGAAGCTCTTAAAATGTGGATAATCGTAAAAATTCTTATTCTCATAAATCTGTCTTCTATAACGGGTTTATTTAAATTCCCCTATAAGTTTTCCACGTGCGTCATAAAAGAGGCTAAAAGAGAGACATTATACTGATAAAGATGTCACAAGTATATTTCATTTTTTATATACTGAAGCCATAAGACATAATATAAATATATAATGTACTATATAATAGCAAATTTTCTTCTAGCGATTGCAAGAAACACAACTACCTACTTATACCAGGCCATTTTTGATTCAATTCATAATCCACATGCTAACTACTATTCCTTTTTCTGCAATCGCGCTTCATTATATCTCCACATATGTCATACAGAGACTGAATGGCGTGTGACTGAACAAGAGAAGTAGGTAGTAGACAACGTTTGTGAACGTTCTACTGAGTACACGAAGTTATTCTAAAGATGGAAAGGACAGATAAAATGGATTAATATTCCAACTATATCAGCATCAAAATCAGAATGAACTGAACGATGACTGGAGAAAAGAAGTGAAACCAAATAGATTAGGGAAGTGCATGCCAGACGTGAACAGATATAGATCCGCATTCTAGGAGGTCAGAAAGGCAGTGACAAGATAGGTAGCATATTCCACAGGTTGCTACAGTACAAGAGTGTGAATGTGTTGCTGTGCTGTGTGAGAGAGGTAATATATTAATGATTCCAACACCAAATAATCACATTCAAAGGAACTACACTTCTTCACAGAGTTAAAGATCATATCGCTGTGGTACCAGAACTCCGCTTAGTAAGGCATGCAGCAAACGAGATTCAATGTAAACCAGGTTACCTGCGCGATCATCTTAGACAGCGCTAAATTGCTCGATAGGATTTGGCACGCCAGACTTCTAGCAGAGATGATTTAGGACTATCCCTTATCGATCGTCAAGCTCATGAATTCCTAAGAAGTAATTTTGGGCGTAGGTGAATGGCGCGTTACCATGTATCGTAAACACACATAGAAGTAAAAGTACTGTATGATGCAAAAGTTCTACAGGCTTCTAACCTCACTTTTTCACCATTTGCACCTACGAGTTGCCGAAGATGAACAACACTACCTAGTATTTGGCACGAGCGTCATCACTGATATTATCCCCGAATCCTAGCAAGCAAAGTAGGTTCAGAAAGTAATACCCGTCATAGAAATATGGTGATCAGATAGAAGGTAAGATAGACACCAAAAAGAGCAAAGACATTTAGTTGATTGGCGAAGCAAACTCCGTTGTTTTATGAGTCGTTATTAACTATAAATATTTGGATAATTTTGAAAGAATTAAAAAAGCAAAATCGATTGTAATTGAAAGAATTTCTAAACGTAACTGTATATCCAGTTTTATATGCATATTCATTTAAAAATAAGACCTACTTTATAATATTAAAGCAACATTTGATTTTATTTATTTATTTTTATTATTGTTATTATAAATGGTTATAAATTAGCACCAGTTTTAGATAAATAACTAAGTTATCCTTGTATTAAATAAATAATTGTGCTTTAAAATATAAGGATCACCTAAAATGTTTGTCATATTTTCTCATTGTATATCAGAGTCAATGATGGCGATTTACAAAGCCGTTACATTTTGCAATTTTTTGACAACCTCGCAGTTTTTATCCTTAAGCCCTGAGATGATTTTGCCATATATAGTCTAGCACCTAACTTTATGGAGATACTATTCTTATTTTTAATTATCATTTTATCCTGTAATTGTTCCCTGTTTGAGGAAATTTTTATTAATACTGACTGCATACATTGCCAATAACTTTTCATTTAACATGTTTTGTGTCCCAATCGGTTAACTCTAGTTGAAGATATACGGAGAAAAATTGACCAAAATTTCAGGTAGTCCTTGAATCGATATTTTTACTGCACTCTCATGTACTTTATATGGAGGTTAACATGAAATTGACAAAAGAATGAATTCTTAGTTATTACAGGCATTAAATATGGTAACTCCTAAATTTCATTCGATTTATGTGGTAATTCGAGCGCCATGTCTTTGGACAAAAAAATCGTATCTCCATAAATGCATTTCAAAAACACCAATCATAAATTTACATAAATGGAATCCCTACTGTCACTTTTTGCATGACTATTACCCAGCAAATTTTTTAGGCAGTTACGAAACATTAAGTCTCATTTTTTCATGTTGACTAAAATTGTTTACATCAAGAACATACTCTGATCTAAATGTTACTAACATTTTCGCAAGTAATACAACAAGTGTATCGAAAATTAGATTCGTTCAGTTATGAGAAAAAGGGAATGAATTTGCGATAATCCGTAATAATGCGAGTTGTATTTGTTGACTTTTTCTTAAAAAAAAAATCATATTATGTTCACATAGTTGTCGTTTATTAATACACATATTAGAACCAGTTAAAATCGTTAATTTTATGTAGACTGAAATAACACAGGCCTGCATCATTTTGGGGTTCTACAGTTTCTTCATATATTTAAATAACTAAGTTGTTCTGAATTCAGCAGTGACATTAGTTTTTGTCTATCACGTACTGTTTACTCAATATGTACATAACAACATTTTGACATTATTAGTCCTATTAGTCCTTATGTCTTCTTAAAATTCTCTCTCCATTATACACTAAACTGGACTAATGAAGCAATTTATTAAAGCTCTCGACAAAAACAGTATCTGCTTCAAGTATTTATGTTCAAAATTCTCTAGTTTATCAGAAGCAAAGCTTAAAGAAGACATTTTTGCTGGCTTGTTAATGAAGGATAGAGTATTTGACTCAACAATGAATGATGAAGAAGAAGTTCATAGGTTGGTTTTAAAAATATAGTTAAAAAGTTTTAAGTAATAACAGAGACCCTTGATTTTAAGAATATAGTCAACGATATGTTAGAAAATTTTAGAACGTTGGGGTGCAATATGAATTTGAAACTTCATGATATTCATTCTCATCTTGACTATTTTACAGAAAATTTCAGAGCGGTAAGTAAAGAACATGGTGAAAGATGTCACCAAGACATTAAAGAGATAAGGATGAGATACCAAGGACGATAGAATGTCGCTATGATGGTGGACTGTTGGAGTTTAAGGAGGGTGTAACTTAATACAAATGAGCTTTAACTACGCGTTCTTTCAAAAGTAAGCGGCAGTGTTTTCATTCGCGAAAAGACATGAAAATGTTGTAAACGTTTTTATTTTATAAAATTATTTAGTTGTACTTGTAAATTTTGGTTTAAATTTTTTAATTAAGAATAATTAAGTAATAAAAATATAAAAATAATAAATAATCAATAATGAAATAGAAACTCAGAACGGTTTTCGATAAAATATATTGAAGTAAGCACTACAATAAAATACTTAATATTTTATTGTAGTGTATTATTTCAACATGTTTTCTCAGAAAACCGTTTTGCGTTTTTGTTTTGTGAAAAACCTGACATGATAGAGCAAAATGGAAGGCTTTTTTGGAAACAGCATTGAAAAGTTATACGTAGTTACCGTAGTTACATTAGAAAATTAACCCCCGCACCCCCCCCCCCCATTAGTTATTTTTTGCAAGCTTGTGTATAATCAAGGAAATCATATGCACTATAAACCAATAGAGAGAAGAAGAGAGAGAGAGAGAGAGAGAGAGGAAAATGTTAATTTTAATAGTACATAAGTATCTGGCGATGAGTGAACTTGTAAAAGCCTGGTTGGAGATAAGTTGTATAAGTTCATAATATTTAATTCTTAACTATTGTGTAAGGTATGAATGCAATAAAATATTACATAATAAAATTCCCTGCTACTCGCCACACTACCTATGGCAGCGATTAATATAAAAAAAGAATAATGTTTCAACAAAGCAACCGCAGACACTCAAATATTACTCGTGGGAACTTCTTCATCATGTTCATTAATTGCCTCCACATTGAGACAGAAATGTTCATTATTGGAATGAGCACAAACATACAGTCATTAAATGATGCAAAAATTCGTTACAAGGTAGATCTTGAAAGACAATTGTGTCCTAACGGAGCTACGGGCATGTAAATGTGTTCTGTGAGATATCTTTACATCTTGCTCGAACTTAAAAATAATTAAGGTAATGTTAATGCATAATTAATGCCAACTATATACATTTTAATGTATATAGTTGGCACCTGTGGATGCATTAGATTTTGTTTATTTTTTTTTGTTAATTTTTGGAATTTTTTTTAAATTTTGTATTAAAAATTGTTATGGAGTACTTACTTTTACACAATTAGTTATACATACCTTTTTAATGTAGTTAAATTACAAAATTGAGAAAAGAAAAATAGGCATTCGCATTTGCCTCACTCTGAGAGTGACCACAAATAATTCTCAAAAATAATAGTAATAGTATTTGATAATTTAAAAACAAATTAAGCTCCTCTTCTTGATAAAAGTCAAAATATAGAGTGGAATGAAAAATAATCTTAACTGAAAATTTTTGCTAATTATTATTTACTAACTTTTACAAATCTTATCACAGATAAGTATAACATATATCTTTTTAAATAATTATTTTCCCGGCTATTTGCCAAAACGTTGAAACTTGGATTACAAAAAAGATAATATGCATATTATGTTCAGTACAACTGACTCAATAATGTTATTTTTAATTTGAACTATTCTGTCTAGTAAAACCAAAAATAAATAAAACACAAGGTACTCACCAGTTGACACTCACTTTAAAAAACTTTAAAATATCTACTATGTTTCTGCTTGCCTTGCGTCATCAGGGTAGCCAGCACATTTAAGGAATCCAAAGTAAGGAAACTTGTAAACCTTAATGTAATAAACATTAATGGCTTCAGAGAACAGACTAATTGAAATTATTTAGTGGAAATACCCCTTAGGGTCGAATGAAATAATTTAAAAAGTAGGTATGGCGTGCTTTGAGCCAGACAGTGACGTCACACACCTGGCGCCGGTGACGTCATTATCGTCAAGTAGGGGATCTGCATTACCGACAGTTCGGCCCCGGGAAATTCAAGATGTGCTGCTGCCACCTAGTGACCAGTAGGGGGAGTTCGGGCCTACCAATTTCCAATTTAAAACGGAATATATTTTTGGTTTTACTAGACAGAATAGTTGAAATTAAAAATAACATTATTGAGTCAGTTGTACTGAACATAATGTGCATATTATCTTTCTTGTAATCCAAGTTTCAGCGTTTTGGCAAATAGCCTGGAAAATAATTGTTTAAAAAGATATATGTTATACTTATCTGTGATAAGATTTGTAAAAGTTAGTAAATAATAATTAGCAAAAATTTTCAGTTAATATTATTTTTCATTCCACTCAATAGTATTTGAGTTTAAACTATATTCATTACTTTTATTTAATCATTCATTAATATTACACAACACGGTAGATATTTATAAACAATCAAATTATGTATATTATATATGGCATCGTTGAAATTGAAGTTCAGGACTATGATGTCGATAAATAAAAGGCTGCTTTAGTATGACAACACTTTGAACATATTTTTGTTCTTATTTGGGGTCTTGTAAGTCAAATTTGCTGCAGACTGCAGACACATTAGAAATCTTTAATTTGATATATACAAGTAACAAAAATTATGGTCTTTGCAGGAACGTAGTTGCTGATTTAGCAAAGAAGCACTTTACAGTGTCGATTTAACTGAAGACTTCGAGTTGAATATAAAATTTAAATTCTTTGGCTACCTTCAGACTATAAAAAACTTTTATGTGATGTGTAATTTTAACAACGTGCAGTAAAAGAACACCAATTTTCCCTTGTGCAAATATTTACTCGACAAACAATTATTAGATATTTTAATGGTTATGCGGTAGCGGCTATTACCAGACGTTACTAAAAGTGCACTTCATCTCTTATTTAGTGGAATTCAGTTGATTTTCAGTTTTGCCGAATATTTATTCAGCTGCTTTAAAAGTATTGCCAAGCAGATAATCCACGAATTGCAGGGACTCCAATAAATGTTGTTAACTGTTATGTCTCCTTTTCATTTTATGCTATACAGAGAGTTCAGAAAAACATGACATAAATTCAAGGACTGACCATACTTTTACCAGTCCATGAGGAACCGCCCTAAACAGCTTTTTAAATAGTATTGAAAAGACGTTTGTGTCTAAAGAAGTGCATCATTGTCCATTCATAGGTGTAAAACAAGTTTTTACTTTGATAATACTTCAATTACAGGGGCTACATAAAGGAAAGGTTTTGAACTCTCAACTATAAGATGGATCCAATCTATGTTTAATAGCTGAAAAATAACGATTTCGTGGGAAGCAATACAGTAACCATAACAGCCATCAAAGGAGGCCCACAAGGTGGCGTATATTGCCTTTGTTAATGTCTATATTTTACAAAACTAGTCACTGAATTACACGCCCAAAAGAACACTGGTCACCTTGTTTTTTTTTTATACCGCTAATGAGGAACGGGAGTTGGGTCTAAAGTGCTCTGGCGGGCACGACGAATTTTTTACGTAGAAGGGGTGCTTTTGTGCACATTTTGCCCATATAAAGCCACATCGTTTGTCCACACGTTTTCGCGGGGGTGGGGGGTGAATTTTGAATAATTCGTTTTTTCCAAAAAATGGCTCCCCCAATGCAGGTATGGGACAACTAGACAAGTACAACGATGTCGAGATCGCTTCGATAGCTCTTCCCGTCGCCGAGATATAAGGCCCGGAAAATTACCCCCCCCCCTTACCGCCCAATGAGCAACAGAAGTCTCGTGCAGCGACGTTTCGAGCTCCGTTTTGGAAAACGTCTTTTCGGTAAATTCGCGGCGTGTCGTTCTACGTCGCGAACGACGCAAAAAAGTCTTATGACCGAATTCGACCTGACGCATCGTAACGGCGTGGCGCCTTCGATGCGCCGAAAATTTTCGGTCGTCCGAAAAAATACTTCGTTGGCAGATTAAGGATCGCGCTCCCGTGGGCGGGGATTATTCGAGGAGAGGTTTCGGTAAAAAAAATGGTGGGGGTTGGGGGGTCGGGAAGGGGGGGCTAATTTCGGTACGCGCCTTTTCGTCAAAATCGTGGGGGTTGGCGCTCTACGTTGCGAACGGCGCAGAAAAGTCTAATGACCGAATTCGATCCGACACATTGTAACGGCGCGGCGGCCAATAATACACAAATTTTTGTTGCGACAGAGGAGGATGCCTTGCACAGCGCCAAGGGTGCGCATAGCGCACGCTTAACTAATGCACATATCACACTGTTCACCCGCTCATACTGTTCACCCGTTCTCACTTGTTATTATACTAAGAGGCAACCATGATAGGATGGTTTCAAGCCTATTGCACATTCCTATTAACATTATTAATAACTGATACCTGTCAGAGCCAACTTAAATAGCAATCCAAACAATACCGTCACTGTACCATTAACAAAAAGAAGGAAGCTTTCAGTAATAGCCCCTACGATATTGGCGAACAAATTAGATACAATATTTAGGTGTAATCCTAGATCGAAAGATTATTTGACAAAATATGACAAAAATTATAGAATGGACAACAGCATCTCTTTGAATATGTCGCAGACTCTTTGGCAAAACTTTGGGTTTAAAGCCGACAATCGTCTATTGGTCTATTTAATAATTGTTAAATCCGTTGTCATATATATATATATATATATATATATATATATATATATATATATATATATATATATATATATATATATATATATATATATATATATATATATATATATATATATATATATATATATATATATATATATATATATATATATATATATATCACTGGTATTATGCCAAAATCAAATGATAAAATAGCACAAATCAATTTGCTGAAAGTGCAAAAATTAATGTGTCTTGTGGTCAAACCAGGTGATATGTTTGGGCATTTGAGAGTCCTCGAACATCAGTTAACTAAACCCATTGGCATAACGTCAGTTAGGTTTGAATTTGAGCGAAAAATGGTACCAACGAACTGCCAAATTTAAAACACTGGAAGACCTCCATTTGAAAAAGGATCACTCATGTGGCATAAAGATGGATCGAGGTTTGAGAAAGGAGTGAGAAAGGCCAAAATGAAAGCTATCAAAAGTCTTAGAACACACCCCAACCATATTTTAAGCAGAAATTCATGCTAAGAACGCGTTCGAGAATGCAATGAAAAGGATACATGGGACATAAGAACATATAATTAATTTACCTTTCAATATAAGATTATCTGGGAATGTCTACAAAGAGTAACGCAACTACTGGTAAAAGAACAAGGTTACGCAGAGCTCTCTACTGGAGTTAACTCCAAGACAAAGACAAGCGAAAAAGTTTATAAACTATTCGGAAAAAGAGTGAAAGAGGTATTCGAACTTAGTAAACCGTCAGCATGTCAACAAGTCGTCTCACAGGACTTTTGAATACCTCTTAAAAGAAAATGAGTAAAGCAGAAGATATTTGTCACTTCTGTATAGAGGAAACTGAGACTAAGGAATATATATTTTGTATATGCAAAATCTTGGAACAACTTTTTTTTAACACCTACCGATGTAGGAAACACAGCCATTTTTAAGTATGCATAGATCTAAGGTTCATAGTCTAATCTAATCTAATCTACTTCTATCAAAATAACGAAAAATGTAATATTTCGCTTTCAAGATGCGGAATATTAAAATTAATCCTGAAGTAGGTTGGAGCCATTTAGTGGCGACACAAACACTGAAGAGATTTCCACAAACACTGGATACTATATCCACGCTGTTTTGCCAACCAATTTGACATCATTTGGAGATGATTAAAACTGAGTTTTAATCACCTCTAGATGATTCCAACTTGATTGGCGAAACGAACCTCGAATATAGATGGTACCTAGTGTTTTGGTGTTCGTAGATACTATTCTAGTGTATTAAAATTAACCTTGAGAAACCTATTTTTTTAGGGCACTGATAAATAACTACAGTTAGTTGGGAATGTAACAAATAATGAAAAATTGAGTGCCTTATAAACATTAGAAATTAAAAAATTAAAAACATGAATGGTTAAAAAGCGCGTATTTGTAGTTTAGGTTTAGATTTTAACCTACCCAAATGACGTAAACTTGATTGACGAAATGCCTGTTATATGTAGTGCATATTTGAAGCCAATATTAGAAAAAAAATTTCATAAATAATCCGTAAATTAAAATTGGATTTGCAAATATTTAAAAATTAACAATCAGAACAATCATCAACAAATTACCAAATCACAGCCATAGTAGACACTACAATATTTTAATTTCACTAGGCATGCAACGTACACATCTAGGAA
Source organism: Rhamnusium bicolor (assembly GCA_029963845.1). Lineage (NCBI taxonomy): Eukaryota > Metazoa > Arthropoda > Insecta > Coleoptera > Cerambycidae > Rhamnusium > Rhamnusium bicolor. The sequence goes on along the minus strand of JANEYF010005222.1, from coordinate 92,200 downwards.
AGGATTGAATATAATTTGACAAAGTGACAAGTAAATTTTATTTTCGATAAAAGTTATAATAGGATTATGTCAATTAAGCCCATAAGCCTATAAAGAGCTTTTGGGTCAATTTTTCATAAGAATTGTGTAATATCTTTATTCATCTCAATAAGAAAATATCGTATTATATTAGTATTGAATTTCAGTCAACTATAGCAAATATTTCAAACTTATTTGTAACATGAAAACGTCGGCTTCTTTGATCCTTTTACCGCCGTCAAAGAAATCGACATTTTTTACATTGCAAACAAGTTTGAAAGAAGCTACACATAGTTTTGCTCTCACTAATTACAAAGAAAAGAAACAATGGACATTAAGTTATAAAAATTTAGATACATGCACACTAATATTTACTAAATTCAATCCTATGGGCATTTGGTTGAAGATGAGGTAAACAATAGGTTAATTGCCTTTTATTGTTAAATTGTCTTAAAATGTTCATATCGTAGTATTAGTCCACAGGAATTTTTATTTTGCTTAAAGGAAATGGCTTTATAGGATTAAGTAGCATTTAAAATATCAAATATGAAAAAATTGACGCGAAGACACTAGCCGCCACGTCATTATCTACTGTGACGTCATTCTTGTAGTAAACAAACAAACACAAGTATCTTTTTTTATTTATCATGTAAGATAATGAGTTCCCATCGTTATACGTGGTGATTGGTGATGAACTGTCCGAGTGGAAGTGTAAAGACACCACAAAAGTTGTTTAAAAAACTGCCAGATGATAATAAAATGAGTAAGACTTGATTACAACTTACCAGGACAGACCCAAAATTATTATCGAGTAAAAGTATACTGTATTTTTGTGAGGATCACTTTGATATAGGTATTATTTTGTGATACTTTCAGTACCTTTGAACTTTATAACTAATGTAAACAAGTGAAGTCTTACATATGCTACATAACCTCCAAATCTGTCATTTTTTTAATACAGAAAAAATAATTACCTACATTATACACACTTTTATTATCATAAGTACCTAGTTAGCTTTAAAATTAGAAGTAAACAAATATTATACACTTACACAGATGTTTTAATATTCCTAAATTCGTCAGAAATGAAATCGAGATTATACGCAAAGAATTTAGCCACCATTATTGTGTCAACTCTTGGCAAATTTGTACTGTCCACTTTTAAAAAACCTCCCTCCATGATTAATTATTATAAACTTGAAAATCAACACGATATCATTTCAAATATTCACAAAGCAGTCATAAGATAATCGTAGGTTTTTCGTACTACAAGAGTGACGTCACATTTAATACTATCATGGCGGGTGACGATTTGTAACATGTTCACATAATATAATAATTTATTAATCATAGTGCCAAACTGACAATAGGGTGGTCAGTTTACAATTTTAAATTTACTTTCTTATAATTTTGTATTTTCGATCGTAAAATTTATATGTTTTGTTATGTGTTTGATATATTTTAGTAGCGATTTGTTTTAATTCGTAAATTGAGTTCAAAATTACCTATAATGTGCAATGTTACTCGCTGATCATTATCAAAATCAAGTAAGTATAATAATAATTGTAACTGTTTCATTCGTTAAATATGGTAAATACTAAATGGCAATGTCTATTATATCGCAGATATCCATCTACTAGATCTAGATAATCGGAAATTCTAAATTTTAGAGGAAATATCTGTTAAATATTTGTGTATTGTATATTAATCCTTGTAAGGCGCACGCTAGCCCTCTCCCTAATATAGTGTGTGACTAGACAATACCGATTAGGACAGTATAGCTTGGGACTCTATAAGCAAAGCATATGTTTATTTGTATCTTTGAAATACAGTGTTCTATACGAAAGCTATTTTCAATTTCATATGCATGTACATTAAGAGTAGTTTGACCATAAGGTGTAATAATACAGCAGACCTTATTTAAATCTCAATCAATATCTGACAGAAATTGATTTCTTTAACTTTTAGAAGCGTGAACGGGCTGTGTTGAGACCCATCCTGAAAGTTCGGCTTGATAACACGGTTCATCTATCTATGCATTCAAACAAAACTTTCGTCGGTAAACGTAAATATTTGTTTTGATACAGGGTGTTAAAATTATTCTAAGAAAAATGGTTTGTATTGAAAACAGAGGTGGGAGAAGGTAATTTTGTATCGGAGACATTTTTTTCTTTTTTAGAGAAATAATGAGCCTTCAAAAGGACACGTGCCTATTCTACAATCCCCCGCACTCAGGCCTATGTGCCTATTGTGCTTGCGCGACATCCCTAAAAGAGACCGGCTTTCTCCACAGAAGAGAACATCTATTCCAGTGTAGATCCTATAACTTATTCAGCTTTATAAATTGCCGGCTGAGATGTCTATGATACACAATAACATAAAATATGAGTGAAAGTTTCTTCCTCCAATGTATGTATACACATCCTATAAATGGGATACTCATTGTATGAAAGTGCTTATTTAGAGGACAGTGTGCTGTTTTCAGGTCTACTATCCATGTGATTCGTTTTCTATTGAGCTTCAGTAGTCACTTTACGTTCGAATTCCCCTTTATATGAAGCCTTGATTGTCTCATTCCGGGAGCTTGAACCCAAAGGTTGTTAAACTGTGCCATAGCATAGTTTCGTAGCTCTAATGTGATCAGACTTCTTGGTATGCAAATAGCTGGTTCCCGGCCAGGAAATTGATTTTTAACACACTGTCCCGCCAAACCCAGTATGTCCGGGCACCCACATGACTTTTTTTGTGAATTACACTTACACAGTTCAGCCAGAGTTTTACGATAATACACTACCAACTTAGAGGCCTTATTTGATTCAAGAGCCGCTACTATATATTATGCATATCACTACATATTATGCAAATATACCTGTTAATAAAACCTTTGGTAATATTTTTGTTTGCACATAATAAAATGGCAAATGGAACACACTTGGATACTTACCTAGGATACTTACCTAGAGGTACCAAAAGTACCAAAAGTTTGCATCCATGTTATACCAGCACCAGTTCCCTCCTGAATCTTTGATTCGTGTGTATACGATTCCAGATCGCAAGGACTAGTAGAGGAGGAATTTATTCTTTGTGCCGGCAATAATCTCGATTAAAAACACAACTATGTATGGAATAGTGAATTGGTACATTGGAAAGCACCGGTCATTTTCGGAATGGCTGATGACCTGGTCTCTTAATGGTAGAGATAGAGCCTTTGTATATCTCAGCCCCGATCTATCCACATTCCGTCCTTCAACAATCTGTTAGTTGCTTTCCTCGCTTCATGTTCTTCTTCAATGTGCAGTGGTGTAAGGCATAGTCTCCTTCGCCACTGTTGTAGTAGTCCTAATTGCTCTTGTTATTCGTTAACAGCGACCCTGATTGTGAAGTATTTCTATAGCACCACAACACCAAGATCTCAAAAGTTAAGAGGGGTTTTACCGTCGAGGTATACATCCAAAGAGCAGTCTTTGGATTTATACCCCACTTAGATCCGAACATGAGTTTACAGATCCATAAGATGTGCAAGCTTTTCTCGTTTGAATCGGAGACATTTTAAACATTCCGGCATGGAATGAGAGCAAAGTGTCGAATTCAATAAAGGAATATTAACCAGTGCTGAAACTGAAGTGAAGGATGAAATGTTGGAACATAACATCCAATTAAAACCCCAAAATCAAAAGTCTCGAATTCAATATCAACTTAAACTCGAAATTGAGTACAAATCTTCTTCTTTCTCACGTATAGACGTAACTAGCATTAATAACCTATCTAGTTACATCTACATGTGAGAAAGGAGACTTTTATGAGTAGGGCTGTCAAAAACATTCCGTGGGACAGTGGCGTATGCGAAATTAACTAATACGAGAAACAATAAACTGTTATGATTTATAACAATGTATGTAAAACTCCCTCTTAAATAACTTGATGAACTAGCTTGCTTATCACAAACTGGAGAAGATGTGTAGCCATTTTGCAGCATCAGGTATGTTTCTATGGTTATCTCCATGAGTGATGTTCGCTTTGGTGAAAATATATTCTTATGTTTTGAACACCACCGTTCGACATCTACTGATGTAATACATGCATACGTAAAGTATTGTTTGACGCACTTAATGGATCTTGGGCTGCATCATCACATATTTATCTTAATTTGGTAAAACTGGTGTCATTATTTAACACACTTGCGAACTTTTATTTAACGCGCTCATTTGTTGCGTCACCTATACCGTGTAGCAGTAGATTTACTTCGTTCACTATTTGCAGTGACCCCGCTAACGACAACGCACTGTTTTCTAATTTGTTTATGCTTTTATGTAATGATTTATAGTTCTTCGCAATATTTTTTAAAGCTGTTTCAACGGAAATATCTTCGAAGTTTGTCTGGCTTTCCTTAATAGCTGCAGCCTCATCTGGATTGAATTGTAGTATCACAGCTTTTATTTGTTGGAAATATTCAGCATAATAAAAAGCTGCCTGCAACCATGTTCCCCAACGTATAGGAATCGGCTATGGTGGTTCAGGAATACCGGGACACTTGTTATAAAATGCACGGAGACGTTCAGGAGATTTAAGAAACACTTTTTTTGTACTTGCTATTAATGCATCCATCTCTGGAAAACCTTTTCGAATAGTTTCTGCCACAAGATATAAAGCATGCACTTTACACGTAACATGTATAAACGTACAACCTTGTTCTTGCAAAGAACGGCCTACCGAACGCATTGTCACGGCGCCATCAGTCACAAACATCAACACTTGACTTTTTTGACAGTTCAAATTTTTCTAACGTCTCCAGTACCACCATGGTAATTGTTTCGCTAGTACACTGACTTTGTCTTTTGCTAGCTAGTAACAGTGGAACTGTTGGTTTAAGAGTGTCCAGTACTCGTACTGTAACATTTAAAATAGACTTTTTTTTACATTCTGTTGTCTCATCAACAGATAACCACTGCCTTGTATTTTTAAATTCACATTTCATCTTATTTACCATGTCTACGTATATAGTTGGCAGATAGTTACATAACGTTGTGCGACTTGGTAACTTCACCTGGGCATTGTATTTATTCCAGAACTCTCGAAATGGTTGTTTATCGAGTATGTGCAGCGGAACATCACAGGCAGTCAGCATTAATAGTAAATCAAACATAAACTGTGTTGTCGAAGGCACGCCATTTTTTTATGGTGTACACTATTTACGTGAAGTCAACAATCATGCTTATCCCAGCATATCAAATCTTTCTCGCACACTTTACAAATTATTTTAGCACCATCATAGAATAAATCCGGAAATTCACCTACGAATTTATTCACTTCGTCAGCAAATGGCCGTTTCCTACCCCTGCGTATGTCTGCCATGCTTTATTATTAAATTAGTATCAACAATACAGTACAACAAATAAAATAAAAACACAAAAACAATATGCAATACGCCCAAGTGACTTAACGTATACACAACTCGAAAGCTAATAATAGAATGGACTGAAGAAAGAGTTTCGCGGTCAAGGTGAATGCCGGAGACAGTAAGTACATCTGTACTCTACGACAATGATACACAGAAACGATTTGCAGCTTTACTTATGAGTTTTACTTCTGAAAAGCATTTAGGTTAAGAAGATTACATGCATTTTCCGCCACATAGTATATATAATAAAAATTATTTGTGCATTTTTGAATACGGTTATGATAATGTTATGATTCTTTGGTCAAGTAACTTTTATTCATGCTTTTTAAGGTGTCTTTATATTTGTCTGCTGATATACGGTCTTTAACAGACAATTAACATATACTAGTATATTAAGGGTAACTAGCAATACAAAAGAATTATTTGCTCGGTCCATAACACAGTTCGTAATTTCCTATCATTCACAATAGGCTTATTTAACAGACTTTTTTATATAAAATTATTGATATTCTATCATATAATATATAAGGCATTTATTGGGAGAATAGAAGAAGGAAATATATTACTATCCTGGTTATGGGCTCCATTGAAGTAGATTTCTAAATTAACCCAGCTCTGTTGAGCTTTGTGGAAACATCACTATAAATTAAATACAACAAAGAGATAAATATCTGTTTTGGAAACAAGATGCAATCTGAAAATAATAAAATACCACCCTGTGAGTAAGAACTAGGAGATGAACCTAGTTCTATAGGAATGGAAATTGGGGGTAAATTAATATTAAATTACATTTGACACGTCTCAATTAACGAACATTTATTAGATGTGAGCAACTTTTAATTAGAGCAAGTTACTGAAATTGCTAAAAGAAGTTTTTATAATTTACAAGATATATAGGACGTCTCCCATTACATTTGAAACTTTTGTGCTGCCGTTGTATTTTAAGGCTTTGTTCCTCGATTAAGTTTCGGAAACGGCAGTGTGTAAGGTTGAAATCATCCACAGATATAATTGGGATATTTATGGTATGCTGAAGAGCTTGGTGCGGTTATAACGTGTAATTTAATATACTCCTGGTTTCTATACTAATAAACGCTCTCCTTTGTAAAATAATAATTATTCTATGAAATATTTTATATCCCAAATGTTTTCAATTTTGGGTTGTTTATGGAAAATCTGAATTTTGTTGGTAGTTCTAGAGCTCGGACGGAGGTATCGGTTCCCAGTGACGGCTTCTGCAGAAATAATATTATATTGTAAACACCTACTAAAACATTCCCAAACAACAGAAATACACAAATTTGTACAACATGATAGAGTGAATTTTATTTCTTGTCAAAATGTTAATACGTAAGCTAGTTTTATTGGAAAACGTATGACAATAAACAGATATATAATATATTTTGCAAGAAGAGATGAAAATGCCGTTTTTTTCATGAGTGGGCAATTTCTCATGAGTCGCGTTAGCGGCGAGTGGGGCAAGTTCCCGAACGACAAAAACGTATTTCATTTCGAGTAGGAAATGCTATTTTTTCAACTCACACCTGTGTCTGTATTTATCAAGCAAAATATTATTGGACGCGGAATTTTCTGCTTCAATGCTGCTTAGTGGTGTGCCCGGTCCACTCATTTCGTATTGGAATCCATAACTTTCGATTCGTAATAGCTTTTAGTTCAATATAAATCAGAACGAATTCTGACAGTGCAAATTATTAATTGTTTGTTTAGTCGTTTCCATAACATATGCATCCTTTCCATAGAACACTCTATTTATTTTTGCATTTACATAGAAGACGATATTTTTAGGTTCATGCGAATTTAATTAGTTAGGTGTTTTAATTAAAAAAAGCATAAATTTGACATGATTGAAAAAAATCACTTTCAAATAGAGTAAGCCGTGGGAAAATTACTATTTTCAGGTATATGAGTAGAAACAATTATATTTTTGCAGCCAAATTTGGGGTGACGTCACACTACATTTTTCTTTATAACTCATGAACGGCTTAAAACATCCAAATGCTGTAAAGATATTTACAGGTTCCTTGTTAAGGGCTACTCAACGATTAGGGTTTTATACATCGAGCGAGTGTTTATAATAAATTGACTTTATCAACTTTGGACATTATGTAAATGGGTAGAAACAATATATGAGTAGAAACAATTATATTTTTGCAGCCAAATTTGGGGTGAGGCACACTACATTTTTCTTTATAACTCATGAACGGCTTAAAACATCCAAATGCTGTAAAGATAGTTACAGGTTCCTTGTTAAGGGCTACTCAACGATTAGGGTTTTAACCATCGAGCGAATGTTTTGTAATAAATTGACTTTATCAACTTTGGACATTATGTAAATCGCTAAAAAAATACAATGTAAGATATTGTATCATACATGCATGAATATATTTACGCGCTGATATATAATCTACAGCCAATCCTGGTTTTAACGTCATCAATACCTAATGTCCAAGCTCATCAACATTTATAGCACTTAATGAGAATTTTACCAATCGAGGTTATGTTGAAAAATCACAAATGTAATCTCAAGTTAGTTTTACAGTATTGCCATAGCCATCTGAAAAATTATCTCTCTTTTTAGAGCAAAATTTTTTTCTACAACCGAGCGAAAAGTGCAACTTTGCGCTTCCAAAAGAAAGCGCAAAGTTGCACTTTTCCGAGGAGCGAGCGTTTTTTTACTTTGTTGCTCGCCAATCGACAAAGTAAACGCTTAGTTACCATGGAAACCATAATTAAGAAACGTCTAGTATATCTGCGACTTTTGACACAAAAGTAAGCATGAGGGTATTTGACAGATGTCGACAATTTTGTGACCAGCGCGTAATTTTAAGACCGTTCTCGTACAATAAAAGTATCTTTACGTGAAAATTCATTGGGAATCGATGAAATTAATGAAATTTCGTGCACTCCGCCGGAAATTGCGCAAACTGCAAAATCAGTTACTCTTAATTTACTGCCAGAGAAGTCGAGAAGCAAGTATGAAAAACAGTATGAACTTTTTAGTGAATGGTGCGAATCAAAAGGAACGAAGAAGATATCAGAAAATAGTTACATACTGGCGCCAAAATTATTGCGTTAAATAAAATACAAACTACTAACTTTAGTTACGGAAAACAGTTCAAAAATTGATTGGTAGTAACTCATCTTTTATTTTTTAACAATTTTGTGCTACTAAAGGTGGTAGAAATAGCTATATTTACCAATTCAATGAACTTCGTATAGCACAAACGAATATTATGTTTTGGACATAGGAGGCCATGTTTGCCGCTGTTAGCAAAAATAAGCAAATAATTATTTGATGTGTCAAAACGTTCTTAAAACAGCTATTTGTGTCAAATAAATTTATTCTTATAATTATCAGATAATGGAAAGTTTTTAAAAGTATAGTTTATGTGATACTTGCAAAGAATTGTGCCATGTTCAAATACGCCATTCCAGTTTAATATACTTAACTGCCCTAATTGAAAACTGCGACCAAGACATGTCAAGGAATGGTTTGTTTAAGAAGATTCAAAGAAGTCCACTACAAATGTCGACCAAATATAATTATTTTCCCAGAAGAAGACTGAATACAATGGTTTCAAAGTATTACATATATCTCATCAAACACAGACATTAATTCTTCGCCTTGGTTTTCGCCACTAAAGAAGGCGGAGGTGTTAGAAGAATTCCAAAAACATTTAGATTTTGTTATACATAGATATAAATCATAAGATGACAGTATTTAAATAAATAATTAATAGGTACTAAAGCAATTTTTTATTTTATTTTGCAGTAAATACCATTTTAACAAACATTTCTACAAAAACATATGTAGCGAAAATTGATGCTCACGTTTTGAAATCTGAACTATCAAATTTGAGGTTATCAATAATTATTAATTTTTACCAAACATTTTTATAAAGACACCGGTTGTAGAAGAAATACTGTGTGTAATTCGAACGCAAAGTGACATTGCCGCTATCGCGAGATTGCCGCGCCTCCGCTACGCGTCGCGCGTCACACTTCTCGCTCAGATCGACAATATATCACTTTGCGCTCTTAATGCACAAATAGCTATTTCAAATGCCTGTTAACTGTTAAAGAACAGTAGTAGGGCAATTTGTTTTGCAAATAACAGTCACTTCCTGTCAATTTAATGTTAGTATTGTGGGATTTCTTTCAATTTATGAATACAGATTTTGTTTTAGGGTAACTACACGAAGATTACATTTTTACTAGATTTTTTTTGTTGAAAAGTATTTTTTTATGTATTATTTATTATAGAAATCACTTTAAAAAGAAATGGTACTCCCATAGAATGGGTATCATACAATGATTTACTATTTCCCAATAAGAAATAGACTATACTCTTAAGAGTATTTTTATGATATGCTTTTCAGTTTAATTCGAAAATGGCGTATTCCGCAAAAAAATCGCGAGACAGATTTTCAATGGTGTAGAAGTTCTTATATGAAAAGGGGTCAAAATATTCTAGTTTCATAGTCCTGGACATGGTTACAAACTTTAATAGTAGGGACATATTACTGATCACGGGATACTTTACCAGATCGATTACTTTTTAATATTCTCAACTGTTTAAGAGTTACTTTAAAAAAAATTTCATCATAATTGCGGTGCAAGCGCCAGTACGTGGAATGCCGTGGTTTCAAGTCTGACGAATTCATACCGTCATCTGGTGTACCACAGGGCTCCATTCTTGGGCCTCTCCTTTTCGTTATTCTAATCAACGACACTGTATGTATGATCGACTTCAATTCTCTTCTATATGCAGATGACTTAAAAATTTATTGTGGCATTAATTCTATTAGCGATTCCCTTTAATTGCAAATGAATTTCAATAAAATCTAGTGTGTAAAAGTAACTAGCTATTAAATACAGTAATTATACACTCAATAATATTTTTCTGAATAGAGTAACCGTTTTATTTTTGTTCGAAGCTGAGTTTTAATCTTCATGTTAATGGTGTTACACTTTCATGTTACAAAAATCTCGATGTCCTTATAAGGCATTCACGACGGTTTAATGACACTAAAAGTCTTATTGTTTTACCGTCTAATTCTTTTGTTCATTTTAAGTTAGAATATGCTAATATAATTTGGAATCCGGTATGGCAAACATATATTTGTAATTTAGAAAGGATTCCACGCAAATTTTTAAAGTATGTATCCTTTAGGATTGATGTCATTTATCCTGTTGTTGGAGCGCCGTATCAAGATCAATGATCTGAGCATAACATATTGAGTCTAAAAGATAGAAGGTAAATGCATTCTCTTATATTCTTACGTATTGTTATTCATAGTAAAATAGACTGTCCTATTATTTTAACTTAATTTTAATATTCCTCTAATCGCAACTAGGCCTCTGTTAATATTTATTCACCAACGCCACGGACTAATTTACTTAATTTTTTCCCATTTATTGTTTATGAAACAGTTATCGTATTCAAGATAATTTAGATATTTTTATTTTAGTAACTCAATCAAAATGTTATTTGGAAAAAGTAATATAAGTGCTGTTATTGTTACTGCAATGTGTTGTAATGTCAATTAATACTCTTTCTTTTTTTATCATGCTGTATTCCCATCCTATAATTGGTATGCAAATACTGTTGAATCGTGCATCTGAAATAAGTAAAGCAATAACACATTCTTATTTTTTCAATGGTCCGCCCTTATCCAAAATTTGCTTCAAGAAATTAACTAGCCTTGTACAGAAGAAGATGATACTAAAAATATTATAAGATTTGTCGTATTTGTATGAAAACTATTTTAAATATAGAAATACGTCCGAATGACAAGGATAGCAACAAAAAATACACATGAAATGTGTCAATAAACCGTCAGATTCAAAATTTGTTATTACATCTTTTAGACCAATCAAATTAAGCAAGAATCAGACCCACTTTCACGATAATTTCCAACCTTTCCCGACCAATACCATTCGATTCAGTATGTTTTTGAATTCCCATGGTCAATTTTGCCGTACGTTATATAAGCAAGAATTTAATTTATAAACAATTAAAGTTGTGAAAATAATGAATATCGATGTTTCTGAATGTTCACCTTCAAACGCTGCGAAAACGGCAACAGATAGAGAAAAATTGCTCAGAACATTTTTTATAGAGCGTTCAATTCCCTTCAAAAAAGTCCGCGACGGCATATCTCTACGATGAATAGTTAAGGCGTTACAATGAGTTAAATGTTTATTATTATAGATTTATTGGGGTCAAAATAAAATAAGAAGGTTTAGTGCCATATCCCCAAAAAAACAACTATGCAGCTACGGACACGTGTTTCGGAGTTATTGCCCCTCATCAGCGTAGCGTAGCTAAAGAATTGGATCTAGGATGGGATAGATCAGGAACAAGAACTAAAATAAAGCTGGAAAGTACAGTACACAGTACTCATTTAGTGCATTCATGTTCCCATGTGCCACAATTGGGGCCTCAATGATCACAGTCAACACACAGAGCTCTATGTGTACTGCCCGTTTCCACCTGGCAAATACAAACAAAATAATATAGATTTACTGGGGTCAAAATAAAATAAGAAGGTTTAGTGGCATATCCCCAAAAAAACAACTTAGATCCTAGATCCAATTCTTTAGCTACGTTACGCTGATGAGGGGCAATAACTCCGAAATACGTGTTCGTAGCTGCATAGTTGTTTTTTGGGGATATGGCACTAAACCTTCTTATGTTTATTATTTTTCTACTGCGTACTGGTCAGCTGTATACGCAACGCGTATCCACTTTTTTCCACATAAGAAACAATTTTCTTCGAAATTAAATTGCGGCACACTTAAACGACGTGGGTATCGCTCTTTTGGAATTCCAGAGCCAGGCTTCAAATTATCTTTTGAGGAATACGCTTTTCTACGCTTATCATGAACAGTAACTTCATTAACATTTTCTATTTGATTCCATTTCTTATCCTTACGTTTCTTGCTGTTTTCTATAAACGATTCGATTCCCTTTTGTTTTACTGTTAAAGTCTTGCCCATTTGCAGATTTCCTTCACATATAAAACAATTTTCTTCTAGCGACATTTTTGATCGGTTTGTTTTATATTAATCAACAGCACAACCACAATGATATTGTAAAAATTGCTCACAACCAGTACACTGTATAACTACGTTATAACTGCGACGACTATTAGCATCAAACTGAACAGCTCATAACTTAATAATAATTTATCTTATAACTTAATAATAATCTTCCAGGTCCTTGAGTATGCATAAAAGTATATAATAATTATATCTAGACCAAAAAAAGTGATAAATACATTTGCTAATGTTGTAAAAATAAGAAAATTATGAAAGATTTACAGCAAGCCTACTTTCAAATGTTCTGCGCAGGCGGCCATTACGCGGCATACGAGTCTGTTGATCGCGCATGCGCGTTACTTGTACAGCTGACTGATATACAGCAGAAAAATATTAAATATTTAACTCATTGTAACGCCTTAACTATTCATCGTAGAGATATGCCGTCGCGGACTTTTTTGAAGGGAATTTAACGCTCTATAAAAAATGTTCTGAGCAATTTTTCTCTATCTGTTGCCGTTTTCGCAGCGCTTGAAGTTGAACATTCAGAAACATCGATTTTCATCATTTTCACAACTTTAATTGTTTATAAATTAAATTCTTGCTCATATAACGTACGGCAAAATTGACCATGAGAATTCAAAAAACATACTGAATCGAATGGTATTGGTCGGGAATGGTTGGAAATTACCGTTTTGAAAAACCCTTAATTTTACTGGTCTATTTATAATATGTTCATTTTTGTTGCCAGTGTTATAGTTATAAAATTGTGAAATAAATTTAAAATTTGTTTTTCAGATAATATATGTATAGTAGACACTGTTTAAATATAGCTGTTTCCACTAATTTTTAACTAAGAATTGTATCGCTTTCAGGTGTTTTAAAATTCATAAAACAATAAATAGTAATTAAGGTCCGCACATATCGGCGTCCAAACCGAAATATATTATTTAACCTAAAGGTCTGTTATTTCGTGGACTAGTCATTTGAATAAACAGTGGCATTTTAACTACTCCAAAGAGAATTCTAATCGGATTTCGTTAATTGGACTTTATTGCAGCACAACTCTGTGGTCAAACGCAATGGAATTAAAATGGTTTGATTAATTAATTAGGTTTCGACGAGAAAATAATATTGTGCCAACATCTGTCGTACGATTTTATTAGCTTTAATCAATTATTGTTAATCCGCTTATGTTGTATTATGGTCAAGTATACCTGAATTTGCTTTTAATTGTTCATATTGGCGTAAACATCCGCCTTTGTAAGAAGAATCAATTATTTTATTATTTCAGATACAAAATATTTTTATGTATTATATGCTTCAAGAACAACTTCTAAGACATAAAAATAATAATAATATTATTACTCGTATTGTAGCTTCATTTTAAGAGTGTTTGTTAGTATTTGTCTTATCAACACAAAACCACTTGAGGTCTCAAATTTGCAATGCTTTATACAGGGTGATTCATTAAGAATGGGAAATCTTGAAATTGAAGATAGTAGAGACCAATGTATGACGATTGAGCCCAAGATGTCTCATATAAATGTTGCCAGTTTAAAAGGTACAGGGTGTTCAAAGTTAGAATTTTATTTTGAAATTTCTCCATAATTTTGAATGTATCATCTTGAAAATTAGCAGATTTGCGTTTTTTGGCATGACAAATAAATATTTGCAACTAATTTTAACGTTGCTCATAGAGGGCGCTATTTACACTCTACCGCTTTGATAAATCGATGCATATTTTTTGTCTGTAGAATTATGTGCAGAATGATTCTGAAATGGCTTTCTTCTTTGTTTAAAAAGGTGACTTGTTTAATTTCGATATCTCTATCCATTCTCGAGATATTCACTCTTAAAAATTTTAATGCATTTCGTTTTTGAGCAATTTTTAATACTTAAAAATACAAAGTGTGACTAGTATATTATAAATAATTAATTAAAATAGCACAGACACACAGGTTCACGATTTAATATTAGTTTTTACTTTTATTATCTTCAAATAAAATTAACTTTATATTTTAATGATAAAATATTATGTACGGATAGAGATATCGAAATTAATCAAGTCACTTTTTTATGAGCAGGATTAGTAAAATTTTCAAAATTCTCTTTTCACTATCACGAAGAAACTTGATAACTGTTGCCAACTGTAATTCTATGTTAGTATCAAATGTCGAACATGAAGGTTTTAGATCTGATCAATATGAAACAACTTCAGGAGTGCCACAGGGCTCCAACCTTGGGCCGTTACTGTTTCTCATATTTATAAATGATTTGTCGAATAACATTAATTCTAAACATTTAATGTTTGCAGATGATCTCAAAATATTTAGCAGTGTTTCATCTGCGGCAGACTGTATTGCCCTTCAAAATGATTTGAATATAGTAAATGACTGGTGTGTTAGGAGTCATTTGTGTTTAAATATTTCCAAATGTGTTGTCATGTCGTACTCTAGAAGAAAAGATATTACTGAATTTCAATATAGTATTGACGTAACTCTAATTGTCAGGTGTTCTGAAATGAAAGATTTGAGCATACTATTTAATAGTAAGTTAACTTTTAAAATACAAATAGAACATGTAGTGTCTATTACTTTTAAAACACTAGGCCTCATCTTATGGAATTGCAAAAACTTTAGTAATGTATTTAGTCTTAAAATATTATATTTCGCTTATGTGAAACCGAAATTAGAATATGGATGTCTTATTTATTATCCGCTATACCAAAATCACATAAGTAATATAGAATACGTACAAGGAAGGTTCTTAAAATTCTTAATCTTTAAAGAAGATCGGGCATATCCCAATAGAGGTATAGAAAATTCAATTCTTTTAGACAGATAGATAGATTTAGAAACTAGGCGTTTTATAATATCTATAAAATTTGTTTACCATCTTATATACAATAATATTGATTCACTTTCGTTACTTAATATGCTTAATTTTTACGTTCCAAGAATAGAATCGCGCTCGACTTTGGTTTTTTATCCTAATCCAATTCGCAGTAATATAATGTGTAAATCACCAATACATGTTATGTGTACTAATGTTAACAAGATTTCATCAATTTGTGATATTTATGTGGATAATATCAAATATATTATTAATTGCGCTAATTCTATGTTATGAAATTATAATTGTGTTAGATTATTAAATGAATTTAACATATAGCTTCCCTGTGGTATTACTTGCAGTACATTTTTGAGTGCACTTTACATTTATAGATATGTGTATATGGGTGTGTTTGTGTTCATGTGTGTGTATATGGTTAGCCTGTTTATAGTCACGCGTTTATTTCTTATGTTAATACAAAGTGTTTTAAGCAGGTACCAATTATATACGTATATATGTTCATATTTATCTATTTGGGTATATTGTGTTTTTCTAAATTTAGAATATTTCTTAGATATGAGTAATTGTTTTCTGTTTATCTTATTGCACTTTTTTCTGTTAATTTTATCATTTGTATTTATTTTAAATGAGTATTTCCTGTAATTGGGTTCTTTGTTACCTGTTGGAAATGAAATAAATAAATAAATAAATAAAAATAAAATACATCGAACATTGTTCAATTTATTTCAAACGTAGTTGCAATATAAAAACGTCGACACTCTTTGATACCTTTACCACCGTCAAAGAAGCCGACGTTTTTTTATTGCAAATAAGTTTGAAATAAACTTTAGGTACATAAAATAGGTTCCTTAATAGGTATGACCTATTTTCAGATAGTCACTGCAAGACCAAAAAATTATCAAATGAAACAAGTTTGCGATAAACGAGCACTGTAATTTTAATTCCTAAAAACATCATCCAAATGTCCTCAATTAGCTGCAATACATCATCCATGACTATTTAAGAAATTATGCAATACATTTTGTAACATTACACGACTGGTCGCATGTTAAGTACATGCGACCAACTGTGTAGAATCTCATAAACGTCTTTGAGATATTGAATTATCCCTAAGCATCTTTCGATGGAAAAAATTCGCACTCAAATCGGGGAACTTGACGGCCATAGTAAGTCAGCAAACCTTGAAATTAACCTTTTCGGAAACATTTACTCCAAAGCAGTCAAACTATCTCTTTATCTTGTACGTACTACACCATTTTATTAGAAGAAATGTTTTCTCGTTTTAGTCTACGTAGTTCAGGTCATAGGTAACAGTTTTCTCGTAATGCTTGTAGAAATATGGTCCTATTATTTCAATGATCACATCATACAGCGACTTTTTCATCATGAAGCGGTTTTTCTTGTAATTCTTGTAGGTTTTCAGTCGCTCAATAATAGCAATTTCGTTTCTTGATACTTTCACTTATAAGAAAAAGCGATTCATTTTTTATAAGAATATTCATGGGTAAAATCATTTAGGCATCTTGATTACCATCTTGAAACGATATTTTCTGGCACGTACTCTTCCAGTATATTGTGCTGTAACATCTCTTTCATCAAAATCATTCACTCACCTCAAATTGTTTTTATGGTAAGAATTTATTCATGTCTTGCTACGTTGAATTCTTTCCAAAAATGTCTCTGAGTTGGCACAGCTGACTGATTGGTATTAAAACAATTAATTTGAAATCTATGCATTGTGCATAAAACAACATATGTTCAGAACAAAATGACAATCATTGGCATATTCTGTTAGTCACAGCCACCTATTTGAAAATAGGTCGGGTCTATTTGGAGAACCTTTTATAAAGCAGAACACTGTCGAAACTTATAAAAATATCGCGGATATTCTCAGATGGTATCCGTAAACTCTCTTCAAGGTATTTATCGTAACCTAGGTACCACATATATCTCTTATGTACTACATCATTTTATAAGAAAAAATGTTTCCTCGTCTTAGTCTACGTAGTTCAAGTCATAGGTAACAGTTTTCTCGTAATGCTTGTAGAAATATGGTCCTATTATTTCAATGATCACATCATACAGCGACTTTTTCATCATGAAGCGGTTTTTCTTGTAATTCTTGTAGGTTTTCAGTCACTCCATAATAGCAATTTCGTTTGCTTATACTTCCACTTATATGAAAAATCAATTCATTTTTTATAAGAATATTCATGGGTAAAATCATTTGGGCATCTTAATTACCATCTTGAAACGATATTTTCTGGCACGTACTCTTCCAGTATATTTTGCTGTAACATCTTCTCTTTCATCAAAATCATTCACTCACCTCAAATTGTTTTTCGTATAAGAATTTATTCATGTATTGCTACGTTGAATTCTTGCCAATAATATCTCTGAGTTGGCACAGTTGACTGATTGGTATTAAAACAATTAATTTGAAATCTATGCATTGTGCATAAAACAATATAGTTTCAGAACAAAATGACAATCATAGGCATATTCTGTTAGTCATAGCCACCTATTTGAAAATGGGTCGCATCTATTTGGAGAAACTTATAAAAATACGCGGATCATCTCAGATGGTATCCGTAAACTCTCTTCAAGATATTTAACTTAACCTAGGTACCAGATATATCTCTTATATACTACATCATTTTATAAGAAAAAATGTTTCCTCGTCTTAGTCTACGTAGGTCAAATCATAGGTAACAGTTTTCTCATATTGCTTGTAGAAATATGGTCCTTTATTCCAATGATCATATCATATAGCGACTTTTTCATCATGAAGCGGTTTTTCTTGTAATTCTTGTAGGCTTCCAGTCGCTCAATAGTAGCAATTTCGTTTCCTTATACTTTCACTTATATGAAAAAGCGATTCATTTTTTATAAGAATATTCATGGGTAAAATCATTTGGGCATCTTGATTGCCATCTTGTAACGATATTTTCTGGCACGTACTCTTCCAGTATATTGTGCTGTAACATCTCTTTCATCAAAATCATTCACTCATCTCAAATTGTTTTTCGGGTAAGAATTTATTCATGTCTTGCTACGTTGAATTCTTGCCAAAAATATCTCTGTGTTAGCACAGCTGACTGATTGGTCTTAAAACAATTAATTTGAAATCTATGCATTGTGCATAAAACGATATACTTTCAGAACCAAATGACAATCATTGGCATATTCTGTTAGTCACAGCCACCTATTTGAAAATAGGTCATGTCTGTTTGGAGAACCTTTTATAAAGCAGAACACTGTCGAAACATAAAAATATCGCGGATCTTCTCAGATGGTATCCGTAAACTGTCTTCAAGGTATTTAGTGCCAACAGAATATGCAAGATTTTTGCAGGTACAATAATATTCCCCAATAGCTTCCTTACCCTCGCCGTTTCGTTGTGCTACAATGTAATAGTAGACGTACCTATTTCTGTTAATATTCCTAGACTGTATTCGTAATCTTAACAATATAAACATAAAGCTGATTCTTGCTGTTTTGGACACTTTTCTTACGTACTGTACACTCTACTTATCAGCCCCTATAACTTAGGTCGGCGCAGATTTTGTGACCTATAAGTAAATTCAATTCACTTAAACTTTGCAATGTTGGGTTGGACTTAGTGAGCCCGATTTACAATGGGCAAAGTAGCGAGTGTATTGTAGATTGCTTGTATTTTAAGTTGCTTATTTCCACACAATTCAATTAATATCAAAACACAATTAACAAGCATCCAAGTACGACCGATGCTTATAAAATAAAATAAACTAAGAAAATGAACCGCTGTAGGAACTATTTGCACTTGTGTGCATCTGCCTGCCGTCTGCAATAATAATCGACGCGTATTTTATTCCCTATCCTGGCTGACGCTGCAAAGTTAAAGTAAATAGAGTTTAGCTATTTTTCAATCAGCCCTTAATGGAGCTTAACCTGAAACATAACTTAACACTGGAGCTATATTAAAATGTGCAAGATTCTTTGAAACTACACACAAAAATCGTCTTTGAGAGACGAAGCTGGTTGGTAAGACGAAACTATTTTAACCAAAATAATTTTATGAATAAACTAAATTATTGTCACTAGTTAACGTAAATCAATTCATTAGGTCTGCATTTATATAATATTAATAGAAATAAAACATAGCTTTTTACCTAACTAGTATATGTTGCACGTGATAAGTTGTCTTCCGTAACATTTTCTGTATAACGTATTTATTGTTAATTAAAACTAAAATAAAGCAAAGTTCCCTTTTTCGCGGAAAGCTGAGATAAAGCTTTTCGTCGTTTTTATCTGTTTACCTGTCCCTAAAGATATTAAGTCGTTTTCCTAACGATGTTCTTCAAGCGGCAAACTTTTATCGAAACCTTGAACATTGTTTGATTACCACTTAGTCCAGACCGCTTTGTTTAAACAGTGATAAGGATTTTACGTAAAAACAACCCTCGAGGTCTATAAATGGCCACACTGGGGTTTGGAGGCTTAGTATGCGGGTTACATCTACTTTACTTTTTACAAATAAAAGATGCTGATTACACAGTTTTGTTTTAATGAGTTTAATTCTGTTAATGTGTTTATTTTTCACAAGTTGCAACAAAAAGTTATTGAAAGGAAGTAGGTAATTTCAGCAAATATGTGCAGATTATTGGAAATGTTTTCACAAAATAACCGTTCTTACATTCACTATATCTTTTATTTTTGTTGCAAATCTCACTAAACAACAAACTTTATTATATTTTCCATAAATAAAATAAAACTAATTTAAATAAATACACATGTACATGTTTGTTTTTAAAATTATTTCGTTTAAAATTTTGTCTCGATTTTGACTGTGTCGACTGAATAAAACACGTCTGGGACAAGAATTTTTAAGTATTTTTTTGTATATTAAACTGCTTTTTTAGTTAAAAATGCTTGTATTAATTTTTTCTGTTACTTTTTATCTTTCGGAAAATTTATGTGTGTATACCCGGTGGTGAATTTTTCGATGCCCACTCGGAAACTATAAAAGAAAGGGGATTGTTTAAATTAGACAAAAGTAACGTTATTTTGTAATCTTTAATTTCTTGCCAAGAAATACCGGATACCTTAATTTGTTCCTGATTTATCCTGGAAAACTGAAAACGTGATTTTTTTTTCTTTTTAATGAAATCACTATTATTGCTGAACGTGTTTTTTTGAAGAATTAGCCTATTTTGGATACATAAGTGAAAAGATAATTATTTTCTTTTAGTTATTATGTAAAATGAAATATGGAAGTCATAAGAAAAAGTTGACTATCGTTGCTCAAAATCTAGAGGACTTAGAAAATTTCTGTCGACGCCATTTAATTATCAGTTGTCAAAAATATGAAACTGCCATGTTTCATTAAATTAACATTAGTAGTATGGAAGATATTTTACCTTTTTAAATTGCGTTTTCTAGTCTTCATTTTGAGAAAAAAAAGATCTAAGTTGCTTTTATGCCTAATCCCTATCCTAAATACTTCATGATAAAATGAATTAATTACATTATCTTATTAATTGCTACTTTTTCTTCACTTTTTTGGGTATTAAACCACTGTCCTATAAATTATTTTAAAAAATTGTTAAATATACCTCTTCGCCAAAAAGGATTAATTAGAGGTTGGTTTTTTGAAAAAAAATTCCTGCCTGTCGCATACCTAAAAATATTAATCTGAAAATGAAACTTAAATGTCAAATATTTTAGATGATTAATTGTTGACATTTCAGAATACTCTCTGATTCCGCTCTCAAAACCATAGGAAATTTTGTTTAATAAAAGATTGTCTTTTGTAGCAGTGTCAAACATGACAGTTTTCTAGTTATATATTTCCATAGACAGGTACGATATGATGTTATGTTGATATTTTGTCTACTTACCTCGTCTCTAAGAATTGGCTAAAGTTTACAGAGTAATTGGACACACATTTATCACCGTTCAACAAAATAATCGAGGATTCTTTAAGTTTCATTCTTGCATTATTACTTTCTTTTTCCAAAATTTTTGCAAAATCACTGAAGGTATGAAATGGTGAAACAACTTGCAAGATTTTTCAGTTTTACTTTCCGTATTCCAAATGTTATCTTTTCGTATTCCAAATCTTATTTATCTAGTCGTTATCAAAATGTAAAATATACAAATTTTGTATCCGATCAACTAGAAAATTTAAATGGTGTACCATACGGTACGATTTTGGGACCTATTTTGTTTCCATTATATGTAAATGATATTGTAAAATATGTAAAAAGTGTGGTATTAGTATGTTTGCTGATGATACTAAAATATATTAGGTACAAGTCCTGAGGAAATGATATAAATATATGTTCATAGGAAATAATTGTAAATTAAATAGCATTCATAATTCATAATTCGTTAAATATATCGATAAATAATAACACTCTGGAAAAAGTTACCGAAATGATATATTTAGGAGTCATAATAGATCAAAATTTGATTATTAAAAATCATGCAAATTTCATAATGAATAAAATGTCAAAGAAATGTCACTTTTTATATAGAATAAGATCATCTTTTAGTATGTAAAAATAAAGCATTGATTGCATCTCATTTAGAATTTTGTTCAAGAGTTTTATCCAATATAAGTCAAAATGAAATACAACAAATACAAAAAAATTCAAAACCGAGCAATGAGAATTATACAAGGATGTAATAAATATACACCTATAAAATTAATATTAGAAGTATTAATCTTTATAAATATACATCAAACAGTCATAGTTAAAACTTTAATTTTTATCTATAAAATGAAAAGCAAAATGTTACTATACGATATCTATACGATAGATTAAAGTATAATCATGATATTCAGAATTTTCAAACAAGAATTGCTACAAATTTTTTCATTGAAACTTTTTATAAGAGCAAAACCAATAGCGCTCTTTTCTCTAAAGGTTTAAAAATATTTAATATGCCAACACATTTAAAATTTGTAATATCTTCACAACGTTCAGAAGACTTCTTTGTGAGTATGTAGAAAATTGTTTTTAAGACGTAAATATTTCATTTTTTATTTAAAATAATTAATTACCTTGAGTTTCATGTCAATTGTATATAAATAGTTTGAGCTAAATAAATATATATTATTATTATTATTATTTACAATTACGAAAATATGTGAACGTGAATTTGCTCAACATTTTAATTTTTGCACTTTTTGCTTCTAGTCGTTTCAAATAAAAGTCAAAAAAAGATCCCACTTATCACTTTTATCTTCAGACCGTCTACTCCGATGAAGAAAATTTATATAGACAAAGACATGTCTGTAAATTTAGAATATACCGGTTATATTCGAAATTTACAGAATTTTTATTTTTCTTAACACTGATGTTAACAATTCGGCAGGTAAACATAAAAGACCAGCACACGCCTAATAATGCGTAATGGTAATGGTGGGAGAGGCTGACGCCTGGCAAGTAGGCAGCAGACGGGCCCTTTTACCAACCCCCAGCTGTCCCCTCAGCCATGTGCTTCTTTTGCTCCCTCGTTGAATCTTTCCGATCTTCTGATGAAGGTCAGAATGTCACTCATTGTGAGGAGGGAGCTCATCTCCTCCCTTAGAAGCGCCTCAGAACCGAAGATACTATGTCTCAGGCGCCCAAACACTTCATACTGTCCCAGGAAGTGCTAAGATGTTTCTTCACCACTCCTGCATCCTGAACATGTAGAGTCTTCCTCAATACCTATCAATGAAGATTCCTACTAAGTCTGCATTGGCCTGTCAGAACTCCGATTAAAAGATTCAGAGTTTTCCGACTTCGGCCCAGTAACCAGGTCGAGCTCGATTTGTGCTTTCTCAGTGTCTCGTGGGCCCACTCATTGAGGGCCGTTGTGACCTGCCTTCTTGTAATGCCTAACATAGGCTCAGGCCCGAGACAGTGTTCCTCGGCTCCAAATCTAGCCAATTTATCGGCCTTCTCATTGCCTGAAACTGCGGTATGTCCCGGGACCCACGCCAATTTCACTTGTTTATGACTGGCAAGCTCTTCTAGGGCATCACCACACTCCTGGACGAGAACTGATCTCGTCCTGAGGGAGCACGCTGCTTTTAGAGCAGCCTGGCTATCGGAGCAGATGTATATCATCTATTCCGCCCCATTCCTAACCTCAGCCTTATCGGCCACTGCTAGGATGGCGTAAACCTCTGCCTGGAAAACCATGGTGTACGAATCCAGAGCAAAGCTCTTCTGTACTTCTTTGCCTTCCAGGTATATTCCCGCCCCGGAGGACAATCTAGTAGCCACCCGAGATCCATATGTGTAGCACACCAGAGAGTGCTTCACTCCACTCCTCCCTACTGGAAAGAGTAAGAGTATAATCCCTTTCCAACCTTAGCTGGTCTTTCGCTTCTCTCACCTTTAGGACAGAGATAATTTCTCTCTCCGCCAGTCCAGCAATTGCTGCGTGACCTTCAGCTCTACCTGAACACTGCCAGCTCCCAGAACCCCGCATTCTCAGATAGGCCACCATAGTCTCCTTCTTTATCCACAAGGGAAGCATTGGCAGGTCTAGCAGAACATCCATAGCAGCTGTCGGTGTCATCCTCATGCGGAAATCTTCTTTTGTTTTTATAGAAAAAGATCGTATCAATTGAGAAATTTATATCTGATTTATATACCGTGCTTTTATTTAAAAACACTATATAATGAAGCATTTGGCCAAGCTAGTGCAGTCTCCTATTTAATATTTGCATAGATACAAATTACAAAATATGATTGGAATTTGCCACAGCGCATGCAGGACATGCTCTCCCCTCTACTTTACGAGTTTGAACGACGCTGCTTCCCTATGTATTATGCAAATATGAAAATACGGTATATAGAAAACACAATATCATGCAAGATGGCGTATCACTTCATTGCTGGTCAAAATCACTATCTTGATTTTATACCATCAAGAGAATGGCCATTCAATAGCCCAGATTTAAATCATTGGATTATTGTCAACAATTCGTAAATAAAAATATCAAGTTTTCGGAGATGACAAAGGACAAGACAAGTTATTGTTGCACGTTTGGCATTTATAGTTATTATGTTCAGAGTTAATGTAGAAAATTTAATACAATTTTTTGGTTTTCTCTTTTAATTTTATTGTTTACCGATACTCCTTCTTTATCTACCTTTTCGTTTCTCGATTATTTCTGTTTTGGATTCTTCCTTACTCTTCATTCCCCTTAATTATTTTTTATTTTAGTTTCTATTAGATAATCTATTAACAGAGAGTTTCTCTGAAACTGAAATGATGGTATACAATTCAGCCGAACCTCAAAATAAGTTATTCTATCAAAATTTAGTTCACAGAAAACAATTTACCAGCACAATATATTACTATAATTCAATTTACATTTCAGGATAATCTTAATTGTCTTATTTGTCAACTTGATGCTACATAATTACTTCTACTACTGTAGAGAAATGAAGTCGTTTAAGTTAAGGACCCCAACATTGAGAAATACTGTAAAGCTCACTACTCCACAATTTTCAGGGTAACCAAGCTGAAATTCCACTTTGCCACTGAATTCTAACTGCTTTCATGTAAAAACTTTGGCTTTACACAGTTACCTGCCATGTTTTTATCGTAATGGAAGTCAAAGCGTTTTATTTGCGTTTTTAAAAGACTTATTTCTTTTACGAAAATTTCAGCGGCCTCTCAAAGGAAATATTTAGAGCAAATTTTATTCCTTTTTTTTTATAAAAACATTTTTGTATACGAGATGTAAACATTGGTCTGGAATTGTTTTCTTTTTGTTTATATTAAAATATTAATACATTTTTTGTAAATGCTTTTAAAATTACTTATTCACAGAATATGAAGATCTTATAATGTACATTTACATATCGTAACACCTTTTAAATGGAAATTTATAATTTATTTACTTAATTCAAGATAGTTACAAAATAAGTGATTCATGTTTTCTATAATTATTTATTTCTGGCGTTTTATAATTCTCTTTGAGTATTAAGCCACAAATTATTCAAAAAAAATTTTGTATAAGCATCTGCGGCAAAAGATTTAATTAGCTACATACTTATCGAACAGAAAACAATACGTTAAAATTGAAAATCAAATTAGTCACCCTGAAATTATAAAAACCGGAATTCCTCAATGCACAGTTGTAGCTCCGATTCTTTTTTTAATTTTTATAAGTAATCTTTGCAATATTTCTAATATATCAGGAAAAATAATTTCATATGCAGATGACACGGTAATTATATTTGAAGGATTGGATTGGAAAGAAGTAACTATAAAAGTGTCATCTGATATGGAAGTAATAAAAAATTGGTTAGATCAAAATTTACTCTCTTTCAATATAGCGGAGACAAAATTTATGTGCTTTTCCATTTATACGATTAAGAATCATAATATTACCGAAATAAATATTCAAAATACAAATCTTATAATAAGTAGTTGTAAAAAAATAAAATATCTTAGTATCATAATAGATGAAAATTTTAAATGGCAGGAACATGTAATATACGTAACAGATAAAATTCGAAAAGTAATAAGAAAATTTTATATTCTCCGGAATATTCTCAAAACAAAAACATTAATAAATATTTATAATACATTAGTGGAGTCTATAATTAGATATGGCATAATAGCATGGGGTGGTGCATATGAAAATGCACTAAATCCACTAAAAGTATTACAAAAATATATCTTAAAAATTATCATGAAAAAAAGCCATCTATACCCTAGCGACAAATTGTTTAAGGAATGTTGTTGCCTGAATTTGAAAAACATATATATACTTGAAAGTATTCTTTTCATAAATAAAAATAAGGCAAAATATAATTTTCCCAGTCACTTTCACAACACAAGATCAGTCTCAAATTCTAATTTGCTAATTAATAAATATAATAAAACATCTCAACAGAACTTTATTGATTATCAAGGAGTGTCAAGGACCTTTGTTCTATAATAAATTACCTTTAAACATAAAAAGTGTTAGTAACAAAATGAAATTTCCTCATACTGTATCAAATTTTATTGCGACATCTTCCGAACTATTTAGTTAAATTTGCGACTCAAAATAGTACATAATTTATATTTGTACATCCTCCTGATTCTCCTCCAACTATCTATTAATTTTATGTATTTCTTTGTTAATAACCATGTTTAGTAACAAAAATATGTTAGTATTAAATATTCAAATTGAAATGATATTAGCACAAAACAAGCATTTTCTGGCTTAGGTGCTATCCCTCATATTAATGTAGTTAATTTATATATATTATGTCTAATAAAGGAATTTGAATTTGAAAGTTAAAGGTTGGTTTTTGTAAATATGTTTTTGCCTATCCAAAAAATGTCTCGCAATCACGCCTAAAAAAAAATATTAACCTGAAAGTTACATTATTAAATGTAAAATATTTCAGGTTAAAAGTAAACGTTTCGGAATACCATTTGAATCCGTTATCAAAACTAATTATTACGAGTTTTGGTTAAATGGATTAATGCTTGACAGTATTTTTTGCGTTAATGTCAAACATGGAGGTTTTCTATTTATATATATCCACACGTTATAATGGTATTGTTTTTACTATGAACCAACTACTATAAAATTCTACAACAGGTTATTTATACCCGTTTAATAAAACAATTTTGGATTCTTTAAGCATCCTCTTGTATTACTTTCTTTTTCCAAAATGTTTTTTTAATATGGTTATTATTCTACTCGTGTTCACAAAAGTTTGCTTTTTCAAATTTTTCTTCCCCTACATAATTCTTATATTCAGAGATCCGTACATTAAAATGTGAAAATAATCCACCGATAACAGTATTTTCCACATTGACATGGGATATTATAAGTAAAATTGTTTTGATTTTAACCTTCATTTAAAAAATGACGTAAAATCCGAAATAAGTTTTCTGTGCGGGCGCTATTTAAGAGCAAATATTTTATCAAGAATTACGCCAATAAATGTAATAAATGGCTAGAAGTTAATCAAAGTTATTAATATAATAAATACACAATATATTGTCAACCGGCAGTAAAATATCTTGGAGTCACGATAGACAATAAGCTTAATTTTAACAAGCATATCAAACTAATTAAGAAGAAGAGCATTGTAAGAAGCAGACACTTCCGCAGCCTAACATATAAAAACCAAGGAATCAACAAATGAACTGCTGCCCATATTTATAGTACAATCTGCCGTCCATTATTAGAATATGGCAACCCACTATACCTTAATACAAGAGGACCAGTCATAAAAAGCCTAGAAATAGCAGAAACATCAACATTGCGATCCTTTACCAAAATCAGACACCCCAGAAATCCTCTCCATAACCCTCCCAGCAACCTTCTCTATGAGATTACGCAAATAACACCAATCAACCAAAGATTCCAATCCTAACCACAAAATTTACTAAGGAAATAAATAACATAGAAATAATACAACCCCTTTGCAAAACAGGAGAACAAGAATTACCTAGGAGAAGAAAATGTCCAGAGCTAACCCTATGGGAATACTGCATTGAATAATATACAATGAAACAAATTTATATTAGTTTTTTTTTTAATACAGATATTTATACTGTAATGAAATGAAATGGTATGTAAATTATTTTAAACAGTTGTAACAGGCTGAAGGACCTCGGTCGATGGCCTTTTGGTGAATCCCATAAAATACTTTTATTATTATTATTATATTATAATAAATAAATTGGTAAACTGTGTACTGATATTTTTTTTAAGAATTAATTAGGAACTACCATAAATTATTAAAGCCATTTTATAACCTATAAGTAATGTTTTTGAGTAGTAATAAAATTATAGAAATAAATATAAATAAACATTAAGAACGTATAATTTTAACTAGCCTATGAAGAAAGTCTGAAAAGATGAAGTCTACTAAACATGGTTAAGATAACTTAACCATATTTAATAGGCATATGTTGTGTTAACTACAATATGGAGATATTGTCATATATTTACAAATATTTTTTTTAATGTTAATTAATTTTTAATTACCAATATGTAACGGAACAATTGGAATGAAAGTAAAAATGATGAGAAACTTTAATATTATGCACGATGTAGATCGAAATCAAGTCGAAATTTTCTCAATAACAAGTCACTAGTTCACCCCAAACCTCAGTATTGACACGAGCGAAGTTCTACTCGATAGCGGGCAGACACCAGCCAGCGCATTCTGAGGAATAGCTCAGCTGATACGCCTCCTTTGCTTGGAGATACATCGTCAATCCGCACCTCAAGGGAAATGCAAGCCACAGAAAACGTGACGTTCAAAAACGTCATGGATATATCATGGTTTGTCCGAAACCTTGACATAATCAAGGACCTGACCTACATACATGCTAGTAATAATGGTTTACCAGCACTGAGTTAGGAAACTCTTCGCACTCACCGAGAATCACAGGAAACGGCTAGTCAAACAGGCAACGGATTAGATTCCGCAGATGCTGAAAAACACAAGAAGCGATATCCGCAGATCCTGGACAATGGATGAATATAACTAATCTACTTTGTCTACTTCAGTAAACACCAATGCATAAAACTTCTCGAAGAAAATACAGAGAGGGTCATACACTTTTCCACCACATCCGACGCGCCGTACATCGGCATTTTCCTACAAATCGGCAATCAAAACCCAAATATGGGGGTATAATGCATCGCAGAAAATTCTTGAATTCATCTTGTCTTGAGACGTGCATGAGCTTATCTAGGACAATATTGTGATAATTAACTAATCACAATAGAATTTTAAAACTGCAGCTAAAAAAATAATTAGTTCTTTGGGTACCTTTTTTTTCGAAAATTGTTATTTTATTTAGCACTGTATAAAATCGAGGAAAATTGAAACAGATGTGTCGTGGGAAATTTTACGCTCTTTCAATTTAGTTCTATGAATTTTTTACGTAAAATGGACCATTTCTGACATAATTGGGAATAACCTGACAAACGTACCACAGATTTGCCATTTTTCCACGAAGGTGGACAGATGAGGACTTTTACGTGTTGTTTAGGAAGACAATTTTAACAATCGTATGAAAAAGAAATCATTACTAAGTTTGTCACCAAAGACATAATATATAAAACATAACTATTCGCCTGCACTATATATTCAAAATCTAAATAAAACACCAAAATTCCTCCACAATGGCAAGAATGGCTTATTTCTATCCTTTTAAATAAAGCTGTATAACTAAAAGATAAAAAAGTTAAACACAAATTACCGAATACGTTACAATTAATTTATCCAACTCTTGTTTCCCTTATCCAGATTTTTTTGTAATATTGACTGAACAGTTTCAAATATATTTTCAAGTAAAATTGGCAATGGAACTTGCATTTAAAACTTTACAAAACAGCACTGAAAATATTTGGAAACATGCCAACGTCAAGTTTCAACCATATTAACTGCTAAGTTGACACAGAAATATCCTGAATAATAAATTTCAGAGTAGCGTATATCTAGTATTTTAGTACATTGTAGAAATATCATACACAGAGTATAGTTGAACTGCACTTAAAGTCTGTAATAAAACGTTATTAACAAACAATTTCCAAACCGTCTCACATGAAACGAAAATTGTAGTTTCGACTCTAATATCTGCAGAAGATGCATATGTAGGGACAGGAAAATCGGTACTCTATCATCATATAAGCAATTTTAAACTATTTTAAGAATAGTGAAGAATTTTGACTAGCCCTAGTGATTTTGCAAATTAGATTTGTATAAAAAATACAGCACTAAAAGGTAAGTGGGAGTTTTAGAGACCATTAATAACGAGTTTGGATGGAAAATAGAGTCCATTAGTGTGACGCCATTATGTAGACAACCGACATTACATTGAAGTCAAACTTTGATCTAATTAAATTATTTACTTGCAAATATGAACTTCTTATACAAGGTGTTTCAGATGTAAAGTGGAATAGTGTTATGGGAGGTAGAGCGTAATTAATTGAGTTCAAAACACCCCCAAACTTACCCTTGAGTGTTAACCGTTTTATGGTTTTTGATCAAAACTGTAGTCGGCCATATTTCTGAAACAGCTGTAAATATTTGAATAAAATTTTATACAACTGTAATACTATTTTAATTCAATCAAAAGCATAATTTAATTTGGAAAATCTCCAGGACCAGACTTAATTTTTTCAGTGTAGCTGATAACATCACTCTGTGTATGATTTTTTAATAAATGTTAGTAAACTTTTAGAAAGTCAATGATCCAGTGTATCAAAAAGTTGATTGAAGATGAAGTTACTTTGTGAAAATCCATTTTGATTTAAAAAATTATAAACACCTTTTATTACTTGCCTAATTTTCACTTTATTTGTTATTTTATCAACTAGTTTCATCCTATTCGGACATTTTCAAGTAAATTAAAATATACACAGATTTTACTTTCATTTAAATATAAACTGAACTGAATAGAAGGATGGGGTCACTTTATGGTTGATAATAAAATTAAAAATTGTACAGATGTTATGTCTTTAAATGTAGGGGTTTTTCAAGATAGTAAATTATATTATGGTGTGATTTATTAACATTAGGTTATCTGAACAAGTTTAATAACGGAGAATTATTTAAATCTATTTGGTCGTTTAATATGTTTATTCCTATTTAATTTATTAATTTCTAGCACTTCTAATATTTTTTTTACTTTTCCCACAAATATGTAATATTTTAGGTTGATGGTCATCAGTTATTGTATGACCAGAATCTGTCAGGTGGTTATAAAAGTTGGAATGTTGTTTTTGTGTGTGAACATGTTCTCTATATCTTATCCCGAACGATCTACCTGTTTGACCTACATATGAGGCGTTAAATTCTGGGCAATCTAACCGATATACACCGCATTTTTTTGAGACATCAGTTTTTTGTTTTGCATTAAAAAGATATCTGCCTATAATTTTGTTAGAAATAAATGATGTTTTAATATTAAATTTGGAAAAGTATTGCTAATTGAATAAGAGAGTTGACCTGATTATGGTAATGAAGTATATGTTTGAACTTTTTTTCTCGCTAATAGTGGGGTAAAGTTCTTCTAAGAGGGGCTTATTTTATTTTTTGTAGATTAAATTGTTGATTATATTTTGAGGGTACCCGTTATTATGTGCTATAAGTCTTATTGTGTTTAATTATTCTTTTAAATCTGTCTCAGATAGAGGTAAACTGAAGTCTCGGTGTGTCATAGATTGATATGCGGCTAATTTGTGGGAGAGAGGGTTATAGGAATTAAAGGGGATAGTGGCGTCTGTAAAAGTTGGTTTGCGTTAAATATTATAGGAAAATGATGTTTTATGTCTCTTTATAGTTAAGTCGAGAAAGTTTATTGATTTATTATCGTTTTCTGTTTCTAAGGTAAAAGATATATTATTATGTGTGTTATTGATAAAATCGAGGAGTATGTTTAATTGTCTGTCTGTCCCTTTAAAATCTATTAGAATGTCATCAACGTACCTGTACCAAAAGATAATATGTTTTTTTGATATTGGAGAATCCAATATAGTTTCTTCAAGATTATGCATGAATATATTGGATAAAAGGGGGCTAAGAGGCGAACCCATAGGAAGCCCTGTTTTTTATATAAAGGTGTCCTCATTAAATTGGAAATAATGTTAATCTAAACACAACTTGAATGTTTGCAGTATTTCATTTTTTAATCAAATCAAGTTTTATCCGAAAAAGGAGAAATGAGTATTTCCAATTTATGTTCAAACAGCTTATTTCCATTTATTTGTTAATGCTGTTTTTTATTGAGTAGCTAACGTAGAAATTTGTTTAATTTAAAATTTTTTGAGGATATTTTTAATTTATTTTTTTGCCAGATTTTGAATTTGGCCCCTTGGGGATGAATTTAAACTATGTACATAGGGAAACATATTCAGTTTCGCTTAAATACAAATACCTATGGCCCAGAAAGATCAAAAATGGGCAAAAAGAAAAACCAGTCATGTGGGTCATCGAAGACATAAAGAAATCAAGCTAGGATCTAAAGACTTACATAGAGTGACGAAATCAATAGAATCAATCGAACATCATAATATCTATAAAGAAAACAAGAAGATTCATAAAATGAAATTATGGGAAACTAATGTAAAACACAACGCCAAATTAATTGAAAATTCAAACAACAAACCAAAACAAGTGTAGTCTATTGTAAATATCGAACTAGGAAAAGTCAAATCAAAAACAAATGCACCATGTTACGACTTATTTGTAAAAAGTTGTGATATAAACTCCTACCATACCAGAAATTCTTCAAAATTTGTTATACCAAGACATAACGGTAAGACATATGAGAAATCACCATACTATACTTGTGTAAAAATTTACAATACTCTGCCAGACCCTATAAAAAACAATAAGAGCGAAAATTCGCCCCAAAAGACCTAAAAAGATCAACTGCTTTTATAGTATGACAAATACTTTACAATAATAATAATAATATTTATTTATTTGCCCAACAGAAAATTCACATATGACAAAATGTATGAAATACAATAAGAAAAAAAAATTATATTATAAGTATACATAGTAGACTTAACTTAAACAAAGTAATACATATAACTATAATAATATAGCACTGGAGGGTGACAATAATATAATAATGACAGCAGTTTAGATCGAGTTATAAACATAATTAGTATTCAATAAAATACGTAATATAACAATAATGGTGGGATAGTTAAGCTATGGATGAAAGTGTTTATGAATGGTTTCTTTTAAGGATAGAACTGAACAGAGATTAATATCACACAGATCAGATACAGAGTTAAAATTATATGACATAACGTAAATAGGCGACTTTTTAATGACATTGGTTCTTGTATTAGGTGTGTAAAAAGTGATATTTTGTCTGGAATTGAAAGTTGGCACTCTAAAATTAAGGAGTTCAAGAAGTGGTGAGCAGTCAATTTTATTATGAAGCATATTGTGGAGAAAAATTAAACTGTTCATAATCTGTCGAGTCTTTAATGATGACATCTCGAATCTGGATAACAGTAATTCGTGGTTGAGCCTCGACCAGGATATACATGATCATTTTATAAGCTAAGGATTTTAAAAATTTTCTTTGGATAGATTCGAGATATGTTGAATGGTTCTCATAAATTGGGTACCAAATTAAAGATCCATACTCCAATTTGGAACGTACAAGTGAATAATAAAGAACATTCAACGCAGCGTCGTTAGTGAAAGATTTACAATTTCTGATAATGAAACCTAAAGTTTTTGAGGATGATAGTCCTAGATTGTTTAAGTGTCGGCAAAAGATAATTTATTATCAAACAGTATGCCTAAATCTTTTGTTGAATTTTACCTATCTAACACTTGGTCGTTTAGAGAATATTCATATAAAATTGGCTTGTTCTTTCGCAAGAAGCTTACGACTTTACACTTAGATACATTTAGATTAAGTTTGGAAGTAGTACACCATTCTATAAGCAAGTTAACCTGAGATTGTAAGAATAAGCAATCCTGTATTGTGTTAATCTTAGCATATATTTTTTAATCGTCTGCAAACAGGAGCTTATCACAGTCAATCACTTTAGTGACATCATCAATAAAGAGAAGAAATAAAAGCGGTCCAAGATTGGAGCCTTGCGGAACTCCAGACGTAGCCGTATACATATCCGACTTAAACCCATTGTATGCTACGTACTGTAATCTATTATCCAAGTAGGAAATAAAGAAATTAATCAAACTGCAGGAAAACCTAAAATATGCGAGTTTAAATATTATAATAGAATGATTAATAGTATCGAAAGCCTTTGAGAAATCCGTATACACCACGTCCACCTGTCCCTGCGCATCTAAGGTTTCCGATATTTTTTGCGTAATTAGGGCTAAATTAATTACGGTTGAGCGCTGCTCCATGAAACCATGTTGATCAATTGAGAGCAATTTTTTTACTGAAGGATAGACGTGATTGTATATGGAAATCTCGAAGTGTTTATGATGTTATAATAGTCTTCGTTTTGTCATAATTGTATATCGTAAATTGTTATATTAATTTATGTGTTACCTCGTAAGCTTCTTAAACGTATCTTATTGATCAAAAAGATGGACGAAATTATTGATATTATTATTATGTTATTAATAAGTTATTGGGTTGTCTCCATAAAATGTGGCTTCGCTGTATAGCAGAAGAAAATAAGAATACACCAAGTAAACCTATTTTATTCATAGACTTTGAACGTAATATTCAACATTTGCCTATTAAGATATCCACTCATAAATGCTAAATGAGACAGTAATTAGTAGAATTAATTACTAGTTACATTATTTTAAATTATTAATGCATTTTAAAATACTACTGAGTGAGGCATAGCAAACATTTTTATTTATGCACGATACAATATATATGGAATAAATTTTAATTGTGGTCTTAGTAATGAAGGCAATTAGAATAATTTGACCAATTTTATTTACGAACTCAGACGGAAAATATGTAAGATTTATTTTTAGTAACATAATGAAGCTGAATTTAAATTTTAAATTAGCTGATGTAGCTAGCTGTTCACCAGGCGGTGGCAAAATGGAAATTTGTCAGTTTTTCATTAGTAATTTACAATATTGTCATTTCGGGTTCTTGAGGTTTAACTTGATTTATATTATTTACAGGGTGTCGAAGTAATATGTGATGAGGCTGCAACTCTGGCGCAGAAAAGAAATAAATGTCAAGTACTTCTTGAAAATCATCGCAAATGTACGATAAATAAGATTTACAGGAAACAACTACCCAGCGGACAAAAACCCCGACCTGCGTTGAAGTAAACCTGCAAGACTTGTTTGGTAGCTAAGATCATTTGTCAATTCCTCACTAGATATAGACGAGTTTCGAACTTGTTATATAGATTTTCTTAAAAAAAATCTATATATACATTTATGCTCGGCGACTTTGGGCCCCCGTATCTCGAGAACGGCTGATCGGATCGACCTCAAATTTGGGATCTATCCGAATTTCGAGATTTCCAGAAACTTTCCGTCTGTCCGGAACTCCGGAACTCCGGAAGTCCGGAAGTCCGGTAGTCCGGAACTCCGGAACTCCGGTAGTCAGGAAACTTTTCTTTGAAATGCGATAACTGTCCCAAATATTGACCGATCGATTTCAAATTTTTACCAGAGGTAGACCTCCATGGTCTACATATACCTATTGATTTTGAGCTGGTTCCAAAAACGGCAAGTGGGGCAAAAACGGCCTAACAACCAATTTTTTTCCTTCCTTTGAAATGCGATAACTGTCCTAAATATTAACCGATCGACTTCAAATTTTGAACAGGTGTAGACCTCTAAGGGCTACATCTGCCTATTGTTTTGGAGCCTGTTCCGAAAACGCGAAGTGGGGCAAAACGGCCTAAACGCCAAATTATTTTTCTTTTTTTTTAAATGCGATGTCTGTTCAAAATATTGACCGATCGACTTGAAATTTGTAACAGGGGTAGACCTTTACGGTCTACATATGCGTGTTGATTTTAAGCCGGGTCCGAAAACGGGAAGTGGGGCAAAAAAAAATTAAGAATTTTGATTTTTTTTTGGAAATGCAATAAATGCCCCAAATATTGACCGAATTGGTACAAATATAGGCATATTAGCATAAGACTCAATAAAATTGATCACAAGGAACCGATTCCGACTATTCACGAACCGCTCCGATCATTCCCGAAGGCGTTATAAGCACTTTTAATAACGTTTTAAGAAATTAAAAAGGGCAAACAAGTTTCAAGGGTGTTAACAGCCACCGAGGCTACAGATTTAACCGCAAAACACGAACTGGACCCCAACCTTTCCGAAGTCACCCGAAGATACCCGAAGGCAAACGGGGCTTGTGGGGTATCATTTTTAATAAAACCGAATACGAGGAACCGATTCCGAGCATTCCCGAACCGCTCCGATCATTCCCGAATGCGTTTTAGGCAAGTTTAACAACGATTGCAGGAACCGAAAAACAAATTCAATTTCCGAGGGAGTTGACACGTACCCAGGCCGCACTTTTAACCTAAAAAACCGAACTCAGTCCGAAGATATCCGAACTCACCCGAAGTTACCCTTGCGCGATCCAGGCTTGTGGGGTATCGATTTCGAGGTAATCGAACCCACGGAATCGATTGGAATCACTACGACTGATCACGAACCGCTCCGATCATTCTAGAAGGCGTTATAAGCACTTTCAATAGCGTTTTAATAAATTAAAAAGTGAAAGCAAGTTTCAAGGGTGCCAATAGCCACCGAGGCTACAGTGTTTATCGCATAACCCGAACTGGACCCGAGCCTTTCCGAAGTTACCCGAAGATACCCGAGGTCAAGCGAGGCATGTGGGGTATCATTTTCAATAAAACCGAACATAAGGAAGCAATTTCGAGCATTCCCGGACCGCTGCGATCATTCCCGAACGCGTCTTAGGCAATTTTAACAACGATTGCAGGCATCGAATAACAAATCATTCTGGAACCGATCCGATGTCCGTCTTCTGAAAATCTATATGGCATCTTCACCGCAGCGGTGAATGTACCTCACTTGTTATATTCTCGTCAGTATGCCGTAAGTAATGGAAAAGACAAATAATAATATGAACATAAAGCAGACTAAGCAACACAGACAGTGCAGTAAAGCACTATGTTACAGACGATGACTGAAAAATTATTGTTTATTTTGTTGTCAAGGCCATATTAATTTTGTGAATACAGTCGCAGCGTATTTCTGATATAAATTTACATTAACTAACATAATAGTCGGTACATGGTTCACAAAAATATTGGCCAATATTGTAAGGGTTGTAGTAATTCGGATAATTAATCAAATCTATTAAATTTTGCTATTTTATTAGGTTGAAAAAAATACACAGGAAATATTCTAAGGTTGATTTCTCACATCAAACAAAAGAGTTCTTACAAGCAGTGATCAGGATATACTCTGTTAAGAAATCTCTGATTTTAAAGTGCTTGGAAAAGACTTACTTTTAACATGAAATAGATATTAAAGTGAAGTAATTTCTATAGACATCAAAACACTAAGTATTATACTCGAACTGCGTTTCGTTAACCAAGTTCGCATCTTCTGGAGACTATTAAAATTTGGTTTTAAATGATGTCAAGTTGATTGGCGAAACACGCTTGGGAAACATTTAAAATTATGCTTTTTGAGACAGACAAATTCAAATAATTCTGGACTTTATTGTGATTTTGGACGAAAAAAAGTACTTCATTGGACCAGAACCATTTTGTGGAATATCTAAAAGTCACACAACAGACGATATGAGAAAATGGGAAAAAAGACATTAATCCTCCTGTAGCCCAGTCCCCGGAGAAAAAATAACGGCAAAAGCTGGGCTTAAATAATCCTTATGTAAAATTTTCCACAGAAGTCGGTTTTTGGTACTAGAAAAGTATAAAAAAGTTCTCAAGGCTGCCGTGGTTGCAATATAAAACAAAATTTCACATAAGAATTATTTCATCTCTGCTCAAAATCGCTGGAGACTGAGCTACTACTAAAAGTTAACTCCACGTCAAAGACAAGCGAAGAAGTTTATAAACTGCTCACAAAAAAGAGGTCTAGAGCTACCCGAACTCAGCAAACCAGAATTAAGGGTACTAAGAGGCCTTCTCATAGGTCATTGTCCACTGAGATACTATCTCAAAAAAAATTGACAAAATTGAAAGCGACATATGTCGCTTCTATACAGATGAAGCGGAAACTGTGTAACATATATTTTTCTCATACAAAACTCTAATCCATTGACTACCTAAATTAGTTATAATCAATTTAGTCCCAAATTTCGATTTACCATATTTAAGTATAATTTATGTTGATGCGACGTGACTTCGACATGGAGATGAAATGGAGAATAAGACGACGTCGAAATTTAGTTAAATTGACTTAAGATAGGTAAAATTATATATAAACCTTTCTTATAGTTGCACAGTATGTTTGGTTACTAAGATGTGTTTAGGTACATTTGACTTCATTTATACATCGAGTTGACTAGTTAGAATCTACGAAAAAAAGAAAAATGGTATTATCATTTGGTATTAGTCTCTATAAGTAGTAGCAACATTGTTGATAGTCACCTACAAAATTGAAAAGACACCTAAGTTACGACCTGTCAGAAGTCACTTACAACTTAGTGACTGATAGCGACTTGCAAAGCAGGTAACTACAGCTGCGACTTCTAACCCTGGTGGGCTAAACTATATACTGAATAAGATTTATAGGAAACAACTACTCAGCGGACAAAGACGAACAAAGACCCCGACCTGCGTTGAATTAAACGTGCAAGTCTTGTTTGGTAGCTAAGATCATTTGTCAATTCCCCAGTAGACATAGACCCGTTTCGAACTTGTTATGTTCTCGTCGGTATACCATAAGTAATAGAAAAGACAAATAATAATAGCAAATAATAAGTCAAAAAAACAAATATTTTTAAGCCCACCGTCAGTGTGTCACCAGATCATGGAACAGATTCAACAAAAAATTGGTATATTTACAAGAAAAATCGATGCCGATTTTTATTTTAAAGTGCGTCAATTTGGCCTGTACTTGTAATCACACAGGGTGAACTATGTTGAAGGTGTGACGTCATCAGTATTATTTAAATGGAAAAATATTTTAAATTCCATAAAAGGTCTTATTTTAACTCACAAATTATATCTCGTATTACTAGTTGCGGGGTTAATCGGACCCCATCCTCAGGTGCACTAAAATGAGGAGACTGGTAACAGGGCTTATATAATTTTGCATATGTAACGTAAAAATGTTAGGTAAAAAGCCAGAAATAATCGTTAAAAAGGGGGCCCAGAAACAACACATATAGAGTGTTTCAAACTTAAATTTACATACGATTCATGTGGATAGAGGGAACTTTGGTAGTTCCAAATCACACATCCATAATGTTTTCTTCGCTTTCTTTACTGAGATACAGATTGTTTTATTGATTTTGGCCAAATTTTTCTTTGGCCATAACTCTTGAACCACTTCGTATAATCTTTATACTTGGCACGTATATTTCACTTATTTTGTTTGACAAATCTCCATTTAAACCAAAATCAAAATCCAGGTCCGGCTTTATACAAAACTGACAATAGCAAATACTATCCACAGATATCGTATGTACATTTAACTTTGAAACACCCTGTTAAATTCCCTCAGTTTTCGGTTGAGCTCAAATTGGTGGTTTTGGTAATTTTCAGAATATCTTAAAGTGACATTTTGATTTCGTATACAATGCGTCTCATTGTGGGACTGACTGTATTGATGTGGGATGGCAAATCTTACGCGGCTCGCACAAAGCTTGTGTTCGTAGAAGGAGGTGCTTTAATGGCTAGAAGGTACATTAATTAAATTTTGTAAGAGCATGTGGTGATTTTTGCGGAGTTTATTGGTGAGCAATTTCCTTTAATGCACGATAATGCTCGTCCGCACGTGGCCAGAATTGTTAGAAACTACCTCCATAACGTCGGTATTGACCCTAGATAGGCCAGCATATGGTGCTGACCCAAATCCTATAGAATACGTATAGGATATGCTGGGAATACAGATCAGGCAACGTGGTGGATAGTTAACACTATAGCAACTTAGGGATACACTACATGAAAAGTGGGATAACATTTCTCAAGACACCATCCAATATGTAATTAAAAGCATACAACGTAGACTTGAGAGTGTAATCAGGGCTAGGGAAGGTAATACTCGTTTCTAAAGAAAGAAAATTCTTTTTATGAATGCCTATTCTTTGGTCATGCCATGTCGGACACCTTTTTTCCTAAAAATTTAAGATATTCTTCTAAAACAACTACTTTTTTTAAGCGAAAAGATTTAGCAAAGACACTAAGATACAGTGTTACCCGTTTTGTTTACAGTGAGAAAATTTTTAATTAAAAATATACCAATTTTTCATGCTATCCCACTTTTTGTTCCGATCAGTGTATATTCATGTCGATATCCCCAAAAAAAATTTTCGGTATTACAAAATTTACAAATTTCAGCAGTAATTACTCTTCTCCCAACTTAACTTCACATTTCCGTGTCGACATCTTTTTGCTCCTGGTATACGCGGGATCGATGCATATGTGATTTACAATAATAGTAAATTTGCTGATTTTGAGTAGAAAACTACTTTTTGAGCGGGAGGAGAAGTGTATGATACAGTAAATTTGCAGGTACACATATAATTAATTTTTCTATTTACATTATCGATCGTATGGTTATTTTGGCTCTATAACTGTACACGATTATGACTTAGAATGTATGGTTTTGTTAGCACAATAGCATTATTAATTCAAAACATATAATTATTTCTTATTGAACATGTATGACTTAGGTTATTTAAAAATTCATTTACCTCTTCATAATTATAAACGATTTTTAAATACAATTTAATGACTAAGAGTGGCAGTAATGTGAAAAATTTTATTAAAAATTGTTTTTTTTATATTTTTACAGCAGCTTCACAATTGAGTTCTTTAATAATCTCCTGAACAAGGAAACGAAATTTTGCGTTTTCTTTAAATTTTATTTTCATTCTTTTTCTTCTCGACATATTTTCAAAGTTATAGAAGATTGATCAGACTTTCAAATAAACTATTTTTGTAGTATCATTAAACAATTTCTTTGTGAATTTCAAAATTTACCAAGTGATATTCTTCCTTTGCTTCATTAAGTGCCAAATAACATGCCTTTGATCATATGTTATAAATTCTAATTGCAATATATGAGCGTAGAAATTGAAACAAATCTTTCCAAAATGTTTTCATTCAATTGGTGCTATTTAGCATCAGTTCGAAATCTCCACGAACATTCCAGATATTCCGGTTTTAATCCAACCAATCAGACACTAGGGGTGGCTAAGTTGTAATCTGGCATGAAAACTTTCCATTACCTTTCCAAGTTAACTAGATCCTGCATGATCCCACTGAAGTAAACTTAAATATATAAATGTTCAGTTTAATCGAAATTGTTTATTTTAGTGAAAGGGGATAAAAGTGTATCTGCATCAAATGACACAATGAAATAACAACCTTGTGTTTCATGTTTCAAAATATTGACAGTATTTAATATATATATTTATACACGTGTACCAATTAAAATGTGCCTCCATAATTCTTACTTGTAAATATATTAAATTTTATGAAATTTTCCATTTTTTAATAAGCCAATAGTGTTGATTGAGAATGTGTTAATAATTCCCATGTTTCATTTCCAGATCATACCGGTATTATTAATAGTAAGTAACAAAAGATAATGACAATGTTAAAAAACAATATTTTCAGAATGTGTAAGCATTAGTCTAAATCAAAAACTTTATATTTACGAGTTCAAGCTCACTGTTTTAGTAGAACCAAATTTATTTTGGTCCACTCTGTAATTTTCTAAAACCTAAAACGAAATTCCAGGTAAAAATGCGTGTGCATATTATACCCAAAATATACTAAAATCGGCTGAAAAAAAAATGCATTAACTTTAAAAATGGGTTACTTTAATTTGGCCCAGTGTATGTACATACAGCATATCCACGGATGTGGTTTACAAGAGGTGAAATTGCAAAAACATTCAATTTTTCGAGAAGTAGTTATTCTACATAAAAGTTCTTGCTTTCCTAATAAATACATGTTGAGAAACTTTATGTTTCGTATACAGGATGCTCAAAAGTTACAAAAACTTAATATTCTGTTGAAAGAAAATTAGCCTCATCTTTAATTTTGAAACAAAATGTTTTATAAAATTCGATGAATTGTCGATTGTAACAATCCTGCATAAATTGAGTCCAATGGACTAAATTTCATATCTGGCTGCAGGTTAATACCTTCTATATGGATTGTAAAGGAAGATCAAATTATTTGTATTTTTCCTACACATGATTTTAATTTTAGAAATATTTAAAATGGGTGAAAGTAATGATGTCATTGGAACCACGATGAGAACAAGGGTTACAATAATTAGGATTAATGTTATTACCATGCACAAAAAGAATATTTGATGGATACGAGAAAAAAATCTGTATAGTTAGCTTTAGGTTAATATATTTGTACAATGTCTCGCACAGGGCTTATATTTCCTAAATGAAAAGAGATATTTGAAAAATTAAAAAAATGTTTCTTGAGGTCAACCTATTCTACAAATCTGATGACCAAACATATTTTTGGTGCACCGTTGCTAGCCTTGGGACGTGTTTTATATATGTTTTATACTTTTTTTTTTTTTTAATAAAAATTTCACCCACATCAGCTACATTTCTTGCAAAAGTTTACTGAAGCAGATTCTGAAAGAAGACGACATTTTTTGTTGTTTTTAGTAATGATGACAGATGTTTTTGGAAACACATCATATAGTTTTTAAATAATGGAATTCCTAATAGGCATAGGAGTCATCAATGGACGTATGAAAATCCTTACGCTGTTCAAGAAATACAATATCAAGGTCACTTTGGTGTTAATGTTTGGTGTGGACTTATTGCAAAATATCATATAGGACCTTACTTTTTTGAGGGCACATTCACTGGTGCTGTGAATTTACATTTTTAAAAAATCGTTTTCTATGACTTTGTCAAAAACATTCGTCCAAGACTTTTATAGGTTTCGTGATTTCACTAAGATGGGGCTGCTCCCCATAACTCAAGATTGGTTTAGAATTACCATAATATCCAATATCACAATAGATGGATTGGAACCTATGAACCTATACAGTGGCCACCCCGATTCACAGACTTAAATCCTTTGGCTTATTTTTTATCGGGAATGTTGAACTATATGCAACACCGATCTAGAATATACAACATCTAAAACAAAAATACTAGATGCCTGTGCAAGCATAGAAAATGCTTCAATTTGAAGCGCTACATCATATTCAAGGAAAAGATTGCGAATGTGTTTTGACCAATATGCAGGGCATATCGAAAATTATTTATAATAGGTGTTTTTATTGTTTGTTAATTACTCAGTAGCAGATAACTTTATTTATTTGTTAAAATTCAAATAAGTTTCTACACATTTTTGTCTATCGTTATTTGTTTTCAAATCAAAATTTACATGACCTCCGCACGAAAGACAAAATTTGCACATAGCTGTGACACATTTTTTTGAATAGACATTTTTTTCAAAAAACCGTCCTCTGACTAATCCTTTTTTGTATAGAGAATATTTAACAAATTTTTTGAATATTTCGTATTACAGTAGCATAATAGCTAAAAATTGTGCAAGGAAATTTGTTGAATCACACAAA
The DNA here is from genome assembly GCA_029963845.1 of Rhamnusium bicolor. NCBI lineage: Eukaryota > Metazoa > Arthropoda > Insecta > Coleoptera > Cerambycidae > Rhamnusium > Rhamnusium bicolor. Next base: position 48,658 of record JANEYF010005222.1, on the reverse strand, counting down.
TAAATAATTGTAGACAATACACTTGCTTTTAATGTATATATTTGTATGATGTTTGTTTATATTAAAATATGTTGCTGTTAATTTTGTTAGTATTCAGTGTGGTTGAGAAGGGAACTCACTTTGAGTTCTGAATCTAGTCCCTATAAAAACGTTTACTCCATTTTTTTGTTCAAAATTATTCCTCACTAAGCGAAAATTGAACCTGTACTAATTGGTATGTTCAGCGCTACTCAGTGAGCGACCATTTTCCTACAAAGTGTACATTGTAAAAACAATAATTTTAACATTACTTCTCTGTCCTTGTTAACAAAGTTAACATACATTTTTCAACACAAAAATGCGTAAATCGAATTAGAAAACGAAGGCGATTATTCATTCAAACACTGTTAGTCATTAACGTCCTATAAGAAATCAAGAAGAAAATCCTAAAAGTTAAATTTAAAAACTAACAGGCTCAATTTTTTATGTTATTGTCTCAGCTCATTCGCCACTTTCTTTGATTCATTTAAATGCAATGTGTACCAAATGGAATAAATCTATTTTCTTCGTCCGTAAAAGGTTATCGAAAGAAAAATATGACACGTCGATTTTTAGTTTAAATTACGCATGTTTTGAAATAGACAATTTAAAAACAACGGCATTACAGTTGACGTGATGACTTCGTCAAAGTATTTTTTAAATAACCACATTTTCCTTACAAGTTTTCGATAAAGTTATCTTCTCTATTCAGCCATATACCATATGTCAATAAAATATTAAGGGAGTCGTACAAAAATAAATGAAAATCTGGAGAGCAATAATAGTTATGCACCTATTAAAAGAAAACTGCAGTCAAAATAAGGAGTGACTCAGTTTATTTATTGATCTTGCAACCGCAATTAATTGTGAATCATACACAAAGAGAATGGCTAATCATAAAAATAGTAATGCACTTTTCACGTATGTCAAAGAATGTGGAAACCCCGTCAAACCAAACACTGGCTGAAATAGTAAGCAGGGTGAACGGAGGTGTAAAGTCGACTCGAACAACATCACAGTATATGTATTTTCTTTCCGTTGTCGATATACTCTTTCTCCCTTTTATATTCAGACAGGTTCAATGATTATTTCATAAACAATACTCAAAATTTATTAAAAGATATAGAAAAAATAAATATAGATCCCTCCTCTAATACGAAAAATTTAAATATCCCTAAACAAAAATTCAGTCTTAAGGAAATTACAATGAAGTAAGGGTACAATAAATTATCTAAAGAATAAACAGAATAAAAATATACATGAATTTAGTGTAGACATTGTTAGGTGCATAAAACAATTTTATATATTTTCACTAGCAAAAAAATATTTGTTTTAAAGAAGGAAGTTTTCCCCCAAATCTAAAAGAGGCTTCAGTAATCCCTAATTATATGTCGAATTACACACCAATATCCTTATTGCCAATCATATCAAAAATATTTCACAATATATATTGTCAGCAATGCTAGCAGAGTGACATCATTGTGAAAGCAGCAATATCTTTACCAGCAAACTGTCAAAATGGAGTCCGAAAAAAATCGAAGTATAGTCTCAGGTGTACTAGATCTAACAATGGAAATAACTGAACATTTTTAAAATCTTGGATACACAGCAGTAACGTTCTGTGACTTAAGTAAAGCTTTTGACTATGTCTCGCATAAACTACTCATGAAGAAACTAGAGCTATACAATTTAACCCCAGCATGCAGCTCTTTAAAGTTTATTTTGATTATAGAAGTCATCAAATGTAAATAGGAGAGATATCTGAACAGATGAAAATAAGAGTCGGAATACCACAGATTATTCTTAATACCTGTAAATATTTTTCCACTTGGAACCACTTAACTGACTATTTACTATTTGCAGATGATACTACTCTACGTTCATCAAGAAAATACATAGATATTGAGTCTTTAAAGATTTATGCGAGACACTAGCCAAGGCTGGATACTGGTTTAACTAAAATAAACTTTCTCTAAACAAAAACAAAACCCAAAATATGTTATTCACATTAAGAAATTACGAAGATATAAATAATTCTCCAAATATTTCTGGGTGTACATCTAGATGGAAAACTGTAAAAGGGTGAGCATATAAATTCTGTTTCAAAAAAAATTAAATCTGACATATTTGTACTACGCAACCTTGCAAACTCTGATTCTGTCAATACCTGTATATTTCACTATCTATAATTCTCATATTTGTTATGCTATTATAGCTTAGGAACATGCTGCGGATTGCGAAAGAATCTTGAAAGATTAAATTATCGGGAAGACTGCAAAACCTCTTTTATCAAACATAAAATATTAACAATTGCATCTCTTTATATATTAGAGATTTTGGTGTGTATTAAAAAAAAATAAAGGTAATTATAAAACATACAAAGACGTTCACAATCATGACGCTGCTGGAGTGAAAGAAGGCCTGGGTGTGTCGCTCAAAAAGTGTCAAAACGGATCATACTACATAGCCATAACATTTTTTTAATTATGTTTCACGCACAGGATAAAAATTTCCCTAATTCAAAAAGCATTTTATAGATGTGAGAAATTTTTAAATTACCACACAGACCTGATCTGATAAGGAACTTTTAAAATATTGCTCGTTTTTATCGTTGACTCATGGAATACATCATGAATAAGTAGCACCAATAAACTATCTATCCCTATATCCTATCTACTAATACATTTACTACGGTATGGAACAAATCATGGAAGGTCCATGAGAGATCCCTGCGCATATTAGACCTTATTTTATCAATTATAGAGTTTATGTTCTTCATATGTTAATTTGTAACTTTTAACAAATCACAATATTTTAAATTCCGCAGCAACAAGGAATATCAGGGCTTATTTGAAATCCACGTGGTAATGGAAAGTATTAGCGACTATTTAACCTCCAGCTCAAAAACAAGGAAAATATTATTTTAACTAAATTTTCTGAAGATCATGAAACAAGGTTTTCCACGAAATATCCTAAATTTAACCTCATCTAAACATGAATATTTTCAAAAGGGGGTGGAAAAAAAATTATTGTTATATGTACAACTTTAACCAAAGTAGGAGGTCGCATTATAATTTTATTTATTAACCTTGTATGGGGATATCCTAGTTTAATTTTAATTATCCTGTTCAGGGAGTGCATTATTATTTATTGCAGTGATAGTTTCTAAAATATTTTTCAGGCACTCACGAGACCAAAAGGCTGAAATACGATTCTGAATATTATGAAGTTTTACTGTAAGTGTTATATTGATGTGTTCTTGTTTTATTTGATTCTGCTTTTGCTGAACAGGATAGTTTCAATTAAAAAATGACATTATTGTAGCTGGTGTACTGTACATAATGCACGAGAAAAACTGTTTTCGTAAATTTTACCCAACGTTGTGGAACGACGCTGCATTTTTTTAAACAATAATTGTAAAATTTCAAACATAAACATTACAATTTTATAAATTTTAATTATGAATAATATTTGAAGAGCAAATTTTCAAAAGATTGCTATTCAAAATTTGAAAACATTCGAAAATAACTAATAACGGTTATGTTGTAACGGATAATTAAGGATTTTTAATATTTCTAAAGGAATAAGGAGAGAAATTTAGTGTAAGTGTTATATTGATGTGCTCTTGTTTTATTTGATTCTGCGTTTGCTGGACAGGATACTCAATTAAAAAATAACATTTTCGTGGCTGGTACAAACCGCACGAGAAAAACTGTTTTAGCAAATTTTTAACAACGTCGTGGAGCGAGATTGAATTTTTTTAAACAATTATAAAATTACAAAGCAAAACTTTATACAATTTTATACATTTTAATTATGCATAATATTTGAGGAGCAAATTTTCAATTGAAAATAACTGAAAATGGTTATGTTATAATAGACAGTTACGGATTTTTAATAATTGTGAAGGAAGAAGGTTGAGGAGAGGAATCTAATGAATTATTTTAAACTGTAACACGTGAATAGGTTTATTCAAGGAATCTTTTACTCAGTAGCGGAAAAATCTGCTCCTGATTTGTACATTTTATTGCAGTTAATGCCATTTTATTTCCAATTAGTTTGAAACAATTGTTTAATTGGTTTGCATAAATTGTGTAACATATAAATTGTAATTCTGTAAACGTTTGCAAACAAGATCCCACCTTTTTTTATTTTGACCTAACAGTAATAGTAATCTAAATCTATAATCTACTTCTTTTAAATTTGTTGCGTCGGAGCATTTCTTCAGTTTATCTATTGCGATTGACTGTTGGTAGATGGAGTTACCTTATAACTCGTTGGTATTCTACTATCATATAAAAACTTATAATACTGAATACGATAATACTATGTCTGCCCTGTTGTTTAAAAAAAATACTCATTGTTGACGTTAACCAAACACCGATCTACAAACGGTGTTCGCGATGGCCTTGCCGTAATAAATATTTTCTTTCATTAGATAAAAATCCTGTACTAAGCGGGTCAATCGCAATAAAGGTAAAGCACCTCATAGTATGGATACAAGTTTTATAATCATCAAGAATTTCACATTTAGAAATTGCCAAAAACTAAAAACATACTTAATCTCTTATTAAACTAGAAATATTGTTACAAAATTGTCAAATAATGTTAATAAATGAGCTTTACAAGATATTTATTCGAAAAATATATTATTTATTTGCACAAATTGTTCCCGTGACTTTGGAGTGTAGTTTTTTACAATAGGGATAAAATGTCACACATGTTGTTCTCTGTGTGCTTTCTTCTTTTTTATAATCCAGTATTCATCGTGGCATATACCTCACTATAGTAGTTGTTTCAAATAAGTATGTTTGTACTATCTGTAATAATTCTTTTCTGAAGGTAGTTAAGCATACAGCCATTATTATATATTTTTAACTTAATTCTTAAAACCTCAAATTTTCCGGAATTATGGAAAACAGCTAAAATATGTCCAGTATTAAAAAAAGGAGACCCTAGCATTTTACAAAAATTATAGGCCAATATCTATCCTTTGCAATTTTGCTAAACTCATTGAAATGATCCTATATGATAACATATATACCGATGTGAAATCTCTTATATCTCTTAATCAGCACGGTTTCATGTAGCAAAGATCCACTGTCACCAATCCCTGTTATTTTACTCAATATGTTTCTGAAGTGTTAGATGCGCAGGGCCAAGTTGATGCCATTTATATGGATATAAGTAAAGCTTTTGACAAAATAGATTTATATTTACTTTTAACAAAACTGGAAGTTATAGGCCTCTCGAGCCAGCTACTTAATCTATTTTATTCTTATCTATTTAATCGTAAGCAGTTTGTCGAATATGAAGGTTTTAGATCTGATCAATATGAAACAACTTCAGGAGTGCCACAGGGCTCCAACCTTGGGCCGTTACTGTTTCTCATATTTATAAACGATCTGTCGAATAACATTAATTCTAAACATTTAATGTTTGCAGATGATCTCAAAATATTTAGCAGTGTTTCATCTGCGGCAGACTGTATAGCCCTTCAAAATGATTTGAATATAGTAAATGACTGGTGTGTTAGGAGTTATTTGTGTTTAAATATTTCCAAATGTGTTGTCATGTCATACTCTAGAAGAAAAGATATTACTGAGTTTCAATATAGTATTGACATAACTCCAATTGTCAGGTGTTCTGAAATGAATGATTTGGGCATACTATTTGATAGTAAGTTAACTTTTCAAATACATATAGAACATGTAGTGTCTAATGCTTTTAAAACACTAGGCCTCATATTAAGGAATTGCAAAAACTAGTAATGTATTTAGTCTTAAAATATTATATTTCGCTTATGTGAGATCGAAATTAGAATATGGATGTTTTATTTATTGTCCGCTATACCAAAATCACATAAATAATATAGAATACGTACAAAGAAGGTTCTTAAAATTCTTAATCTTTAAAGAAGATCGGGCATATCCCAATAGGGGTATAGAAAATTCAATTCTTTTAGACAGATATGGTGTTCATTCTCTAGAAACTAGACGTTTTATAATATCTATAAAATTTTTTTACAATCTTATACACAATAATATTGATTCAATTTCGTTACTTAATATGCTTAATTTTTACGTTCTAAGAATAGAATCGCGCTCGACTTTGGTTTTTTATCCTAATCCAATTCGTACTAATATAATGAGTAAATCACCAATACATGTTATGTGTACTAATGTTAACAAGATTTCATCAATTTGTGATATTTATGTGGATAATATCAAACATATTATTAATTGCGCTAATTCTATGTTATAAAATTATGATTGTGTTAGATTATTAAAATGATTTTGATATATAGCTTTCCTGTGGTATTACTTGCAGTAAATTTTTGAGTGCACTTTACATTTATAGATATGTGTATATGGGTATGTTTGTGTTCATGTGTGTGTGTATATGGTTAGCCTGTTTATTGTCATGCGTTTATTTCTTATGTTAATACAAAGTGTTTTAAGCAGGTATCAATTATATACGTATATATGTTCATATTTATCTGTTTAGGTATATTGTGTTTTTCTAAATTTAGAATATTTCTTATATATGAGTAATTGTTTTCTGTTTTTTTTATTGCACTTTTTTTTGTTAATTTTATCATTTGTATTTATTTTAAATAAGTATTTCCTGTAATTGGGTTCTTTGTTACCTGTTGGAAATGAAATAAATAAATAAATAAACAGAATTTATAGTACTTTTCAGTAGAAATATTTTACGGCATTTCCAGGTGTATGTATATTTATATATACATATTATACAAATATGTACATATGTATGTATGTATGTCCATATTATACAAATGCAATTTCTCTGTAGTGCATTAATTTTATAATATACCGCATCTTTGTAAATCAATTACAATAATATATAAATAATTAAATTTGAGATATCATAATCTCGATATCTGCCTGTCAATATTATTATTAGTTTATTGAACTAATTTACGTCAAGCAATTAAACATTTTATTAATTTAAAACATAAATGACTGTATAAAATTTTAAATCGTTTTAGAAGTAATTAATTAAAATTTCAAATGACTTTATTTAAAAGCACTAAACCAGCGCCTCCGCCACTTCAGTGGAATATTTCTGCAAGTTGCACATGTATATGTTTAGCACTAATTATTATTAACATTTATAAAAACGACGCAATACAACACATGTGATACCTCTAATCAAATATAAATAAATATGTTTTACTTTCGACTTAATTATCAGCAATTAATGCATAATTACTAATTATTATAGTTTAAAATATAAGTGCAACTTAACTACATGTTATTTTTGTTTAATATAAAACAAAATATTTGCAACCCTCATATGTGTGCCATTTAATTGTTAGATGTCTCGATGAATAAAACTGTTACAAATGAATTGACAATTATTGCGATTATATATACCATTTATTATTGCAGCACTACACGCTATTTATTATTTTACAAAAATATAAACATGAAATAAGTAAATTTTTTATAAAGTTACCTCAAATGCGTTGATGTCCTGTAAATACTAACAGAGGAAATCACAAAACACAAAAATAAAACAAAACAAGTCACTAGAAACACGCACCGATTTCAAAAACAGATCAGCGCGACTACGCACACGTTCTTCGGAGGTTCGCGCGCGACGTTCTCGAAGCTCCCAACAAGACAGTCAAGAACCGAATGACTATAGCTACTACTTGCTTGCGGCACTGCTATGAGCATATTCGTATCGACCGCATCAACCCTGTATTGTTGCATTTACATAGTAGGCCGCGTCTCTTTTTTTGATTTGCAATTGTTTCGTATTTTTTTCTTGAATGCTAATTTTCTTGGCGCCAGCGGTAATGCCCATATAAATTTTTCTGTTGCCTTTTGACAGCAGCTTTAAGGGAATGCTTTACGACTTCATGAAACTTGCTTTGGAGACGCTGAAAATATTTCCATGTAACACCTCGGAAGTTTTCAAGAATGTCGAGGGGTTGTCCTTTACATTGAAAATATTTTAAATATTTTATTCCTAGGTCCTCGTAATGCTGACGCAGAAGAAGCACGCGATAATTTTTAATGTTCGCTCGTTATTATGTGATAATTGGGGATGTCACGTTGTCAATTGCGTTACTTCTTCTCTAATAAAACAAACAAAGTATACAGATAGCTTTAATTAAAAATTCTCTTATATTTTCCTATAAGCATATGTAGTTAATTTGCAAAATTCTATTAAATTTTAATTGGCTGTATTACACATTATTCAATCTCATTTTAAATAAAACTTGTATACAGAGGGTTTCAAATTGTAATAAAAGAATTTTAACAGAGTAAAAAGAAGGTAGTTTTGAACGTCTTATAAATTTACTCCTTTAATCGCTTCCTACGGAGCTGCAAACCTTCATAAGTATCAAGAAACCATATTTTTATAAACATCTGAGTAACTGATTCAAACTTTTTTATCAAAGCCTTTCGAAAATTCAGGAAAACCAATATAATATTATTGTCATCAATTGCCTTAACCCATTTATCATTTATTTTTAGTATTCCCGATTCACAGGAATGTTGTTTACGAAATCCTGGCCGATTTGAGACTATCACATTATTTTTATCACAATGTTCTAAAAGTTGGATTTTTACTACAATTTCCAAGAGCTTGTCATATACTGGCATAGTATTTATTGGCCTAAATTCTTCACAGAGATGAGTATTACATGCTTTAGGCACGGGTAAAACACACAATGTTTTCCAGTCATTGGGGAAAATTCCACTCTAGAATGATGAATTTACAATATCCAGAAAACGACTTCCGGTATCTGTAAATGCGTCCTTATTTATTTTTGCAGATATGCCGTCTTCTGTTCCAGCAGTAGCTTTTAATGTGTACACAATTGTTTTTAATTCATTCAAATGAAGGACTTTAAATGCATTAAATGGCTTATGAGTTTCTATGTTTGCTATTACTGTATCAAAGTCTTTTGGAACTATTATTTCACTGATTATAATGTCGATACTTAATAAATATGACGTCGTCGTGTGATGACGATGAAAGTGAGTCCTCAAATAAAAGCCAGAAATATATAAAAAAAGTGTGAGTTATGTAGTAGTCAAGTGCGTTCACTGGTTAAATGTAAATTATGCAACTTTGGATTGCATACAGAATGTTTCGATATCTTGTCAAAAGTAATGAATTTGGAGAAAAACAATTGGATATGTAAAACATGTTCACAAGGCCAGGATGAAGTAAACTAAACCGTCAATGACCAAGAAAATGGAACTCTAAATGGTGTAAAACGTGAGTTAGAAATTAAACAAAGAATTAAAAATAAACAACAATCTACTAACTCTTAGGCTTAGTGAAATTGAAAAAAATTATGTATATATTCAGAATAATTCATTCCCAAAGGAATCTATGAATGCAAACACAAGTAATTCTACAAGTATTCAAAAGATTATTCTACGTCCTTCTTTAAGTCAAGTTGTTAAAAAAACACTCAGCAATTCTTATATTAGAAACAAAAACAAATACAAATATTGATATAAATACTTTTAAGAACAATGTAACTCCTGTTGACCTAGGTCCTGGCATAACTCAAATTAGAAACACAAGAAATGGTAAAATAATTGTAGAATGCTTAAATAACAAACATTTCAACAACATAAAATCAAATATTTTAAAGTCAGCTGGTCACGATATGAAAGTATATGTTCCAAAAAAATATCTACCTAAGATTAAAATTTATAATACAGAAAAGTCAAATGAAACAGATGAACATCTGTTTGTTGGCTGGCGTAAGTGTATGATCACAGAGACGTTTAATATTACACGATGTTTTAAATGTTCTGGTTATGGTCATTTCTCCAAACATTGCAAAAAACTTGAAGATATTTGTCTAATTTGTTCTCAAAATCATAATATAAAAGACTGCCCTAGAAAAACCGCTAAATGTATTAATTGTAAAAACCACAATGAAAAATTTAAAACATGTCTTGATGAAAACTATTCCTCTAAAGAGGCAACGTGTCCAATATATATAAAACAAATAAATGCAATAAAAGCTAGAATATAGTATTCAGAGCAATAGCCATTAATAAAAGAACAAGTCAGTACTAGAAAAAGTTTAACAATAATCCATCAAAATGTGCAAAGTATAAGAAATAGAATAAAAGATCTAGAAGTATTTCTAACGGAAGAAGAGGCAGATATAGTTTGCATAACTGAAACTTGGTGCGATGATACAGATATTGACGCTGTAAATGTATTTGGTTTTAAAGGAGCAAATTATTATAATATACAATCTTTTTGCCATGGAGGGGTTATGCTATTGGTGAAAAATAATATAAACTTTACTAAATAAACGAGTGTTCTGAATATAATATTGACAAATCTTATGATTCTGTAGGTGTAATTGTAAAAAAGGGCAGAGAAAATATTTATATATTATCTATTTACAGAAGTCCAAATAGTAACATTGATTTATTCTTTATAAAGCTAGAACAATTTTTGCAATTAATTTCTAACATAAATCAGCCAAGTAAGATAATTCTGTGTGGCGACATAAACATTGATTTTCTTTGCAATACTCAAGATAAAATAAATTTAACTGATTTAACAAGTTCTTTCTATCGAAGTTCTGTTTTTCACGAAGCTGCTCGATTAACTAACAATTCAACAACTGCAATTGATTACATTTTTACAAATTTTAACAATAATTTAGCTCAAAAACCTATAATTCATAATGGTTTGTCAGATCACTCTGCACAAAAAATTACATTTTCAATCACAGATAACAACATAAAAAAACTTGTAAAAAATTTAATGACTTTATCAGTTACCTTGAAAATGAGCAATGGAGTGACCTTTTTTCTTACAAACGGGGATATAAATAAAATATGTTCTTGTTTTATTAATATACTATCTTTTTACTACGATCAGAGTTTTAAACTTGTTACCAGAAATCAATGTCACCCAAATAATAAAAGCTGGATAACACCAGGAATTAGAGTATCATCAATGAGATTAAAAGAAATATTTGTTTTGCAAAAGCAAGGTTTTATTAACACAAAATATTTTAAAAAATAAAAACATTACACAGATGTACAATAAAATTGGCCAAAAAGTTGTATTACGATAATATAATTTTAAATTCTGAAAATAGATCTAAAACAGTATGGAAAATTATTAACAGCACTATAAAAAAAACTTCCGAAAATAATGGTCTATTGATAAATAATACTGAGATTAATGATAAAAAGGAAATTGCTAATGAATATAATGACTAATTTGTAAATTTACCAAATAATTGATTAAATAAACAAGGTGGACAAACTTATAAAACCGAAGTTAATCAAAACAATTTCACAGACAAAACAATTTTTCTCAGTGAGTTTCTGAGTGAGTCTGAAATTATTAGCATAATAAAAGAATTAAAAAATACAAATTCATGGGGGACAGATAATATCTCAACATTAGTCATAAAGAAATGTGCAAGGTATCTTGCGAATCCACTATGTTATATTACAAATTTATGTATAAATGGTGAATGCTTACCAAATGTTTTGAAAATATCTAAAGTTATTCCACTCTATAAAAAAGGCAATCCACAATTAATTAACAATTATCGACCAATTTCTCCCATCCATATTTTCAAAAATAATAGAAGAAGTTCTGAGTAAACAAATAATAAGTTTTTCAGAATCCAACAATATCCTATCACCTATTCAACATAGCTTTAGAAAAAAAAATCCACAATATCTACTTTATTAAGTATTTTATACAATATTTATAAAGAATTAAATAAAAATAATAAAGTTTTAGCTCTTTTTCTTGACTTGTCTAAAGCATTCGATTGTGTAGACCATGAAATTCTCTTAAATAAAATTAAAAAATATGGGATAAGAGGAAATTGTAATAACTTACTTAAAGATTATTTGAGCAACAGACAACAATTTGTTCAATATTTTCAGGAAAATTCAGACATACTAAAAGCAACAATAGGTGTCCCACAAAGAAGTGTCCTGGGTCCCCTGTTGTTTCCGTTATACTGTAATGATCTTGATAATTACACATCGGCAATTTACCCTGCAATTGCAGATGACATAACTTTATTATCTGTCCATAAAAATCAAACAGAAATGACTTACTTAGTTAATAGAAATCTTAAGGATATTCACAAGTACCTACTTTCAGTTAAATAATTTCATAACAGATCAAGAGAAAACGTATACTTTACAATTTTATCCTAAACGTTTCAATTATATAAGTAGCCCTTTAGTTACATTAAATAGGAAATCTATAGAACAACTAAAAAGTTTTAAATTGCTGGGTATTCATATAGATTTACAATTAACATGGAAAGATCATGTAGATTATGTATGCAAAAAAATGTGCAAAAAATTGCTTTGCCCTTAAAAGATTACATGAAATTGCTAACAAGGACACGGCAAACATTTTTTACCATTCAAACTTTGAATCTGTAATTAGATATGGAATAATTTGTTGGGGATATTCGTCCGCAGCCAATAGAATATTTATATTACAAAAGAGAGCAATACGTTGTTTATTTGGTTTAAAATTTAGAGAATCATGTAAACTAACGTGCATCAGGGAAAAAATGTATTTATATTCTAGATATGTTAAAATTTGTAAAAAAGAATCTTATTAAATTTAATTTTCAAAATGAATTCCATAACTATTACACACGACATGGAAATAATTTACAATACGACTTGCATAGACTGAAGCTATATAAGGCAAATCCATATTATATGGGCGCTATTCTGTATAATATACTACTATTTCATATTAAAAACGAAAGTTTAAAAAAAATTATTTTATCTGTGAAAAATATTTTACAGCAATATGCATTTTATTCTGTAGATAATTATTTAGTACCCACTTTCGAATAATTTTAATATTTCTGTTTGTTAAATTATGTTGTTTCTGCATTACTTTTTTTTTGTTTGTAGTTTACCTTTTGTATGACTTGTCCTATATCCTGTAATGTGAGCCATTGGATGAATAAAGTATTCTATTCTATTCTATTCTATTCTATTCTATTCTATTCTATTCTATTCTATTCTATTCTATTCTATTCTATTCTATTCTATTCTATTCTATTCTATTCTATTCTATTCTATTCTATTCTATTCTATTCTATTCTATTCTATTCTATTCTGGTCTATCCTATTCTATCCTATTCTATCCTATTCTATCCTATTATATCCTATTCTATCCTATTCTATCCTATTCTATCCTATTCTATCCTATTCTCTCCTACTCTATCCTATTCTATCCTATTCTATCCTATTCTATCCTATTCTATCCTATTCTATCCTATTCTATTCTGTTCTATCCTATCCTATCCTATCCTATCCTATCCTATCCTATTCTATCATATCCTATCCTATTCTATTCTATTCTATTCTATTCTATTTTCTAAGAAATATTTATTAAATTTATTTGCTACAATTTGCTCATTATATTTTTCCCGCAACTTTTCTACCATTGGGTAACAGGGTTTATAAGTTCTTCCGCATTAGTTTGCTGTTGTTTTCATTTCCATCTATTATTTTATTAAAGTATTTTTCTTCTTCATTTCTTATTTTGGCTGTTACATTGTTTCTTAAGTCTTTGTAATCTCTCCATGTATTATTATTCTGTGTAAAAGTTGCTTCTTCATATTTTCTATCTCTTTCTTTCATTAAATTAATTATTTCATAATTAATCCATTTGTTGTATTAATATTTTTCTGCTATGGTAAATTCAATGGTAGGACACATTATATTGAGTGTGTCAAAAATATCATTTATTAGGCAATTTGACAATCTATTGATATCGGTGATATTGTTATTCCAGTCTGTATGTATTAACATTTCACAATTCACATATTCATTGTAAATAATTATTTTTTTTAAATCCTACAATTGACCTGACTTAATATAATTAAACATTTTATTGAAGCTACATTGTTTAATTTCCCAGAATAGGTTTGATTAAGTAAAGTGTGGTATGGTATACCAAATTCTCTGGTCAAATATTAATTGTTTATTTCTTGAATTTAGCGTATCTACTGAGAAGCTGAAGGCACCAGCTCGATTGTATGATACTGGTAACCCAACCTGAGATATACCGAGCTAGCCGAGGATTGATGAGGTGTTCAGTTTTTTCGTTTTACGTAGAGTGCATAAAAGTTACATATTTGGCATCCCGACGCAAACAAACGTTGCATTTGAAACAAACATTTCAGTAGACTATAATTGTTTAACCTGCATGGTTGAATCGGGAAATGCATTTGAAAAACTGCAGATGAGTAATAATAATGATTGAATTTTAAAACAAAAGAAGTTAACGTCAACTTTCATATTTTATAAAAATAAACGATAGAGATGACTATAATTTTACTTTTGTTTGAAATACAACCCTGTACCTACCATAATAATTTTAAATCATGACTTCTTCTGTATGGATATTTTGTCATGCTAATCTTATTCATATTTTCGCAAATGCATAATTAATTATTTAAATGTTCGTTCTAATGTTAATTTCGATTCTAATGTTTTAATCAGACAAGTTGTACCTATTGTTTAGCAAGTATTTCAATTAAGGAATATATTATTATATAGAACGAAATAAAAAAGTTTAAAGCCATGGACAAAATATCTCAAACAAAAATAAATCTGTTATTTTAATCAAAAATTTAATCCCTCAGCATTGTTATCTTTTTGTAAAAATTGAATTTGAATGCAAAGCCTACTGTTAAATCTGTGAGAGAAAAAGAATGTTTCTAAAATGCTATTGTTTTTAGTGTATATTTTTAAACTTAATAATTACAATTTTTTTCAGTACTCAAAGAAGCATCATAAATCATAAACATTTTGAATAGCGCTATATTATTCATAAGATTCTTTTCTGAACTTTCTTTCAATATCTTAATTGAAGAAAATATTCTTTTTATACAAAGATAATTTGTTTAAAGATATATTTTATTAGATCTGTATAAAATGCTGATAGATATTTAATATGTTTTTGCATACATTACTAAAATTTTACCATGTTATTGAACAAAACATCTGATTAACAAGAAATTAACTGATACTTCGAAATAAACGTTAATTTAAGGATTTTATACATTTATCTGAATTATTAATTTTGTTGACCTACTTTGTTTAACAAAACAGAACAATAATAGTCCCAGTGTTTTAGACAAACAGGGGAAACATTTACTACAGAATTAATTGTTGGTCAGCTATCTACTATAACATAGTTGGGTTCATTATGTCCACCATATTGTCAATGACAATCAATATTATATTGAACAAGTTTCTCTTCTTAAACTGCTTAAAGTGCTGATGAAGTGAGCCATCGATTTTTATGAGGAGGCCTTAAATAAAGATGATTTCGAAGATACGAAAATTTGAATTTCTCTCATTTCACTAAGTTTCTAAAACATTCAACATGGAAAGAAATGTTCTAATAACCTTCCTAATGAATAAATTTGTAACCGGTTTTAATATCTCTGCTTATAATTATTACAAAAGGCTTTAATAATAAAACATACTACGTGACGTACCTTAAAAGAAGAACTAGAAGAAGAAGAAGAAATTAGAAATGGAGTCCGTATTGCAACTGAAATGTTGCAAATTGCATAAACATTGGAACTGTAAATTCCCATGAAATAATTTTTTTTTTTGCTTTGGTTCGTAGACCATGCAGCCAGCCGCTAAAAGAAGTACCTAAACCTAAATTCGATAATGGAAACTAATGCAAAGGAAAACGATAGGGATACACAGGGACATACATTTCTCGTTCAGGGGTAGATGAAGACATTGTTATAACTTTGACAATACAGGGGAGACCTCGATTGACAGGGAGAACTAACATTAGGGAAGACACAATGCTTACAAAATTGAGGCATCTTTGTATTTGGTACAGCCAAAGAATATGTGATCAAGGTCTCCTAAGACGTTCCAGTGTTGACAATTATCTGAGGTAAAGACTCCAATTTTAAATAAGTGGGCAGGGTAGCAGGCATGACCAAATTTTAAAACTACTAATGTTGTAATATCTTTTCTTGGGTAAGGGGAATCATTAGCCAAAAGTTGTTCGGGAAAATTAAAATTTGAAATTCGAGAAATTGGTCTGGGCACTGATTTACCTATTGTTTAACTGTTTAACAAACAAATCTGGATTCCTTACAATTTGTATAAGTAACAACATACTGTAATGCAATAGACTGCACACCTACCAGGTGTCAACGGAATCGTTAAACAAGCCATAGTTTCTAGAGTTTTCAAGATGTAAATCATAAACATGGCAGGGGTAGTATAACCAAAAACGGCCAATTTTTCATTATTTGACATTTTTCCATTACTTCCTGTTTCCCCGGAAATGACTCCAACTTTGAAATTTTAAGTGGAACACCCTGTATATTCTTAGATTTTTGTACTTCGGAGACGATTTTAAGTACGATTCCATAGTTTTAAAAAAATTTTAAGACTACTTGATCTTTTAGGTCTATTTTTTTTCTGCATCTAGAATACAGTGAATGCACTAAAATCAATCAAATGGACCAAAGCGATAAGAAAAAAATGTAAACATGATATTTTTCGAATAGTTTTAGTAGCTACGACCGACCAAAATTTCCGAAATCGCTAATTTGTAATTATGGCAATTTTTTTCAAATGGCAACATCTTTTAGACACCCAGTAGTTAAATACTAATTTTCACGACAAATCCATTGATACCTTCAACTCGAAAGTAGGTTTGATATTAACCCAAATACACAAGATCTCTGGTGGATAATAACTAAAATATCGAGAAAATAAGCTTATCAAGTAAGTATGCCCTGAAAATTGAATAAAACTAGAATCAAAACATTCATTTTGTCAACAAAAAAAACTGCAAGTAAACAAGTGTGCTGTCTGAAATGATGTATTTTAACAATAAAAAAGATATCAAAGGATTAATTAAAAAATCAAGTAGTCTAAAATTTTTTTAAACCATCCAATCGTACTTAAAATCGCCTCCGGAATCCAAAATTATTAGAATATACAGGGTGTATCCATTTAAAATTTCAAAGCTGGGGTCATTTCAGGAAAAACCGGAAGTGATGGAAAAGTATCAAATAATGAAAAATTGGCCGTTTTTGGTATACAAAGTGTCCCAACCAAAAGTAGGCAATAACTTTGGAGATAAAAATGTTTTGAAAAATTGTTGAAACACGTCGACCTTGTTTCCAAGGGGGACATATTTTAATGTAATACTTGTATACCTATCATCATCCCTCTACCCTACCCGGCCACGCCCTCAAAAAATTCAAATGGCAAAGGGAGTCGAGTGATACATCTTTTAAAAGGTCCTTCAATTCTCTACATAACTGTGTATTTTTTAAACTTTTATCGATTCGTTCCTGAGAAATAATTGTTTCATTATTTTAGGTTCGGGAAATAAAAATAAAAGAATCAATTTAAATTATCGTATGTATTGTTCAAAATGACCTCCACCGACTTCCATACAGTAGTATAATCTGTCTTGAAATTCTGTACGCGCATTTCTGAACACATCTGGAGTCAATAAACGGCATTCTAGAACAATTCTTTCACGTAACTCTTCCAGAGATGCGGGTTTTGTTGCAAATACCTTCGATTTCAAATGTCCCCACAGAAAGAAATCCAAGGTAGTTAAATCGGGTGACCTAACGGGCCACTCCACAGGACCTCTTCTTCAAATCCATCGCTCATGAAACCGATTATCAAAAATTGACGGACTGCTATAGCAAAATGTGGGGGTGCCCCATCCTGTTGAAAAAACAGTTCGCCCTCTAAAAGATTATCGTCTTCTTCGAGGATTTGGGTAATCATTGGGTCGATGTTATTTTCTAACAGATCGAGGTACCTTTCGTCATTTAAATTGTCAAGAATAAAAAACGGCCCGACAATGTGATCCCCCTAAGATGCCAGCCCAAACATTTAACTTCTGAGGCCTTTGGGTATGAGTTTCCATGAACAAATGTGGATTGGTTTCTCTCTAATACCTACAATTGTACCTGTTTACCTCCCCATTTAAGTGAAATGTCGATTCATCAGAAAAACACGTATTGTACAGTAGATTGGCATTAACGTTTAATTGTTTACTAAAAATCTTACAGAATTCAAGCCGACAATCGGGATCATCTTCGTTTAATTCGTGTACCAATTTAAATTTATATGGATAAAATTTGTGCGCCTTTACAATTCGATGAACACTGCTTCGTGATACACCGGAAGCCTCAGCTACTTTCCTGATCGATTGAGTATTATTCATCTGCAAATGATCCAGAACTGCCACTTCGACTGCTTCATTCCTAATCGGTCGCTGAAGTTCATGCTTTTTGTTTCCTACAAAACCTGTTTCCATAAATTTTGTGGAAAACATTTACTACAGAATTAATTGTTGGTCAACTATCTACGATAACATAATTGATCTAAGGTTCATTATGTCCACCATCTTGTCAATGATGATCAATATTATATTGAACAAGTTTCTCTTCTTAAACTGCTTAAAGTGCTGATGAAGTGAACCATCGATTTTTATGAAGAGGCCTTAAATAAATATGATTTCGAAGATACGAATATTTGAATTTAAATGGTGTAAACCATTTTGAAAACTCACTCTGGTAAAATGTATCTCGATTTAAAATTGGTTGTGAACAAATTAATGTTCAAGGACAATCAAATATTTATGAGTCTTTTATTATTCTAAAACTAAACGGACTAAACGGAGAAGGAAAGTGTTTTTGTCGAAAAAACTCGTGTTGATTTGAGAGCACTAAAAAATCTAGTTTTTTTATAAATTCCAATACCCAGTGCCGTATATTTTAGATTTTTTAAACGATTTCGATTGTGTGTAATCATCAAAAATAAAATTATTTTCCTTAAGAACGAATCGATAAAAGCTAAAAAAAATACACAGTTATGTAGGGAATTGAAGGACCTTTCAAAAGATGTATCACTTGACCCCCCCTTGCCATTTGAATTTTTTGAGGGGGTGGTCGTGTAGGATAGAGGGATGATGATAGGTATACCAGTATTACATTAAAATATGTCCCCCTTGGAAACAAGGTCGACGTGTTTCAACAATTTTTCAAACAATTTTTATCTCCAAAGTTATTCAGTGTGCCTACTTTTGGTTGGGACACCCTGTATATTACCCCTGCCAAGTTTAAGACTTACATCTTGAAAACTCTGGAAACTATGGCTTGTCTAATGATTTCGTTGACACCTGGTATATATCGCAAAGTAGCAGCAAAATGAATGACCTGTGTTTTGTGAAGACATTTTTCTTGATACAAATTAAGAAATATCCAAAATTTAGACGACACAGGTAACTTTATACAACCACGTAAGCAGCATATGAGAATTACATCCAAAAATTGACCTAGTGTTTCGCTACCATAGGTGAGACAATGGTCCAAGATTCTTATCGAATTTACCACCATTTTCAAAAGCACACAGTGTAGCTCTTTTGGGACAATAGTATATAAGCGTACACTCCGAAACATTTGAACCAAACGGTCTCTTATAATATTGGCCGCCGTTTGCGAAATTATAAATTAAAGCGCCTGGACTATATCGAACATTTATCAATAATACTCATGATGTAATTTAAATTGATAACTTATTTAGACGTCCATTCATTGCAGTATAATTTTACGCTATGAATATTTAAACATAATAGTATTAACGCTTCATAGGAGATAACAAGGTTTTAAATAAATAGTGACTAATAAATTGTCTTAATTAACGAAGCTAATTGATTATAAACTAAATTTTCTATGAAAAATAAAATTACGAACTACAAGATAAATTTTGCAAAACAAAAACACCGGCAAACACTTTATCAGTTTCTCAACATAGGATTCTGGAAATGATAAATGCGTAGTTGTTTTCAATAATTATCAAATATATACTGTTTGACATTGAAATTGCAACACCCAGTCACAGTATAACCAGTAGATTATTTCAGCTCTGGAATCTCGAATGCAGGTGGTTGCGTCACAGTCGTAATATTTTACAAGGATACCATGGGTGTACGAAGCAAATTTAGCCTTGTTGATTAATTAATAAAATAAATAATTATTAGTTAGGAAAGAGATTATGGGTTTTTAATGTTTGTGCAGCCAGGTGTATATATTTCACTTTTTGACATTTTATATGGTTAAACTAAAAAATCTGTAGCTTCCCTAGATAAATGAAATAAAATACACAATAGGCATAATATTTTATTATTATTAATTAAATAATGAATGCTAAACCTTTCTTAGCTTACCAAATAAAATAACTAGGTATAAAAAAAGCAAATGAATCATTGATAATTCCAAATTATTAATATGTGTTTCGTTTGCCAGTTTTAAAATTTCTATTAATAAATTTAAGACTGTAAAATATGTTCGTATTTTTTACTTAAAGCACTTATTCTCAATAATTTAGATAAACTGCCGATACACCGCGCTTCTACTCACATGATGTGGTGTGGAAGTAAAATATTTTACTTTCAATTTACATTATTAAAATTAACGTGTTATTCTTGCTTTTGTAAAACAATAACTCCTATACTAAAATCAATAGATTATTGTAACCATTTTTTCATGAGGAAATATGAGTAAAATATTCCATAACTATTGCAATAAATGTTAATTTTACATTTACTCGAAAATATTGACAAGAAGGAAAAGTGCGAATGTTTGTTTTTTGATATGTCTAGAGCATTTGACACAGTGAACCACGAAATGCTGCTCAGCAAATTGAATGCCCATGGTATAAGAGGGGTACCTAATTCGTGGATTGAATCTTATTTTAGTAATCGTACTCAGAGAGTAATATTAAAAGTTGATGGCAAATCACATCAATCTGATGATAAATTAGTTCCAACTGGTGTTCCTCAAGGCAGTACCCTAGGCCCAATTCATTTCCTGATTTTCATCAATGACCTTTGCAACTATTGAAAGTGTGAATGGGTTTCACGTTATTCAATTTGCTGATGATGTGGCAGTTGCATCTGTGGCAAACAATGTTCCAGATCTATCGCGAAACATTTATATCTCAGTAATGGACAGATATTGTAATGACTTTGGTTTGAAACTTAACGGGTCAAAAACTCAAATGTTAATGTTTACCCATATTACTCCTGATTTTAGTTTATCTAAAATTTATCATTTATCTATAAAAAATAGTGACTAAGTAACATTGTTAGGTATATTAGTGGATCATAACTTAAATTGGTTTGATCATATTGACTATTTAATAAAAAAATGTCTATCAGTAGCTATGTTCTTTGGCAGCTTCACTCTTATGTTAATTTCGATGTGCTTAAATTGTATTACTGTGGACATGTGCAATCATCATTAAATTATGGCATATGATGCTGGGGCAATTCTAGTAGAATGAACGATTTGTTTATAATGCAAAAAAAAATCACCAGAACCATGATGTTCAAGCATTCTACCTATTCCTGTAGGGACCTGTTTCCCTCTCTCAATATACTTACGCTACAATCTTTATACATCTTATCATGTTGTCTATTTGTTAAATCTAATATTAATAAGTTCACTTTGTTTACAGATCGTAACATAAACTACAGTCTAAGAGGTACCAATAACATTCTGTTACCAAAACATAAATTGTCTGTTGTTGCTTATGGTGTAACTATTATGTCCATTAAAATATACAATCATCTACCCAACTACCTGATAGAAATATCTTGGTTAAAGTTATTTAAATCAAAATTAATAAAATTGTTGGTACAACATTCCTTTTACACTTCAAAAGAATTTTTTTGTGCCACCCTGTAACACTGGCATCGACAATTATTTACTTTTTATTTTTCACACAACAATAATATTATGCTTTTACACTTTTATACTTTTGTAGTTTGTTTTTATATGACCACAGTTTGTTCTTATACTGCATGTGTTTGTTCATATACATATTTTTTGTTTATATATATATATATATTTTTCCTTTCTTTATTTATGAACAGTTTTATATTATTTGTTATACATATTTTATATTTTGTAACTGTTTTTTAGATTTTTTATTGACTTAGGTTAGCGATAACTTTTTTTTTCTGATAACTTCTTACTAATTTTGACGTTTTTCTATACATGTAATGCATGTCTACTGAAAAAATAAAGAGATTATTTATTTATTTAATTATTTATTTATTTATTATTTCGCTAATATACACTCACAAGAAAAGTCTAGGGATTTTTTACAAAATTATACAAGACATAAAAACACATTTGCTTGTTTCTCTTTTCTATATCAATTAAAAAAAATACGTATATTTATAAAAATGTCCCTAGACTTTTCTTGTGAGGACATAAAAGAAATCATTGTTTGTGTAGTTTATCATTTTATACGTATTATAGGATGTATACAGGGTGTTCTAACATAAATGACATTCTAAATAGGTCTTTTACTATCAAAGAAGAAACAATCGTAATGGAAGAGAATAGCCCTTAATAAATGCAAACCACTTAACGGATGGTCAATATAAATTTAAGGATTCCAAACAACTTATATACAGGGTGTCCCATAATTAAGTGCCTCTATTCAAGAGAGTAATAGAACTATAAAAAACAAGTTGAGCTTTGTATATAAACATATGCCTTAAGTCAGTTTATAAATAAAAGTGCGGAATTATTTTTGTAGAGGTATGTAGTTGCCTATCGATTATTGTATACATATCCTGCATTGCAATATTTAAGTACAAATAACTTTAAAACGACAGCTTGTATCGACATTTAATAAGAGAACCTCTTTTATTCAGTTTTTAACCTAGCGTTTCTTTCCTCTATAAACGTGTAAAAAAATAAGACAAAGAGTTATGGTGAAAATTCACCCCCACCCTCTTTGTAAAAGAACTCCAACAAATCATGATATGTAGATAAAAATTTAACAAAATATGTAACATTGTAAAATTAATCATGGTCCAAATTTACGAATTTATAGGCAAATAACTATATTGTACTTACCCCCTTTAAGGGATTGTAGCTCCCTTATGAACTAACTTAAGGCAACTGTTTATATACAAAACTCAACTTATTTTTTATAGTCCTATTACCCCCTTGAAAGAAGGTATTTAATTATGGTTAATGCTTTAACTTTATTTAACCCTTTCACCCCGTACATGGATCACAAATAATAGACCCCCAAGATACGTTGTGTTAAAAATAATCGCCTATATATTGCATTACATAAATCTAATAACAACATCTATTTTGTGGTCGTTTTAAAACGCATGTTGGGAAACACTAGACTTATCTGTTCTACCATATTTGAGATGGGCCATATGCTCTTTGAATCTAGTTTGAATTGAACGTCTAGTTTGTCCAACATACTTTTCATTATGTTCTTACAGCTAATTTCGTATATCCCCGACTTTTCGTTTGTTTCAATTTTGTTTTGTTTTGTGTCTGATGGATTGACTAAAACTTGTAGTTTATTTCCAGGTGAATGAACCACTGTCATACATATATGTCTTTAAAAATCTTACCAACACCAGGGATGAATCGAGGATCGAATAGAATCGATATAAATTTCGAATTTTTTCTTTCATTTTGAAAATTCGTGGAATTTCGAAGTGTCTTTAAATTTACGTTTCGTAATTATTTTATCAATTAAACTTACAGTGTATCTATTACTCGCAGCTACATCCTTAATCAATTCCTTTTCTTTTTCAAACCTCTCCTTATTGCGAGGCTTAATAAGATATGAACTACAAAATTAAAACTCGCCATTTTATGTTGAGCACAATAGTGAGAGTCCTTAGAGATATATCTTAGAGTACTGGTATATTTTCTCTATATATCAAATTCTAATTTAGTTTCACAATTTCTAATTAATAATACATGGTAGTTGTCCAGAGTTTTCAATTTCATATGTGAACTTAACTGACGCGAAATGTTTAATTTAGAAACAAAGTTGTCAGTATCAGTGATTTAGTATCAAACACTACAAAAATATCATCCACATACCTAAGCCTAACCCTGGGGAAATACTCGAATTCTTCTTTTACATCTGTTTCGAATCTATTCATGAAGAGACTGGCAATGAATGGTGGCAAAGACTTACCCATTGCTGTTCCTTCATGTTGTTCAACGTAATTATTGTTAAATCGAAAGTAATTTTGTTTCATGCAATGTCTCTTTTGAAATACTTTGGTATTATAATTTTCATTTTACTTTTATAAATAAATTAAAATTGTATACAAAATAAATGTTCCATCCCATTTTACGTCTCTTTATCTCAAATTATTACCTCGTAAATATAAGATCTGAGATATTAAAATTTCCTACGCGCCAAAAGTTAGCACCAAGACCTTGATTATACAACATTGGTAATTATTGGAACTATTGACTGTCTTTTTTTTATCTTTCTCAATATATCCGTATTTTTCATTTCCAAAATTAACATAATTCACATAAAAAGAATTTAGTAAAAGAAAATATAGATAGAATGCAACTTTACACCTATTATATCCATTATTATTGCCAGTACTTTTAACTTACAAGAAAAATAACATCATTACTACTGAAGAACTAACTTGTGTTTGTAAACTATTCCTATCATTTTATCAACAGGTCATTTTATATGTACTTACTGAGTTTTATTAATCACTATAAGACAAATGCAAACAAGTATACATTTATTTATTCGGAACCATCAGGTATTTTACATCAAAAAGCTTTGTTTAACGAAGATTGTTTCGATACTCTCATTTTTCAATATATTAATGGATTACAAGCTGCGATTTATCGTTTGTTTGCGAAATTAATGAGATTTGTTTTGTCTAAGCTATTTTAATTATTTATAAACATCACTGACCTTAAATAAATCTTAACATTTTTTGTTGAATTTTTTATGTATTTTTATTAAACTTAATACAAAACATGACAATTAATTCGTCAATGTGCAGTAGCCCCAACAAATCAACATTGACGTATGAAAAAATATCGAACGAATTAAACAAATTGGTACTTACGGTATGTAAATTGGACAGACTGAAAGGAATTTTTGGAAAAAGGAATACAGAACGTAAAAGAAGTTATGAAAATAAAATGAACCGCTGTAAATTACTTGGGGATCAGAACTTCCTCACCGTAGTAAAACTCGACTTGTGATAAAAATTTTCAAAATTTTTTTCACGAATACATAACTTCCTCACTGAGGGGTGATTATGTAAAACAAGGATCAATATGTTCTAATCATTTAGTTGAAAAAAAAATCATTCATTTGGGTTGAAATTATCACTACTAAAATTGTTAGAAGTTATCAAATTAAAAATTATTGATATTTTAAACAATCAGCTTGAAACTAATTACCTCTAAGTTATACGGGTGTCCCAGATTTTAACGGACATACTCTAGTGGAAAATAGAGCACACTCAGCTGAGTTCAAAACAGTCCTATACTTACCGTTGAATGTGAACCGTTTTTGAGGTTTTTGACCAGAACTTTAGTCCGCCATATTTTTGAAATGACTGCACATATTTAGATAAAATTTGGTATACATATTATACTCTTTTAGATTAATAAGTAGCTTAAGTCATTTTGGAAAAAATTCCAGGACCGACTTCCATTTTTTAATATGGCTGTTAGGGTCGGTAACATCACACTGTATATTATTTTAGTAAACTTTTAAAAAAGCCTATGGACCAGATTATGAAATAATGTCATAATATTTGATGACACGTTTATGGTTATTCTTCAATAAATTTTCAAAAGTATTGAAAGACCAAATTTGACATTCTACAAATAATACAATCCAGTTGCTAACATCATTATTTTATTAATTTTAGCTAAATACCCCGCAGAAGATGTTGTTATTTGTTTTTTGATTTGACAATTAGTGTTTCTTAGCTTTTCTTAGTTTAAATTTCATCCAAAATAATACACATTCCATTTCTTTCATGAAGGAAAAATAATGTAAGTGAAGAGGCTTAAATTAACAGGCACAATTTAAAAGAATATTAAACACCTTTTGCAAATAATTAAAACTATAATACATTTTCGAGAACGTTTTAATATGTTTTTCACTGATCTATCAATCACTTTCGGGTTATTTCTAATGTCATCACATACAGTAATAATTTTTTCTAAAAGCTCTTCATTGTACACCTCTGACTTGAGATGACCCCATAAAAAATAATCCAGAGGTGTAAGATCAGGAGACCTTGGTGGCCAGTTTACCGGACCTCCGCGACCAATCCATCTGTTGCTGGTTCAGACGATCCCGGGCCGGTACAGAAAAATGGGGTCCAGCACCATCGTGCTGAAACCACAAACCCCTAGTATTGATGCCTTCTAATAAATCTGGCAAGATATCTCTAAGGAAGTTTAAATAAACTTCACCAGTTAGTCTTTCTTCAAAAATGTGGGGACTTATTAGATGATTATTGTAAATACCACACCACACATTAATATTAAATCTGTATTGGGAATGTTTCTGAATCACTGTATGTGAATTTTCGCTTGCCCAAACATACTGATTTCTACAGTTGTTAATTCCGTCACGTGTGAATTGGGCTTCATCCGAATAGAACTCTTGATATTGTTCTTCTGTGAGCCAAAATCCACCTACAGAATGTTAAACGGGGAACATCGTTGCCGTCTTCTAGACGTTGAACTGTTTCAACATGAAATGGATACAAATTTTCCTTCTTTAATGTTCGTCATACTGTTGTCTTAGATACTGCTAACTCATTACTTATTTTTCTAACACTTATGGATGGATTATTTTCCACAACCTGTAATATTTGTTCTTATTGTAGAAAAGCTCTGGGAACATGTTCATGCTTTGTCATTGACGGAAATTGTCCATGTTCCCTATTAAATTGGTATACCTCTGAAAATGTTTTATGATCTGGTACACGGCGATTTGGAAAACGCCTTTGATACTCTCTTTTTGCAGCTCTCCCATTTCCGTCGCAAAAGCCATACACAAAAATAATTTCCGCATAATCTTCATTACTAAATTGAAACGGCGTCTTAAAATTTTTAGTTTTATAACTGATTTTTTTATCACTTATTCTAATAATTACTAAGAGCGAACAGCAATTCTTATTTGTAAAATTACACATTTGACATGTGCCTTGGGATTTTTAATGCAACAATGTCATGTGTTAATCGCATCGCTTTATTACTTATTTTTTATTCGTGAAATAAATGAAATGTGCTTTATTTTGGAAGGAAAATACTGTCGAAACAAAACCAAATAACAACCTCTTCTGCGGGGTATTTAGCTAAAATTAATAAAATAATGATGTTAACAACTGGATTGTGTTATTTGTAGAAGGTCAGATTTGGTCTTTCAATACTTTTGAAAATTTATTGAAGAATAGCCATAAACGTGTCATCAATTATTATGACATTATTTCATAAACTGGTTCATAGGCTTTTTAAAAGTTTACTAACATTTACCAAAAAATAATATATAGTGTGATGTTAACGACCCTAAGAGCCATATTAAAAAAATGGAGGTCAGTCCTGGAATTTTTCCAAAATTACTTAAGCTATTTATTAACCTAAAAGAGTATAATATGTATACCAAATTTTATCTAAATATGTGCAGTCAATTCAAAAATATGGCGGACTAAAATTCTGGTCAAAAACCATAAAACACCCCCGTATCTCAAAAACGGTTCACATTCAACGGTAAGTATAAGGGTGATTTGAACTCAGCTGAATGTGCTCTACCTTCCACTAGAGTATGTACGTTTAAATCTGGGACACCCTGTATAAATGTCCATGTTCTGTATTCAGTAATTTAGTCTTGTAGTTACCATCTAACAAAGCCATTGTATGACGACATAAAAATTTGTGATAACCAAACATACAAGTTTATTTTTGTGCTCAGTTCAACAATGAATCGTGCAGTTAAACTAATGTTATTAATAAATTAAAGCGCCTTTTTATATGACGAAAATGTTTACCCACATGATCGTTTAAAACTATCGCTGTTTTTTTCAATATTTCAATGTCTTAAAACTCTACTAGTGATAATTTTATTTCTTTAATTTTTATATATAAAATATAATAATTGTCCAATTAAAGTGGTAATTTCTTCCCCAAACTCATTAGAATGGGTAATTTTTTGTCATTGCAATTTGGTGTTCTGATACTCTTGTCGTAAAGGTTTGTCTTATATCAAGTTTGGTAAAGAAAGAAATAACTGGAGTCCATAAACTGAACTGTGGTACTTGCCAATTTTACTGCAATTACATTAGAATTAAAATAAATTAAAATTTATGTTGTGACATATTTTAAATTTAACAGAACAATTTTACCATGTATGGTAGTTCTGAGAAATAAAAAACCCTAATTGTATATAATAAAATATTTATTAAATCAGTTAAAATAAAGAAAGAAAAACATAACATTATAAATATTTGTTATAAGGCAAAACATTAGTGTGGCATGTATTTAACTAAATAGATAAAGTGTAATATTTTATTTTAATGAAACAGGTGCATAAATATAAATGCTATATTACACACACGTTTTTAATGATGTTATAAATTAGTAAAGCATATCCCAAAAATAAACAGGTAATAAAATTAAGACATCACATAACTAAACCATTCTTGTAATAACTTCACATTCTCATAGGAGGCCAAATAAAGTTAAAGTTTATTTTTAGTGATAACAAGATACACCTCACAACATATATAAATAAATATACTAATTTGAATAAATACCTCAACATATAGTATTAGTTAAGTAATTTTTACATAAAATGTAACAACAATGTGACAAAAAATTAATTCAATTTTCAATAAGAAACAACAAATAAAGAAAAAAGATATTCAATAAGCTGCCTTACCGTGATACTTTATGCACTCATTTACTCGATAAGGTACACTTTCTATCAGATGATCAATGTCGCATTAGAATATCTCACTTATTTTAAGCTTCTTTTACATGAAACTGAAGATCATTAACACTTTCTGAGGGTGGGGTAAATTACCCGGTCTTGTCCCAATCATGTCCCAGACATGTTCGGTCGGTGAAAGATCGGGTGAACGTCCAGCGTATGGAAGTACATTCCAATTAGCTTATTCCAAAAACTGTGTAGTAAATTTTGCCGTGTGGAGACAGACATTATCTTGTTGAAAAAATTGGATTAATCAAACCCCGAAGATATGACACTGCAACAGGTTCTAACACATTAGTTACGTAACTGGCCGCGTTAAAATTAAATGTGACCTACTGCCAAAACATCAACAAATCATCATTCCGCCAGTATGACGTTCAACAAATAGCTGGAAATTCCTTCATTCCCCACGGAAACGTCGTATCCTCCTTCGTCCACCATGGGACAACAACCGAAATAGGGACTTGTCATTAAAGACTACATGATGCCATGCACCACTACAAGATTTTACAGAAAATGTATTACCCGCATTTAAACTTCTCAACTAATTGCTTGCTGTGGAACTGCAACAGCCTAATTAACAGAGCCAATGAGCTCAAAAACTTTCTTTTATTAACAAAATAGACATAGTTCTACTGACTGATACGAACCTAAAAACAAAGCATAAAATTAAATCTAACAATTATTTTATTTACAGAGCCGACATCACTGGGCGGATAGGTGGAGGCGTGGCTATCCTAGTGAAGAAGGACGCTCCCCACATCCCGGCCCCCCGACAGACACCAACATCGAAAACATAAGTATAGAGTTCGGAAATGGTACCAGCTTGACGGTGGCCTACAACCCTCCCAGAAACCGAATCACTAACAGAGAACTAGATTTGCAGTCGTATCGACCAACACACTCAGACACTTCCCAGGAAACAACTAACAGCACACCAACATATATCGACATTACTTTAAACAAAAACTATTTGCACGACATAGACCCGGTTTCACGCCCGGAACTTCCAGTCTTCTCGATGTCGATCAGAATATTTTACACAGAAATGTTTTTAACTACAAAACGGCTAACTGGGATAAATACAAAAACCTCATGAATAATTTCATACAAATCAACGCATATATTCATACAAATTTACAACTCGACACTGAAATAGAAACACTCACAAAAACATTCATACAGCTCAAAGAAAATCGATCAAACAACTCAAAGTAGGCCCGCGTGAGGCAAAATCCCAGTTAGCCTAAAAAACTTAATAATTTTTAAAAATAGGGTACGCCGTAAATGGCAAACAAATCATAGACCAATCGACAAGAGAAGACTGAAAAATTTACAACAAAATGTTACAGATAAACCAGTAGAACACAAAAATGCAGACTGGAACGAAAAGGTGGCCAAGCTCACGGTGAAGGACAATTCACTGTGGGTAATGTATAAAATGTTGAAAAGGGATAATAATAATAAAAGGTGTTCTGTGTTATGAAATGGATTTCTGGAGATAATTTGATTATTAACAATATTTACCGGTTGTAATGTATTCAAAATAGTTTTAATATAGTTTCTATTAGGCTAGTTATTAATTGTGAAATAATATCATAGTGCATTATGAATTTAAATGTTATTTTATAAATAGATAATATCAAGAGAATCTGAATTTTTATTTATAATATGCTTACTTATTCATTTTTAAATGATAATAGGATTTAATGTAGCTTAATTGTAATTGAATTTTATTTGTATTATATAAAATTTTCGGTTCAGCGCAGCGTTTTAAACAATTTGGCAATCAGCTCTCAATTTACTAAATAACTAGAATGTTCGTGGTTTTGTTAATTAAATAGTTTCGTATGAAATGAAAATTTTATAAATATTTCCCTGCCCATTCATTTACTATTGTAATTACGAACAAATCATTACTAAACATGAAAAAGACAATTTTAAATAATTTGCAATCAGCTTCATCATCGACCTGTTTAAATGGCAGAAAAGCAAAAAATGTTTACTTTACAAAATTTATTAATAATACATAATTGACATAATTGAAATTGGCGTCCTTGAAACAACTTTGTTTTTCCTAAACAAATGTCGGAACAGGGCCAAGGACAAGGAAAATGCTACGTTACCTAATCAATATAAACTGTAGGTGAGAGGAGGAGATACCGATCCTGGGTCTCCCCTATCACTTGATGTTGAACTCCCCTCAACGACCACGTGTCAATAGTTGTTGACCTCGACCTTGCACAAGCTTCCGGTCTCTTCCACCATTGAATCTTGAAACGACCACACTACGGCCAGATGATCAACAGATATTGATCTTGACATTCCACGGGAGTCGTGCCGGCGCATTAACTACAGCCACTCCCCACATCCTGTAGGGTTAATGGCTGTAGATACCAGAATCATGTGCCCTAAGCAGACGGAGAATGACTGCCTTCTGCATTTGGCCTGCCAGTTACTCGGCTGATTTTTGGCAGGCTGTTATGATCTTCAGTTCCATTTTTACCGAGTAGCCTGGCTACAGCACTTGAAGCTCGTACCGGAGATCGCGATATTTGGTCCGTTTTTCCTCCTCCTTCAAGGTGATGTTTTTCTCTGCAGGTGCCGAGAACTCGATGACATACATCACCTTGAGTTGATGGTCGATGAGGACTATGTCAGGCTTGTGGCTTGGATTAGCCTGACCGTCGGGAACGAGTAGTTCCAGTAAATCCGGAATTTCTTGTTCTCGACAACGTACTCAATATCTCCGAGGCTGTAAGGCAGCACTGGTGTCTGGTCTACCCCGTACGAGTGTCTTAGATGGTGGTATATATATATATATATATATATATATATATATATATATATATATATATATATATATATATATATATATATATATATATATATATATGTATATTTATTATTATTATTAGTAATTTGACCACTTCCCATTGCCCGGGAAATAGCAATAAATTACATTTAAATTTAAGATTCAGACCATGTAAATGAATTTTCTCAATACTAACCTTTTACAAACAATAACATTAAAGTTAGTTTCCAGAAAAATAGAAGCAAGTTTTCTTAAAGCCGGCTGGAGGACAGACGGATGAACAGTCAGACAAACATACACATTAAAGACATAATCTCGATCTTATTACATGTCAATTCTCATAAAATATGCAGGTTAATAATTCTACGTAGAACTATTAAAACGATTCCTCTGTAAACATCAATTCTGTAGGAATATGCAAATTTCTGTTGTAAAAGTAATAGCATACGTAGCATCACATAGTTCCTAATTAATTTAAATTTGATTCTTAGTACCTGTAGACCTACAAACGTCTAAGTTATGCAGTTAAATGGGTTAACCCCAATTGGATGGCACCAGATATAAAGTCCTGAAATGAGTTAACATGATTGTAGCGATAAGAAACGTCTGTTTTATCTGCGTAGGTGTTAGGAATGTTTGCATTCTGTTAATTCTCTTGGTGGAAACAATTAGGACAACTGGAAAATATTAATCTTGTCGCCAATTTAGGTGATTATTATAATTTTAACAGATATCTGATATGACTTGCTCATAACTTCATTATGCAAAAGTACAGTATAAAAGCAATCGCTTCTATGAAATTGTGTAAACTAACACGAGCGCTGTTTAGAAGAGATCAGTAAGGGCATTTGTCTTCCCCTGAAAATTTTAGAAAATGAAGTGCATAGGAAAAAATATTTACTGTAACAAATATAACAAAAACAATTATTTTAATTATAACAAATACATAACTATGTTATGTAACGACGCTTTATATTTACGGTTAGACAGAAGACCTACCTGCACCGATTAGCTTTTATGCGAGGAATATAGCCTAAGATTGCATATGATAAAATACCTTACCTTGTGATTATTTTGGTGTGTTCGGTAACAACCAATATTAATGCAAAGAGGGCTAAAAGTATTGGTGAATGTAACACTAACAGTATAACACACATCTTACTAGCAGTCACAGGAGTAAAAGTATGCTAGTAATATTAATGCACCCCACTAAAACATTTGCCACCTTTCAGCCGCAAGTATTGGTGGTTTTGTTCATGCTAATCCAGACGTATTTGTCATTCACTCATTTTTTTTTTTTGTTTAGTATCTCTATGATAAATATTTTTTTCTTATTTTTTTCTTTTGTAAAAAATTGAACGAACCTTCATTGTCCTTAATTTCGCACTGTTTACATGTCTACGTATTGTTCACATGTAATTGTATTACGTATTATTCACATAGACGTTTTATAAATACTACGTAATTAGAGTGTATTCCAATAACTTCAAAGTCATTGGTGTATTCATTTTCAACATTGGGCATAAACACGCAATTCGCCTATATCTATCTCTGAATTTGATAAAATCCTTTAATTATTTATTCTCATTTTTATAAAGAAAGCATATCTATTGCATAGTGCATAAGAATATTTTATTATTTCATATTGTACGGGAATGTTTCATTTGGTGTTTGGAATATAATATTATATCTAGGTACATATAAGTTGGCTTTGAGATATATCACTGCCTTCCGATCTCTAGAATAAAGAACTGTAACTCTATGCCAAACCAGCGCATTCTAGTTTCACGGCTCCCAGTCGAATATAATCTAATAAAAGAACACTCAACGTAAATTCTAAGGGAAGCACATCACTTCACATACATTTTATTTTTTTTTCTATGGACAATGCAGTCACTTCAACCAAAAACACAGCTCCTGTCCCCTTCATGTCTCAGCTTCGTTTGCCCTCCTGATGGTGTTTTACTAACTAGCATCTCCGGCCAGATCGTTGCACTTTCGTTCCTGGGCAAAAGGGAGTACTTTTACTCTTTGATTATGATATGAAGAATAAATATAGTTAATATATACCTAATTCTGTAGTAATAAAATAACAACGCAACAGCTCAAAAATTACTTGTTGCAAATGTATTTAACAGTAGCAATAATTTTCCTTTCCCAAAAAAATTAACGGGGAATGACATAAATTGATTGGTTTTTTGTAGGAATACAGTGAGATCAATTAAATACACGTTGTAAACTAATAACATTATTATCGCGAAGGAACGCGTGGGGCAGGACCGAAAGTGTATCTATCTAGACGGGGACGCTAGTGTTTTACTATTGCAACCGCTTGTCATTTTCGTGATATAATTGCCAGGCAATTACATCAATTCCCTTGCTTGACTTTCGTAGCCAGAGGAAGCGCAGTTTTGAAGAGATCTAAGGTGTCAAGAATAGGCGTACTTATTTAAATTTGTTAAATGTATGCAAATAACAAAACGTGACTTAATTCAACAAATACTAAAAAAACGGAGTAGCCCGTAGTAATGCTAGTACACCAATTCTCTTCAATAATGTAGCAAAATTTTAAAGTTTAACTGAGGACGCAGCTGATGAGAAATTGAGGCGGTACAGATATATGCTTTAATTCTTGTCTCTGACTTAACTAACCATTTGTTATTAAACGGTAGATACCCAAACTCTGTAGTACTCGATTTTCTTGAGTTTGTAGTTAATAATCAAATATCAAGAGGTCTATTCATTTGTTTTATTCAAGTTGGACTATACTGTACTGGTACTGCGTAATGTAACCCCATATATTGCATAGTATTTCATCTGCACTATCCCAATTAAAGTATATGTACTTACTCCGTTGTCAGAGTGAATAGCAAACCTGACAATTTTATTTTTATTCGATAATGTTTCAGTAAAAGAAACAGATGTCTAAGAGATAGATAAGGAATAATATCCAAAGATGTAGTAGTTTAATGATGAATTCTGAATATTAAGTTATCCCGGGCAGTCTGAGTTTACAGCTAATAGTATCTATAATTTGGCAATCAACCTAATGTTTTATTTATTCTATTTTACGATGTACAGTTCTTATCTGACTTTATTAGAGCATCTGAATACTACCTTCATATTATGGTAATGTAGAGATGCTTTCAGATAATCTTTCCGATAATCTTCTGTAGAGAAATATATTTTAATTTATTTCAACCTTAAATTAAATACATGAATGGTTATGTTAATTGTCGGAAACTTTTTCTTTAACGACACACTAAGATTACCTTCATTTTTATTATGGTATCGATTTATCGCTCGATGATTCTTATAATATAACCAATTAAATTAGGAAATTTGTCTTAAACAGTCAAACTTACGGCCTCTTATTATTGTGTCCCCTTTGTTTGAGATGATATGAACTTATTTTCATTGAGAAAATATGTAATTTTACCATTGGAAAACCTATACAGCAGCAGCAAATTTGTATTATTTTGTTATTTTGTTTTGAACAGATTTATCAGATTATCAGAATTATTTCAAGCCGTTCTCAAACTGCTGACAGTTAACGGCTTGGCAGTGTCCTAATCTATGAACAAAGGCATTTTGTACATTGTGAATACTTCTTGTGCCTCTTTCCGCAGGACTCTGTTTCAGTCAGTGTCTGTATGAAGTTATATCGAATTACTGGTAAAGTTTAACTTGAAATTTATTTATATTAGCAAAATCGAACCGGAGGTTATAAAATACACACCCTGTGAAATCGCAAACACGTAACATGAACCAGCATTATGAGCAAAACCGCTTAAAATCCTAAGCATATGCGCTTTTGCAAAATGTTCTTTCACGGAATTGTCCATTACAGACACGCGTTACATCTTTATAACGAGAATTTCATGTATGACTCGTGAAGTTGCCGAACAATAAATCATAATTACTCGCCGAGAGCACAGCTATTAAAAAAGATTCCTCAGACGGCATCTTTGGGAAGCTTAGCATTCATCATTCCTTCTTATTATTCACACCCAACAAATCACCGCTAGTCCAAATAAAATTATTAAAAAATAACAGAAGATTTCTATAAAGTAGTCAGTCGTATTATAAAAAATTCTGAGGACTGTCTACCTGCTACCTTTTATTTAAATACTAATGATGTAATTTTAATAAACGCTTTACCACAGACAACTAACTGGCCTTAAACATCGTTAAAATTTATTTTTAGGATAATTCTTCATGTCAGATTACAGCTAACGATTTTTACTGGCGAGACTGATTTTCTGAATAAAATAACTAAAGCTTAATCTGGCGACATGAGCCTAATTACGATGATATTAACTTTCATGTAACTTAGAATGTATTTTATATAAATTCTAAATAAAGAAGCGACAAATTGATGTTTTTGTTGGAATGAGACGTTATTCCACACCACAAGTTATTGGATAATCCTAAAAAAAAACACAGTATATTAAGAAAAAAATCATCCTAAAACCTATATAAAAAAGTGGAAATAAATGCCCAGTAGAAAGGTATTGGTCAATACACTTATTTCCAATACAGCGTCTTTGTTTCGTCTAATCTTGCCTTGACATCCAAAACAAGACCAAGATTTACTCAAAGATAAGACGAGGCATCTTATACCAATATCAAAAACCAAGAATAAATTAAATTTAGAAATATTACGCTTGCATTAAACAGATGACTCGGTCTACTTTTGACAATAATTTGGTGGTGGACATCAATAATATTTCATTTTGAAAGAAAACAAATGAAGGTAAAAAAATGTATTTACTTTTAAAGATTACGATGAACTGCAAACTACACATATCAATATTTTAAAATCAAACAGACCTAGCTTAACAATATTATTGTATAAGAAGGAAATTCTAATAAAAAGTCATAAAACCAAACAATAAAACAACAACAAAGAAATTATGGTAATGTATGTAAAGTTCAATATGTTCACCATTCAATTCATGTCAAGTGTATTCTTTCTCCAAGTTCCCTGATTGCGTTCTCCATTTGAAGAGGAGTTGAATTTATGGCTATTGTAATTCGATCTCTAAGATGACACATGACACACCAGGTATCATGTAACCTTGCTCGCAGGTTCTCTGCTCTCGTAGCAGATCAGCAAGTCATCCCTTAGTTCCCTAGTCCACTTAAAACGTCCATATGCATTACGTGTGTCGTCAATTTTTCGGTGGGGCACCTTCAAACTGTCTCTGACCCCCATCTAGTTGGGGTCGATCATAAGGAGCCCTTCCTCTGCATGTCGTTGGAACCAGCGGCCAACATCTGTCAGGCTGAATTGCCTCTGCCTGTCTAGGTGCAGCACGTGGAGTGGAGGTTGCCGGTCAGAATTTTGCACCCCTAAATATTTTTTATTATTTTTATTATTATTATTATTTATTATTGACAGTGGCACTGATTTTGCAAGTAAAAAACTTAACTAGATTAAAATAATTTAAAAGATTGAAATACAGCATTTAAAACTTTTTGGGTATTCCTATTTTATTTAACATTATTAATATAATAATATTGTTACTACTATTCTTTTGCAATTAGGTTGTTGCACGAAGTCAAATTTTTAGTAGAATCTGTGTTAAACAATTACATTTCTTCTTAAAAAATCATTAGAAACATATGAAAGATGAAATTAAAAT
The DNA here is from genome assembly GCA_029963845.1 of Rhamnusium bicolor. Taxonomy (NCBI): domain Eukaryota; kingdom Metazoa; phylum Arthropoda; class Insecta; order Coleoptera; family Cerambycidae; genus Rhamnusium; species Rhamnusium bicolor. Next base: position 11,294 of record JANEYF010005222.1, on the reverse strand, counting down.
CTTATACTATTACAATATCAATTAATAAAATACATGCATATCAAACGCCGATGACATCACATCGGGAGTCTACAGAGAAGTTAATCACAAAACAACGAAAAACGGCTGTGAAGTTAGAAACTCGTTGCTAGTGTTGGAGGAAGAAGAAAAACAATTCCTGAAAATCATACAAATGAATAACTCAGGAAGTTACAAAATTTACAATATGTGAAAGTGATGACAGAAAATATGGATAAAAATGTCAACTTTGACAAATTGAGGTATCCAAGGTAAATTCCTAAGATTTATTTATTTAATTTTCGCTAATAAACATTAACAAGAAAACGACACAACTATCAGAAAAAGCTCACACCAAATAGGTACATAGCACTGCTAAGGTTTGTTCTTTAGTGTTGTTAGAATCATGTGATTTTCAAAATATATGAGCAGGTTGTTTTGAAAGCTAACAGAACTTGCAAGCAGATTCTAATAGTCTCTAAGACACAAACAAACAGGAGAAAGGTGCTTTCTTATACAGGAGATTTTCATTTTTTAAATTTTGAGAAAAATGTGAATAAAAAAGAGACTCATTAATTACTTGAGTAGTGGTGAGAGGTATGTGAATCCTCTCATATGGTCCAAATGCTACTATCCGACTGACATCATAGATGTCTCTGGCGGATAGCGACTTGCTAAGCAAGTGCCGAGAGCGGCGACCTCTAGTCCAGGTGGACTAACAACTGTTATTAAATATGATTTGAACGAAACAACTACTCAGTGGGCAAAGACCCCGACCTGCATTGGATTATACCTTCAAAATCAGATAGATCGGTAGCCAATATCATTTGTCAATTCCTAACCAGACATAGACCGGTTTCGCACTTATTAGTTCTCCTCAGTATACCATAGGTTGCGGAACAGACAAATGAGAGAATGAGGAAGGTTTTCACATACCTCTCACCACTACTCAATTTACCTTAGTCAGTATATGACTAGCAGGTTAGCCACTATCATTTGTCTGTTCCATAACCTATGGCATACTGAGGAGAACTAATAAGTTCGAAACCGGTCTGTCTGGTTAGGAATTGACAAATGATATTGGCTACCGATCTATCATGATTTGAGGGTATAATCCAATGCAGGTCGGGAATTTGCCCGCTGAGTAGTTGTTTCGTTCAAATCATATTTAATATCATTAATTACTGTCAATAGACAATGCATATTTATAAAATAGAAATGTAAACTAAATGTATTTGTCTTTTACAAATTTCAACTACTTTCAGATTGCAGATGTAACATTCGCCACAGTCACATCTGGAAATAATATCTTGATATCTTTTAGACAATTTTATAGTCCTAATGAGTAGGATTATGTTTCCTGCTTTGATTTTATTGCTCGAACTCTTGATCTCGAGCAGAAAATCGGTGTGATTTTACTGATTTATAAGCTGATTGCTAAATACAATCACAATGTGATACAATAAATAAACGATATCATCTGTTCTGACACAAATGAACGCATTTTTATGCTATTACTGTTCAAATCTGCTTCTAGCAATACTAACGAACATAACTCTACTTAAATGTCCATTTAACTTTTGAAGATGAGAGATGTGTTATTTATTTCTTTCTCAATAAGATGAAGTTAATTTATGTATTGTCAACTTTTTATTCTTCTTCTGTTCTGCTAAATCACTTCATATCTAACTACCGATATGATGTCACTACCGTTTTCGGGGTACATTCAATTAGCCGAAGTTTAATACTTAATATATTGCGCTTAGAATTTATCTTACAAGTTAAATATATAACTAAATTAATACCTCCACTATCATATTTCACCATTTTTATAAATTCGTCAACAACCGAATTTTTATTCATCCGGAAAATAAATTATTATTTTTATCACTATTATTATTATTAGTATTATTAATTGGATGATGCTTTTCAGGAAAGAGGCATTAATAAGTGTCGCTCGCAGAAGATATAAAGTATGTGAGACGGTTTCCTGTATTCGTGTTGGTTTAATACAGCTGCATCGTTGCATCTGCATCTAATCTTAACAGGTTATAAACAATATAAATCTTCTCTCCACAGCAATAGTGTGGTTGTAATTGCCCACCGCATTGGGTTGGTATATCATGTAGGAACGACATTTGCGATATATTTGTGATACAGTTTCACTTTGCTGTTATTTATATTACGGCATCATAGTTTTTTATTTATGATAGCCTGCTTTCGGTGATGTTCAGTAAAAAAATTTTCTCCTGGGTTTTTATTTGTTCGTAAATAGCCTCGCGCTGCAAGAGATCGATATTTTATGCGAGTAGAATGATTGGCAAATAATAAAGCTTATTTTATTGATACACAGGGCCTAACTTGTATTATTTTGTACACCGGAAAAATAATAATTTGGGTATTTTAGCTTAATAAATTAAAACTATGTAAATTCTTCTCTAAGCGCAAATATTACGCGCAAAACTAATAGACTTCATCTGTCATGACGACATCATGAAGTACACAAGCTATGTTACTTAAAGTTGTAACAAAATCAACATTTTTTTTTAAGTTTGAATATGGTCCTATATTGTGTCAATAAGGACCAATAAATAACACTGAATACTGAATTATATAAATGTTATCTAAGAACCGTCACTTTTTACTAGTTCTCAAAAATTATACAACTTTTTGTATGTATGTACAAATTTTAACAAATATTTTCTTATACATGTTTTCTTAACTGCCTCCCAAGTAATAACCAAGTAAACCCAGAGAGATTTTCAATTTGGTGTTAGAAACAACATGTCAAAAGTTCTATTAGATTTGTCGTAAACAACAAAGAAGATGCAAGAAACGAGATATTACGGTAAAAATACTTATTGTAAAAATGAAAGCAATTAAAGTCTCTACAAAAAAAGTTATACGTATTTTTCCCGCAGAGGAGATAATTCTGACTCAGCAACGGTCCTAAGTTGGAGAAAAAATTTGGCGTGCTCAATTTGTCTGGGCGCACGTGCCAGCTATGAGTGATATACAATGGACAGGTGTTGCGAAATCACTTCTGTTTGAAGCAATTTTCGATGGTTACGAGAAAACGAGTACTGCCATGAATGTAGTGGAAAGTCTTCGCCTATCTGCAAAATCTGCTTCAGCCAATGTGCACCTCCATGGATACATGAACGTAATAGTAACCCAAGAGAAATATCTCACGAACAGTAAAAACAAGTGGAGATTGATGTCCCTGCTGAAAACCAAATTCGTAGTTGATCAAGCTCGTGGTTACGCCGATGTTCTCATCGTGGATTGAAGGTCATTAGGAGGAAACCGGTGTAATCGTTGGAGAAGACATTGATCTCTTGGCGTCATTTTTTAACCTAACTCGAAGCGTATCTTTTTTTATGAAACCGGAGAAAGGCAGAATAGAAAGGAAGATTGTAACGAGTTGATTTTTCCGTTAATAGTTTTCTATTGCAACCAGGCCGAAATGGACTTATTACATTTTACAGCTCACTATAATTTAAAGTGTCACTTTAAGTTTCTAGCAGTGTACAGGGTGATCATTTTAAGCTTCTCACTCGATTTCAATGCTTTATTTTTTCCCCTAGGAAAAAAATTCAAAAACTATACATATGTATTTTTTTTCTGAGGAATCCAAATTCGTAAAGACAATTGAACGTCAAATAAAGGAGTTATGGCCGAGAAACTAAAAAATCCCAAAATTATCACCCTGTATATGAATGTTAAAATGAACATATTATATTCCCATGATTATAAATACGTGTCACATTCATATCCTTCACTTCTGACAACCGAAATTACTTGAACTTTATTATTTTAAGTAATACATCCTGTATGTTAGCTCAGTTTAAAGAACATTTCTTTCTGAATTCAGTAAATATAGTGTGTCCACGGATGGGGTTGCTAAGAGGGAAAAAATTTGTTATTTAATCATTTACGAAAAAAATGTCAATCTATATAATAAATTCTGCTCCTCTTAAAACCCTTGAATAACTATTTAGAATTAAGTTTATATACAGGGTGTCGAGAGGTGAAGAAAAAATTTCTACGATAGTGATATACGAAAAAAGGTATGCTTTATTAGAAAATATGCATCTCTTAAAAACCCCAAATCCATAAAAATGTTTAATTAATTACGAGATGTCCCATGGTAGAAGCTTAGAAATTTTTTTGATATGACAAAAGTTTTTTGTAAAACAGAGAGCTTCTTTTAAGACCGTATAAATACCTAATAAATTGGGAATTTGTGTATCACATGGCACAAACAACCAGGGTCGTCAATAAGAACAATTTTAGTAAGAAGAAAAAAATTATTTAATAGAATTACTACCGGATCCATAAACAGTATTATTGATGATAATACAAATGTGTTAACGATGGGTATACAAAAATAAAACAGTCAGAAACGAACTTAATTTACTTTCAATAAAAGAAAATAATTTGTTTCATTCCTCCTATACCATGTTTAATGAACAGAAATAGTTAATCCACGCCTCACTAATTTATTGTTGCGCATAACAGTGCACGCAACAACTAGTATTACATGCTATAAATTAATAAAAGCGGGAATTCTGAACTCATTTGAAATATAATTATGGAGGAATTAAAATAATAAATCGTCAAGTGTGATATAAGTATACGAAATTTAAAATGTTTTGTTATTTATAACATTTATTTATTTATTTATTTATTTATTTATTTATTTATTTATTTAATACATATCCAACAGGCAAAAGCCCAATTACAGGATACGGAGATAACTTGAATTAACAGTAACAGTAAAAAGAAAAATGATAATAATAAAAATAGCAATACAATGAAAATGAAAAAGAAAGATGGTAATAAAAATGGTATAAACATAAATAAGCACATACGCTTATACAAACATGTATGCACACATATACATACACATACAAGCCCATATACACACATATATACGCACATACATACATACATACACACATCCATACATACATACATACATACATACATACCCACACATATACACCTACACACATACATACATATATAAACACATATTATGTATACAAATTATTATAATAGTAAATGACTAGCTGTAAACAATTTTTAGCTGCCTGATAGTACAAAAGAATATATCAACCCTATCCTCCACGGTGCAATAATTAGAGATCATTTGATAAAGAGAGAGATGCTTTGAGAATATTGGTATTAGCTGTAGGAAGATTAAAAACATTGTTGTGCCGCGCTGAAATCCTGGGCACCCGTATATTGATATGACTTAGTATATCTGGACAGTCAAAAATATTATTAACAATTTTATATAAAAATATAATCAGATGTACAGATCTCCGTTTTGACAATTCTATGATGTCAAACCGTGTTAATAACAAATTATGAGAGAACCCTCTTGGCGGATATATGCCATCCAATATATATATATATACTGCAGATTTCATAAATCGTCTTTGTATTCTTTCAAGCGTCGATACATGAGTAACATAGATTGGGTTCCAGACTATCGATGCATATTCTAATTTCGATCTAACGAAGGATGTATATAACAATCGAAGTGTAAACATATTAGAAAACCCTTTCGAGTTTCTAATGACAAAACCTAAACATTTCATTGCAGATGATGTGGCAATTTCAATATGTTTTAGGAATGTCAGTTTAGGATCGAAAGTTACTCCAAGATCTTTTATATAATCAGCCTATTAAGTGATGCAAATAACATAACATTACATTTGGAAGCGTTTAGTGGTAAATTGTTATGTGTACACCACGAATTTATTTTATTCAGTGCAACTTGCAACAGTTCACACTCTTCGTAAGAATTCACTTCACACAGTAGCTTAAGATCATCTGCATAAATCAGATAATGTACATGTACACATAGGTCTGACACAATATCATTGATAAACATGATAAAAAGGAGAGGTCCAAGGGTCGAACCTTGTGGTACCCCAGATAGCTGCAAAAACTTCTTCGACCTGTAACCACGGTACTGAACAAACTGATATCTGTTTTTCAAATATGAAGAGAAAAGCTGCAGAAGAGGGTTAGATAGTCCAAAAGTATCCAATTTGTTCATAGAATTCCGTGGTCAAGTCGGTCGAATGCTTTAGTAAAATCGGTGTATATAACATCAACTTGGCTATGTTGGTCTAGTTTATCACTAATGAACTGGGACTTACACACAAGATTCGTAACAGTGGACCTACCCTTCATGAAGCCATGCTGCTCACATGTTATCAATCCAGACACATGATTATAAATAACATTGTGCAGAATTATTTCTAATAATTTAGCAAAGTTGCAGATGATAGTGATAGGTCTGTAATTTGTTATGTCATTCCTATTGCCTTTTTTATAAACAGGACACACTCTAGACAGTTTCCAAGACTCTGGAAAACATGACGTTTTTATAATTAAGTTAAATATAGCTGTTAGAGGAGTAATAAAAGCCGATGCACAATCCTTGATTAAGAATGCAGGTATTTTATCAGGTCCCATAGTACAGTTTGGTTTGAGTCGTTTAATCGCTTTACCAACTTCATCCTGAGTAATGAATGGAATGTCGATTGTATTTATATTTTGGTTCGAGGATACATGGGTAATAGCAACCGGGAGCGTAAATGACTCAGAAAAGAAATTGGCAAAGCTATTAACCATTAGTTGGGGATCCTCAATATCTTCCCCATTATATGTAACAATTGAGGGGATAGAGGAAATATCCCTTTTAGAATTTATATAGGACCAAAATGTATTCGGGTTGATTTTTATATCCATTTCTATGCGTAGTAGGTAAGCTTTATGCAATACGTCGACCTCAATTTTTATTTGCGATCTTAGTGACTTGAATCTGTTTAAATAGTTCATGTCACCATTTTTTTAATAAATTTTTAAAGCCTTGTCTTTTGTTTTTATCTTTTTTATAATTTGGCCATTAAACCACGGTGGATAACATTTACCCGTAGCTTTTTTTTTAGTCAATATTAATCGTTTTTATTATGTACCTTAATATACACAAATGTACACTTGATTTCAAAAAAACTGGTACAACTCTTGTAATCGAAAATCTTAATAGTTTAGTTGTGTGCATATGTCTGTAAATAGGGCTGGCCAGGCATGTCGAGAGGGGAGGTGGAGAAGAGGTGATTTACCCCGGACCTGGGTTTTTTTGGAGGAGATCGGTTTTATTTGTGTTTTTAAACTTATTAAACCTTTTTCTTTTATTTTATTCAAATGGAAATTTAAAAAATAATTAGAAAATAACTTTTTCAAAACATTTTCAAGCCTGCCATATTATTGTTTAAAAAAATAATATTTGTTACGGATAATTCTACTAATGGTTGTAATTAAAATACTAACTGAATAATGATAATTCTGTTTTTAAAAAGGGAATACAAAAATACCACTTGAAATTAAAAAAAATGTAAACAATGCAAACTGAACATAAAAATACAATAAAAAAATTAAATAAATAAACTTCAATTACGTAATACAGAATTAACTAATATTTTGTCATTGCTCCGTTAGCGTCTAAAACTGCCTGAAGTCTTGCAGGCATGGACAAAATCAAATTTCTTGCAAGGTCAACTTCTTGCGACAAGTTCTCCCAAGCGTCTTCAATTATCCCTTCCAATTCTTGGGCATTATTTGGATGGTTATTTAATTTTCTTATATGTTTCACCATTAGTCCCCATACATTTTCAATTGGATTTAAATCCGGACTTTTAGATGGCCACGGTAACAAATCTATGTTTTTATTAAGAAATCATTGCCTGACACGATGGGCCGTATGTATGTCGCAGTTGTCTTGTTGGAAAATAAAATTATTTTCCGGAAACACCTCTATTACTGACGGCAACATAATATTGTCTAATATTTCAATATATTTAATGGAATTGAGATGACCACCACTGTTCCAACACACACCTAACCCATTTAGGCTCATCCAAGCCCAGACAGTGACTGAAAACCTTCCTGATATTTGTGGATCGAAAGTATATTTTTCGTCGTATCTAGTGGAAGGAGGCCTATTACGCGAACATGTCTATCGATACAGGATTTAAAAACCTTTTCGTCAGAAAAGACAACTTGTCCCCAGAAGTTTTCATCATTGATTATATAGTTGAGTGCAAAAATAATCCTACCCTGCTTCTTTTCTTCTGAAAGTTTGTATTTTTTAGCCGCTGAACAACTCTTCAAGTCGCTTTGTAGTTTTATTCTTCTGCAAGCAGTAGATACCGAAGCAGGGAAATTTGTCTCGAAATTGCATTTATTGCAGTCTGAAAAGGGTTTTCTATTAGGTAATTTATAAAATTTTCATCTTCTTGATTATTGCTCTTTCTGGGCCTACCGGAACCAACTTTACGGGATACCGTTTGGTTGATTTCCCATTGTTTTTTAACACTCATTATCGTGGTTTTACTCACATTGTATTCAGCTGCAAGTCTTCATATGGACCAACCATCTTCAATTTTAGAAACGATTCGAAATTTTTGAATATCTGTTAGATGTCGAACCATTTTTAATAATGACGCGACTGATTAACGTCAAAGTGACATTTGTAAGATTATTAATATCAATCAAAGAACGAATGATTTACATAGCTAAAATAAAGTGTACCAGTTTTTATTGAAATCAACTGTACACTAGTCTTGAAAAAATAAAATGTTTCTTATATGAATTGGAATAACAGCACCTCGAAACAACGAATAACAACTGTAATCTCTACAAAACAGCAAACGGCAATAACCGACGCCGAATTTAGATCTTGAGGCAGTTAAGTCAAGCTGTTGCTTGTGTTAAGGGTTTTGGAAATACGACAAACAGAAAAATTAAATTAAAATATGGCGCGTATTTGTGGGTAGTTGTTTAACTTTCTGTTCAATAAACTGAGTATAGGGCTAATAGAAAGCAAAAAAATAATAATACGGCTTATGGAATTGGTGGTAATTTTATTAAACATTTTTTTTATCCTTATAAAATTGTTCTTATTTATGACCCTGGGATACACAAATCAACATTTGAAAAGCTTTTATAGGCTTTGAGAGAAGCATCCTATTTTACAGAAGACTAGTTTTGACAAACCAAAAAAAAATCGAAATTTCTTCTGTGGTACGTCCCTTAACTAATTAAACATTTTTAGGGATATTTAGAGTCTTTAGGGATGCACATTTTTATATAAAGAGTAACTTTTTTTCATAATTCACTAAATGTAGGAAATTTTACCTCACGTCTGGACACCCTGTATATAGACTTAAATCTGCATAGTTATTTAGGAGTTTTAAGAGAAGCAGAACTTATTATGTAGATTGATTTTTTTTCGTAAATGATTAAAGAAAGAAGTTTTTTTCTCTTGGCAACCTCATCCTTGGACACACTGTATAACATATTATTATTATCTTTCATATTTAATAAGATATTGAGGTTTAAATTTAAAATAACACCAATATGTTTATGAAAACGAATAAAAACATTTAAATAATTTATTTATTTCAGAAATAAAAGTAGTTTTGTATATTTTGTTTACAACAAATATTAGAAAACATTATTATTTTGTGCAAACAGAGCCAAAGGCGTTTGATCAAATTAAAATTCAACAAGAAATAGAACTAACAACCCAAATATTTTAAGCAGATGCAGAGAGAATTTGGTCAAACGCATTCACCACTAATTGCAGCAAAATATAATTTTATAACATTCTCTAGCCTTAAAAAGTTGTTTAAAATCCAAGACCTAGTCGAATGATATCTAAAACCCACTTTAGTTACAAGCGATTGTGTGGATATCTATTCCGCCTAGTAGTAACGTTCCAAATAAATTTTTATTACTCCGTCGAGATTCAAAATGACTATCAGTTTGCGAACCAGCAACTTTATCCCAGCTGATCATCGATACTTAAACGTCTATTTAAATTTTGTAATAGTGGATTTGTTCATTGTTTTACTGGTTGGCTCTTGATAAACCAATGATAAAGCCTACTCACGTCTGGGCCTTCTAATACTAATAAAACTTCGCTGTATGGTCAGCCCTGTCCCAGTTTATTAGTTGGTTTAAAGTATCGAATATTTTATATTATTTTTATTATATACTGTGCACAGAAAGTTAAGAATATTTCATATTTTCATGAAACGATTGGACTAAAAAAAGTAAATCGTTATGGGGGAATTGGCAACAAATTTATTTATCATTTTCAGTGGCGGCTGGTGAAATTTAGGCTATATCATATCTTAGTATTGGAGCGTGAGACCCAAGCGATACTTTAAGATGTAACTATCAAGACTACATGAAGAAGTTTTGCAGAAAAAATATAGCGATTGAAATTTGCGAAAAAAGTTAGAAAAATTGTGAGCCACAAAGGTTGTTACTTCCTTACCCCTCAATGTGAGGTTATGTATTCGTGAAAAAATTTTGAAAATTTGTATTGCATTTCTGGACGAATCTCGACAAATTATGATGATCCACAAAATTTCAAACAGAAAATTTTCTGTCTGTGTGTGTGTGTGTGTGTGTGTTCGCGTTAGCAGCTACAGTTTTTGAGATAAAGCTTTCAAATTTGGTACACACATTCTAGAGGTCAAGTAAGAGATTAAGTTCGTTGATGAGCAAAATCGGTCCCAATGTCTAAAAGAAATATTAGTGAGATTCCACCAATGTGACTTTTTTTCGAAATGTCAAAATGTGACTTTTCTGAAACGTCTAAAAATGTGACCTTTTTGAAACGTCAAAGTGCCTTTTTTGAAACGGCAAAATGTGACTTTTTTTGAAAACGTCAAAAATTGCTTTTATTATAAACTTCACCACACGTCGAGTTTTACTACGGTGAGAAAGTTCTGATCCCCAAGTAATTGGCAGTGGTTTTTTTTAAACGATTTGTAAAAAATATTTGCGAAACTTTTTTTTTTCAGAATCAGATGGAAAATATATCGACAAATTTCAAATTTCATAAAAAAAAATATTGATTTTTTACAGTTGCACCTTTTTGAAATTTGCACAGTGAAGAATGAATCTAAAACAAACTTTATAGAAAACCAATATTTTTTGATGAAATTTGAAATCTATCGTTATATTTTTCACCTGATTCTGGAAAAAAATGATTTGCAAATATTTTACAAATCGTTTAAAAATAATTTTTGAGACACAATATTTCCAACTTTTTTTCTCAATTTTGATCGCAATTTTTTTTACAAACCTTCTTCATTTAGTTACGCTTGGGTCCCATGATCCAATACTAAGATATAACATAACCTAAATTTCACCAGCCGCCACTTATTTTTTTGCATAGTTTAGTTATGAGAATACGAGAA